>CAJHNH020007445.1:247500-305000 GCA_905116865.2 Candidula unifasciata
GTACGGTGGTTACAACTGAGAGACCCATCTATCGCACCCGATCCATCCGGCAAAAGTATGTCAAGGCTGAAGAAAAGAAGAAAAGTTTCAAGGTAATTAAAGGATGTATGCATTTAAATTTATCTAGGCAATGTTTCCCTGTTGTGAATTTGAATTTAAACAGTTTTGAGTGACTGATTCTTTCAATCAATTATTCATTCGGTTCAAACAGGGGCTGAGTGGTCTCGAGGCATGGCGTCCACCTCGAGTTCTGGAGGTCCCGGGTTCATACCCCGGTAAGGGCTTGGATTTTTTCACTTTTTCACGTGGACTTAAGTCTCTGGGTAGCGAGATCGGACGCCCGTGTGTATTGTTGCGCACGTTTCAAAAAAATATCTTGGCAGTTGGAAATCAGAAAGAGTAGCCTAACGGCGTTGCCTGGGCAAAATCTTTTGTTTCAATATCTACCCAAAGTATTTCAGGATCCTCGCCGGTGCTACGGAATTCGTGCACTGCGCTGAGTGTTTCGGACTCAGGCTTGAGTTGGAAATAGAAAGGAACACTTTTTTTTCACCACCCTAGTGCCACGAGGAAGAGTTTTCTGTCAATTGCTGGATGGATAGCAATGTCTATTGTCATCCGCGTCGACACGGCAGATCTTTAATGTCACCAGTTCATGTCAAATTAAATACATGTTCAAAAGGTTAGGAGACGAACAAAAGAAATCGGCAAATTAGATGTTTATTTATGCCACATTATTCTCTAAATCACCTGCATTTTAAACAAACGGTCGCCATGGAGACTGACGTCAATTTCAATGTCTGATTATGCAGATTATAGATTCAGACTGGAAGTTTCAAATACAGAAATTTGGCAACATTCGTCTTAGATGTCATGGCAACTTAAATTGTTTCCTGGGCAGACTTCCTCCAAGACGAGGTTGTCAGCCCAGATCCTGCAGGCAAAATCTGCCATCAATTCTCTACACTTGGGCACACACAAAATAACATCGAAAAATGTTGTTCGAATAAATGTAAATGAGATAAACGTCTGCACGTTGGTTATAAGACAAAACAATGGGAATATATTCCGCACATGATGAGAGATTAAAAGGTCCGAGAGAAACTTTAGGACGAACGTTTTTGGGAGAGGCAAAAGGTGGCGGACTGGGGTTCGTCAATGATATATACAGGACTGCACAGGGTAGACCGAATGTGGACAAAGATCCCCATGTGAGGTAACGGCACAAAAGGATGATGTTGTTGATGATGATGGTGATTGTTATTAATTTAAAGCACAAATGGCAGTATCGTCGAAAACAAAATTATCAACTATTCTTCCCTGTGGCCGCGAATATCGTTTTTCTCCCACTGTAAGCATTCAGTGATTGTCTCCTTTCCATATACGTCAGTGTCGCTTTTCTTTTAATAATAATAATAATAATATTAATAATAATAATAATATTAATAATAATAATCTTCTTCTTCTTCTTCTTCTTCTTCTTCTTCTTCTTCTTCTTCTTCTTCTTCTTCTTCTTCTTCTTCTTCTTCTTCTTCTTCTTCTTCTTCTTCTTCTTCTTCTTCTTCTTCTTCTTCTCCTCCTCCTCCTCCTCCTCCTCTTCTTCTTCTTCTTCTTCTTCTTCTTCTTCTTCTTCTTCTTCTTCTTCTTCTTCTTCTTCTTCTTCTTCTTCTTCTTCTTCTTCTTCTTCTTTTCTTCCTTCATCATCATCATGTTCATCTCTGTCTTCTTCTTCTGCTACTAGTATTACTACTACTATTAATGGCTGTTTTTACAACTTCTACTACCCTTAGTACAAAAACTACTACTATTACTACTACTGCTACCGCTAATACTGCTACCACCACTACTAATATTACAACTGCTGATGCCACTATTACAGCTGCTCCTCCTACTACTACTACAACTACTACTATTACTAATACTGCTGCTGGTGATGATGATGATGATGATGATGATTTTAATGCTGCTGCTGCAACTACTGCTAATACTGTTACCAACGCCACAACTACCACCACCACCACTAATATTACAATTACTGCTGCTTCTTTTTCTTCAACAACACCAACAACAAAAACAACAACAACAACAACAACAAACTACTACTACTACTACTACTACTACTACTACTACTACTACTACTACTACTACTACTACTACTTCTACTACTACTACTACTACTACTACTACTGCTGCTGCTGCTGCTACTACTACTACTACTACTACTATTACTACTACTGCTACTGCTGCTGCTGATGATGATGCTTTTGCTGCTGCTGCTGCAACAACTGCTACTACTACCACTACCGTGACCACTAACTTCACTACTACCGTCACAGTAACTGTGTGCACCCATTACTACGATTTAATTAAGATCTGACAGGAAAACATGTACAAGTGACCTCCTGTCTTGTGTGTTATCCAGGACACACTACGGACCAAGGTCAAGGATTCGTTGAAGTGTGACAGACAGAAGTGGAAGAATGCTGCCCTCAGTGTCTTCCCTTTCATCCGCATCATGAGAAAGTACCAGTGGAAGAGCGACCTTCCAGGTGATATCACTTCCGGTCTGACAGTGGGCATTATGCAACTACCACAGGGTGATTATTGTATTGTTGTAGTGTTTTGTGTGTGTGTGTGTGTGTGTGTGTGTGTGCACGTGTGTTTGTGTTTGTGTCTATAAATGATTTGTTACTTGTTTATGTTTGCGTGTTTCTTTTTGTTGCTTATTTCGCTTCTCCGTGTTTGTTATTATCCACAGAAACAATGTATGTATGCTAGAACGACTACACCACATCAAAGTGTGAGAACGCTGACGCCATGTATGATTGAAAAAACAATCATACCAGACACAATATCTATCGGTATGGTCCAATGTTTCCATGAAGAAACCCTGATAACAATCCAGAGCCCTCATGGTCAAACGAATAAAGGGCGACCCAAAAGCCACGGAGAAGAGAATTAGAGGAGGCAATGGAAAATACAACCACCACACAAAAATAATAATAATAATAAGAAGAAGAAGAGAAGAAGAAGAAGAATACGATGGTGGTGGTGGGGATGATGATGATGGTGATGATGATGATGATGGTAATGATGATAATGAATAATAATAATAATAATAATGTAATAATAATAATAATTATTATTATTAATTTTAAGAAGAAGAAGAAGAGGAAGAAGCAAAAAAAAAGATTTAAAAAAACATGAGTAAGAAGAAAGAAGAATACAACAAGAAGAAGAAGAAGAAGAAGAAGAAGAAGAAGAAGAAGAAGAAGAAGAAGAAGAAGAAGAAGAAGAAGAAGAAGAAGAAGAAGAGGAGGGGGAATCAAAACACACACACACACTTAAAAGAAAGAGGGGCATGAGGAGATGAAGGAGGATACCTGTAGTATTTTAATGTATTCTGTAACTAGACCTGTCGGCTCTGTGGCTAAGTCGATGCGAACGCTTCGTAATGCCGGGATGCCGGGTTCGATCCCAGCTATGGGCCATGCGCCTTGCCTTAGTTTCGACAGTGGTATCAAGAAAGCCGACCGTCCATAGAGCAATGGCAAACTGCTGGACGTAAATTTGAGTAGAAAAACCACACAACAGCCAGGAGCTGTTCTGGTTGGTTCTGGAACGTCCTGTAAAGGATACGCAACTCACCCAACCAGACCTAATCTGTTTCATGTTGTAGTCTGTAGTGGCAGTTTGCAGTTGTGCAGTCTGTAACTATATGTTTTCCATAGAAGTATACAGTTATCAGTAGCTGTTTGCGTCAGATACTCACAGATGAACAAGATATCTAGTGTTCACAGATACTTTTGACTGGCACTTTCAGGGATGGCCTATGCGATGTTGGCGGACCTTCCTCCTGTTGTTGGCCTCTACGTGTCGTTTTTCCCCGTCATCATCTACTTCCTCTTCGGCACCTCCAAGCAGACATCCATGGGTAAGTACTTTGACCTTCGTTGTTGCAAATTTCCCTATTTCCAGGCGATATTGCTAGATTGCGTTATATGAGGACGATGATCGTGTTAAGCCAGATCTGCTCGTATTTAAGCAGACTTCCTTCTCTCAATAGAACATAGTAAAAGTAAAGGTAAAAGAAATGACCCTTTCCCACTCCTTCAGGCGTGTTGTGCATATATGGCTAGATATGTATTTTATAGAGCCAACGGCACATGGTGGGTGATGTGGTCAGAATCACACCGGCCGTCTTTACTTCCCAGGACTATACCTGGTACACACTCAGGCTGGGTCAATCTGGGAGTCTAGGTCTTTTTTTAAATGTAAAATGTAGTGTTGCAGTAAAAGGTAGTGTTGCAGTAAAATGTAGAGCTGGGTAAAATGTAGTGTTGGTGTAAAATGTAGTGCTAGAGTAAAATGTAGTGTTGGTGTAAAATGTAGTGTTGCAGTAAAATGTAGTGTTGCAGTAAAATGTAGTGTTGGTGTAAAATGTAGTGTTGCAGTAAAATGTAGTGTTGCAGTAAAATGTAGTGTTGGTGTAAAATGTAGTGTTGGTGTAAAATGTAGTGCTAGAGTAAAATGTGGTGTTGGTGTAAAATGTAGTGTTGCAGTAAAATGTAGTGTTGCAGTAAAATGTAGAGCTGGGTAAAATGTAGTGTTGGTGTAAAATGTAGTGGTAGAGTAAAATGTAGTGTTGGAGTAAAATGTACTGTTGGCGTGAAATCTAGTGTTGTAGTAAAATGTAGTGTTGCAGTAAAATGTAGTGTTGATGTAAATTGTAGTGTTGATGTGGTAAGTGGTCAAGCCGTTTGCCTCACAATTTGAAGGCTTAGGTTCGTTTCTCGGCTGGGTCGCGCGGTTCACGAATGCAGTTTTTAATGAGATCCCTTGGAATCGTCGCCGGAGCTATGGGGTTAGTGCTTTGTAAGATGCAGGCGGCAACCCAATCTTAGGAGGAAGACGGAGCCAAATAAGATAAAACCCACTGCAGTGAAGTCGATGCTGTCAACTTTAACTGTAACGTTTAGCCATTATTTGCTTCAGCAGTCCTGTAATAGACACTCTGTCGTGAGTACCAGCATGTTCTCATTCACTTTCCGGCCCACTACTTCAATTTTAGATGACCCCATCTCGTCGGCTTCAAGATTTGGTAGGGAAATCCCCAGAAAGTCCCGTAGTATAGGGGGTTAGTGTTAGCAGTCGTCACTATTAATTTAACATTAGTTCTAACCCTTACCCATGGTACTACCCATGGAAATCTCTTTGAATTTCAGACGACATCTCGAAGTTGACAAGATGAGGTTGTCTAAAATCAAACTAACCACGTTTTTAGACACTTTTCGAGTAGTACCAGCGCAAAAACCAACATCACCTAATGTCGCCTCTATTTATAGACCTTTGAGTATCGTGTCTATTTGTAGATCTTTGCGCCTGGTGGCTAGTATTTAGCCAGGGCTACAGTTGTATCCCGCCACGTGCCGTTGACGTCAATGATATGCCTCAATTCGCCTTTTTAAACAGGCCGGCCAGTATGTTTGTTCTTCAGAACGTTTGTTTGTAGATGAGACGAGTCCAGCGGCTTGACATCTGTCGGATTCTTAACCCTGTACAAACGTTAGAGCGTGACCCTTATTGTCTGTTACTTCAACGTCTTGCTGCAGCTAAAGATGTCACATGAAATTTAAAGTTACTGTATTTTTCTGAGTATAAGACGCCCTATGTATAAGACGACCCCCAAGTTTTTAGCTCGAAATTAAGAAAGTGAACACATTCTGTGAATTTACGACTCCTATGTTTTTAACTCAAAATTAAGAAAGTGAACACATTCCGTATATAACGCATTTTTAAACTTTCAAAATCTGGAACATCTTTTGCGCGGGAAAATGCAGCAGTTTTACTATGTTGTTGCACCAAGATACAGCTGTAGAGCTTTAAATGTTTTATAACAGAAATAAATAAACAGATAAGGAACCATTGAGGCCGTAGAATAAATACTCTGATCAACACTCATAGAAAGAATTCGAAAAACAGAAGGAATCGAACCTGTTGCGTCCAAATAACGAAAACGTCTCGCTGCAGGACAATTGTACTAAGCTGTGTGACCACCACAGGGGATTGTCTTCACTAGCTATACCTGTCTTTCAGCTGAAACCCACAACTATGGTATACAGAAAGAATTCGTCTTAAACCAATGAAATTGCACCACAGGTTACATAAATTCGTATCAACGTAGCATAGGTCAAATAACAAACACAACAACACTTATAAACACATCGGACCGTAATGCTCAACCAACAATTATTAGAGAAAGCGTAACAATTTGTCAACCAGCGATACAAAGATCAACCAGACTCCCAGCACTCACAAGCAAATAAAATTTGTCACACGCAAACAAAAACATATAATTTAACAAATATTCTAAAGACTACGATTGGTCTATAAAATATAGGTCTGCCCTATATGCCCAATACGTCTGAAGGTGTGGAAAGGGGTCCTTTACTTTTACCTTCTTCTTCTTCTTCTTCTTCACTTCCTCTTTTACCGCTGTGGGTGTCGAGGGAGATATTAGGTTCTGTTTCTAGCTCTTCTGGCTGCCTCGACCATAGGCACATCGTGCTGTTGTAGAGTTTCTCTGATGTTATCCTTCCAACTTGTTCTTGGTCTACCCCGTGCTCTACGTTCTTCTTCTCTTTCCATGTATGCTTTGTATGGTATGGTGTCACAAGGCATTCTCTCTAAGTGGGCAAACCATTTCACTTGCTGTCTTTGTATGTAATCCTGAATTGGTTCTGTGCCGACTTGTTCTCTTATGATCTCATTCCTGATCTTATCTCTTATGGTCACTCCTACAGTCCTTCACAGACATCTCATTTCCGTGGTTACTAATTTTCTTTTATGGTTTGTTGTGAGTGACCATGTCTGGCACTGGTAGCACAGAGTTGGAATAAATATGCTTTGAATAAGATGTCTCTTTGTGCTGATTGGGATTGTCTTATGCTGTAAGAGGGAGGCTAGCTGTCCCAATACTTGGTTTGCTTTACTGCATCTAATGTCCTTTACTTTTACTTTATATCTAGTTAATTGACCGATTATTCTCAGCGCACATCGTACAAATCCATAAGCTCTTGGATTCCATCTATGGTATCTTTGGTTTGCTATTTTTCTTTGGCGACCTGCAGAGTGTTCATGTGTGACGAAGTGAAGTGTGTGTAGTCTTGTCAAGGTTGCCGTTTGACAATCGTCCCCTGAACCATCTACTCGTCCTGCCTGTTTGGGAGCATTGAGATCATCAGCCTGGTTTATTGTTTTCCTGTGCCTACCCAAGCACTTCCAGCCAGCCAGTCCACTCATTTATTCCCTCTTACACCAGAATATCCTGTCACAAAATTGAATGTATTTATGATATCTTGTTGTCATCGTACAGGCACTGTCGCAGTTGTTAGTCTTATGACTGGTGGTGTAGTTGCTGGGCAGGCTACTTGGTGGCGGAAGGAGCATGGGCTCGATGATTTAGCAGCTAGTGGAAATATGACTCTAGAATGGAGTGAACAAGAAATGATTTTCAAGATATCTATAGGTGCCTCTGTGGCCTTTGTGACAGGTCTAGTACAGGTGAGTTAGCCAGTACCTGTCCTCCTCCCTGGTGTTTTCCCTGCGTGCTTAAAGACTAGACTAGCTACGTTTATGTCCCATACTGCTTGTTTTGTTAGCTATTGTTTGGTGTTCATGTCCCTATCTAGGTATGTTCATTTTCAAATCGCTATGTGTTCATGTCCCTATCTATTTATGTTCATTTTCAAATCGCTATGTGTTCATGTTCCTATCTATATACGTTCATTTCCAAACGATGTGTTCATGTTTACATTTTAATTGCTATGCGTTCCTATTCAAGTCTATTCATGTTCCAGTCTTTATATGTTTATTTTCAAACCCCCGTGTGTTCATATTTTAATCCAGATATATTTAGTTTCCAATCCATGTATGTTCATGTTCTAGTCTAGGTATGTTCAGTTTCCAGTCCACGTGTGTTAATTTTCCAATCTAGGCTTATTCAGTTTTTAAGCCATGTGTACTCGTGTGCTAATATGTTCAGCTTCTAATCTATATGTGTTCATGTTCACATCTAGTTATGTTCAGTTTCAAATCCACATGTGTTCATATTCAAATTTAGGTATGTTCAGTTTCCAATACATTTGTGTTCATGTTCCAATGGAATATGCAAAGTTTCTTATCTATATGTGTTCATGTTCCAATCTATATATTACAATTTCTAGTCAATGTGTGTTCATGTTCCAATCTATATATTACAATTTCTAGTCAATGTGTGTTTATGTTCTTATCTATATATTACAATTTCTAGTCAATGTGTGTTTATGTTCCAATCTATATATTACAATTTCTAGTCAATGTGTGTTCATGTTCTAATCCATATATTACAATTTCTAGTCAATGTGTGTTCATGTTCTAATCCATATATTACAATTTCTAGTCAATGTGTGTTCATGTTCTAATCCATATATTACAATTTCTAGTCAATGTGTGTTCGTGTTCTAATCTTGTTATGTTCAGTCTCTAATCTTTGTATGTTAATGGTCCAGTCTAAGTATGTTCAGTTTCCAATCTTTTTGTCTCCATATTTTAAAACAGACATGTTCAGTTTCCAATTCGTGTGTGTTTATGTTCTAGTCTAAACTTGTTAAATTTCCAGCCCATGTATCTTAATATTTTAATCTAGACATGTTTTTTTTCCCTCTCCCCTTTTTATATGCTATTGGTGCATCGGGCATATGATGCTACACTCTTGTTTTTATAGACCAGGGGCCTCCGAGGTCTCGAGGCATGGTGTCCGCCTCGATGGCTAGAGGTTCCAGGTTCAATCCCCGGTAAGCGCTGGGATATTTTCACGTGGACTCGGACTTCTTGTAATTACCCCTTGTCTCTGCGTAGTGAGATCGGACGCCCGTGTGCATTGTTGCGCACGTAGAAAATCTCTTGGCAGTTGGCAAATCGAAAAGAGTAGCCTAACGACGCTGCCCGGGCAAAATTGGGAGTTAAAAATCTACCCAAAGTATTTCAGGACCCTCGCCGGTGCTACAGAGCATGTGCACTGTGCTGAGCTTTTTCCGACTCAGACTTGAGTTAGAAGAAGAGCGTAGCACTTATGCCTTACTACCTGTGTGACTTGATGTTGATCCGTTGTTCACAACCTCAAACCTTTTATAACCTTAAAGGGTGATGTGTTTGATATCACGCCGGCCGCCTTTACTCCCCGGGACTTTACCTAGTACCCATTTAAGACCAAGTTGACCTGGAAGCCAAGGTCATGTAGGAAAGAATCTAGCACTTTGCGGATTCGAACCCACGACCTTTAGATCCGCATGTGAGCGTATGCCTTAATTATCAAGGTGTCCGATTTCCTGATGTTCACGAATAATTCCTTTTCTCGCTGAACCAGATTGCCTTAGGACTGTTACACGTGGGCTTTGTAACCACTTACATGGGCGACTCGTTGGTCAGCGGGTTCACCACAGGAGCCGCCCTGCACGTGTTCACTAGCCAGGTGAAGTACGTCTTTGGGATCTCCATACCCCGGTTCCCGAACATGTTTCAGATTATCAATGTAAGTATACGTCTGTTTGTATACGTATAGATTATGTCCCTGCAGACGCTCACAGTGTTTTGCCCACCAAAAAAAATAAAACCGGGTTTTATATTAATGTGTGTATTGGCAAGGCTATCTCGGTCAACAAATGCCCGCAGAAGTCGGATTTGTTGGTCGAAAGGAGCAAATATCGGAGCCATGCTGTAAACGGACACAGCGCAATAAGATCTTCAGATAAATACTGAAAAAGGAAGAAGAAGAAGAAGAAGAAGAAGAAGAAGAAGAAGAAGAAGAAGAAGAAGAAGAAGAAGCAGAAGATAAAGAAGAAGAAGAAGAAGAAGAAGCAGAAGAAGAAGAAGAAGAAGAAGAAGAAGAAGAAGAAGAAGAAGAAGAAGAAGAAGAAGAAGAAGAAGAAGAAGAAGAAGAAGAAGAAGAAGAAGAAGAAGAAAACAAAGAAGATGAAGAAGAAGACAAAGAAGAAGAAGAAGAAGAAGAAGAAGAAGAAGAAGAAGAAGAAGAAGAAGAAGAAGAAAACAAAGAAGTCAAAGAAGAAGAAGAAGATATAATGGTGTGCTTTAAAAAATACCAAACGCTGATGTTCGGGGATGTTTTTTGTTTCAGATTAACTGATTCATTGTCCCGTTGTCTCATTATATGTCAAATATGGCTCGCAGTCTATTCCTCCATTCCGTTCTGTCCTGTTTAATCAATTCAATGTCATAGGTGACATCTAGTCCAGTAGCTTTAGCCTCTCTCATCAACGTTCGTTTTATAGTTTCTTATGGGCGTCCTCGCTTCCTTAATACCTTTATCTCCCATATTATTGCGCCACTGGTGATTCTTTGCTTGTTTCTTGTTAGGGTGTGTCCAATATGACGCCATCTTTCTGTCTTATAACTGTAGATACTAATGGTTGCCCAGATATATTTTTTATATATGCTAGGTCTTTATATTCATTCATTCATTTGTGTGTGTGTGTGTTTTTTTTTGTGTGTTTTTTTTTTTTTTTTTTTTTTTTTTTTTTTTGTTTTAGTACAAAAAATATAAATTTACTTACTAAATTGTCTTCTAGAACATTGCCATAACTCTAAATCTCCAAATCCTGAATTCCCGCCTGAATTTCTTGCCACTCCATTTCCTGTCTAACGATTGGCTGCAGTCTCTCATGTGCAGCAATAAAGATTTCCTTGAATGACCATTTCTTGTCTATGTCGCCTGCTCGTAGTGCAATGGTGCCAGCTGGAAGTGATTATCTCCCCTGTATGCTGAATATATCTAGTCAACTCCTTGTGGGATGCAATTTTTCATTTTTTGAAGCCCCACCCTGGCTCTTACCAGGGGCCACAATATAGCCCGACCATAAATAAGGTTTGATTCTCTGAACGCGGTTTCTCCACGGGTGATCCGCATCCGCATGGTTGCACTTTGTGTCATCGGGTGTTTATCGCTTGTGTGATATCCTAGTGGGCTTAAATGTACTACTCGCCTTGAATTCATCACCTGAGTCACGACGTCCTGCATACTAGGGCTCCAATAATTTTCCAGGTTAACTCACATTTTCCAGGTTGAATTATCATCTTCTGTTGTCAAGGAGACATAATCTATGGCTAGGCGTTGCGAACGCGCTGCATAATGCCTGGGTGTCGGGTTCGATCCCAGCTGCGGACGGTTAGTCTTATGTTGATTTCGACAGTTGAGCCTCCATTAAGCAATAGCAAACTACTGAACGTAAAATTCGCTTAGAAAAATCACAACAGCCAAATGAATTCTGGGGTTGGTTGTGCAACGTCCTGTAAAGTATACGCAACTAACTTTAGTATTATTGTACTCCCAGCTCAACCAGGACTTGAGTGGGTACCAGGTGCAGTCCCGGGAAGTAAAGGCGGTCGGCGTGATGTTGACCAAGTCTCCCAACAAGTGCCAGTTTGTCTATAAAATATATTATTTTTTTTGTGTGGACAGTGTAGGTTGTACTGAAAAGAAAATTGCGGGTACGTGATGGCAAGTTTTGGTGTCTTGTCACTGAAGTCTATAAGCGATACATAATTTACAAAAGTAAAGTAAAGATCCCTTTTCACGCCTTAGGCGCATCGGGTATATGGGAAGAGCGTCCATAACTTTACAGACCAATCGGAATTGGATGGGTAATGTGGTCAGCATTACGCCGGCCGTCTTTACTTTCCCAGGACAGCCATTCTGGTACCCATTTTAGGCTAGGTCGACCTGCGACGCCCCATACCATGATAAAAATCCACGCAGCCAGCAGTGGATTTCGATCGCGGTACGTAGGAATTACGACTCGGATTCGCAACGCTTAAGCCACGGACGCAGCAAGCGATATATAACATTGAGATTTTATTTGCATTGTGTTTTGTCATGCAGACATAAAGTATTATCTGAAATGACAATAGTTTGTGTGTGTCTTCTCATTGAAACATACATTTTGATGACAACATTCTAAATAGGTCTTTCCGTGGCAAAGTGGGCGTTTGCCTCGCACTCTAAATGTTATGCGTTCGTTTCACGGCGTTTCATGAGTGCAATTTTTACCGAGATCCCTAGGGATCGTCGCCTGAGCTACGGAGGTCGCGCACTGTGAAAGGCTCTCGGCAGACATCTAGCTGTTCTGCAGAGAGAGACTGAGCCATATGGGGTATAACCCGGTGCAATGAAGTCATCCTCTCATCTTTACCTTTACCTTTATATCTTCCCCTGCAGACATACATAGCCATCATCGGGAAGCTGACGGAAACCAACATAGCTACCCTGGTGTTGTCCGTAATTTGTATGGTAGTTCTGTACCTGGTCAAGACGCAAATCAACGACAGGTTCAAGAGCAAGCTCAAGATGCCTGTGCCAGTAGAGTTGCTGGTGGTAAGTTGAATAAAGCTGTTGTTTTTTTTTTTTTTTTCTAAGCTGTTGTTTCTGCGGGTTCGAATCCTCGGTAAGGCTGGGGATTTTTTTCCTCACCTGCACAGTCGTGGCGACAGCACTAGCCATGCGGACGTCAATCCTCAGACTCAAAGACTCCCCTGCCTACACCGCGAAAATAATATAATAACGGCAGAAATTGGCAGTTTTTTTTTTTTTGGGGGGGGGGGGGGGGGGGGGGGGGGGGCAGTTTTGGCAGCTGTTTTTGTGCTATTGTTTCTGTGATGTTGTGTCTGAGATGTTGTTATTGTTGTTTGTTGTTGTCTGTGTCTGTCTGCAGAAATATTGGGTCTCCTCGACTTGCGACTGGTAGTTCGGTTGCGACTAAATGGTCGTAAAACGAATTTAAATATATATATTTTTTTTACACTATTCTAATTCAAGTGAGTTATTTAAAAAAAAAAAAAAATTACAATCTATGTTCGTATAAATATTGTATATAATGTGAGAAAAGGGAGTGCGGAAAGGGGGATGGGGGGTGGGGTGGGGGGGGGGGGAGAGAAAGTAGCATTTAAATGACAGCACAATCTATTATTTGAATAAATGGCGAGGCATGATCAGCTCGCTTGTCTGCGTTAGCAGATAACGATTATACGGGAAAGGATATCACTTGATATTTTTCTTCTTATCGTTTTGCTGCTAAGAGCATGCGTGAGCAGTCAGAATAGTGGTATTATTAACTGGTAGTTCTCATACATTACAGATTATGCATGAGTAGCTTAAGCATGCAACGACCGTTGTTTTCGCTATTTTGTATACTTTTGACAAGCTGTACATACCCCGCTAGACGTTAAGCAAGTTTCGTTTTTGTAATAAATAGAAAGTTAATTTCGTTTCCTTTACAGGACGTTGCAGAACCAACCCCAGAATTTGCTCAGCTGTTGGGGTTTTTCTAGACAAATTTACGTTCAGTAGTTTACCATTGCAACTGTACTTCGGTTTACGATCCCACCGCCAAAACCAACGCCGGGCGTTCTGTTGCGAAATCGCTTTCAGCTGGGATCGAACCTGGCAGCCTGGCATTACAAAATGCGATCTCAACGCCTAAGCCACGGACGCTGACAATAAATAGCAAACAAACAAAATAGTAGAATAATGCATTTTTATTTTTAATTTGCAGTTGAAAGTGTAAGGGGTTATTCCAGCCGTGACCTACTTTAGATCTAAAGTAGGTCATGTTGCAGCCGTTATATGCATGTCTCGCCACTGGTTTGAATACACATGCTGTAATATTTTGGTCACATCAAGCGCCATGGCGGATTGCAAAATAATAATAGCAGAAGGCATGTTATCAGGAAGGAGGGTCAGGGACCGACCAATACGAAGATGGCCACAGGATAGAAGTCACTACTTGAATATAAAAAGTACATGTGGCGGGAGAGCTGGCGAGAGACCGAGAGTTTCCTTTATGCAGAACGTGATGAGACTAATTCTGAAAAGAACCTGCTATATGATGATGACGATGTAGGATGTTTGACCACATAAACATCCTTTGATAAGGACACAACATTCTTTTGCTAGCAGTGGTTGATCTTCTTGTTCTTGTTGAGGATTTCAAGTGGATGTGTTGACCCACTTTTGCCTAAAAAGCATACCATAAATGACGACTAATTAGGAGTTTGGCAAAATTAGATGTTTTTTAGCAAAAAATCGCAGACATTACAGTCTAGCTTCAAACCACAATCCAGATTTTGGCCCGCTCTCTTTTACAGATGACGGTAGAAGACTTACTTAGACGCTTCTCTTCTACCGTGGGGTGTCGAGGTTTGCCACAAAGATCTCCAGACTTCTCTATCTGCAGTTTAACCAATGCCAGTTGGTTCTCGTTAACTTCCGTGTGTTTTGAAGGTAGATAAAGACTACATTTTGCGTCTGGCCACTGCACGGCGGCGTCTGCCTTGAGTGTATGTGTACATGCATATGTATGTGTGTAAGCAAACGCATGTTCATGCATTCCCACAGGGGCATGTGCCCATGTGTGTACACATCCACACGAGCAGCCCCTCCTCAGCAGCCATCTCTAGGTACTAGAGTACCGCTCCAAGCTTCTAGTTTTTGTGCAATTAACTTGGCCAACAAAATTGGCACAAAGAAACAAGACTACAATTGTAACCGATGCTGCTCGAAGTAGGTTGAACGTGGTCGATTTTTTGTTTTGTTTCACACAATTGGATAGATGGATGGATGGATGGATGGATGGATGGATGGATGGATGGATGGATGGATGGATGGATGGATGGATGGATGGATGGATGGATGGATGGATGGATGGATGGATGGATGGATGGATGGATGGATGGATGGATGGATGGATGGATGGATGGATGGATGGATGGATGGATGGATGGATGGATGGATGGATGGATGGATGGATGGGTAGGTATACCCCCAAACAGATCTGACATGAGAATGTTGAGGACTGCATCTTGTAATCTGGGGCATGTCTCTTGTGTCTGTAGGTTGTCGTGAGCACGCTGGCGTGTCATTATGGCGAGTTCAAGAAACGGTGGCATGTCAAGGTCGTGGGTGAGATCCCGGCTGGGTAATATGTGCTCAACAGTATATGTGTTATCATCACCATCGTCATCATCATCATCATAACCATCGTCGTTATCATAATCTTCGTCATCACCATCATCACCATCGTCGTCATCATCATCATCGTCATCATCATCATCGTCGTCATCATCATCGTCATCATCATCATCGTCATCATCATCATCACCGTCATCATCATCACCGTCATCATCATCACCGTCATCATCATCACCGTCATCATCATCATCATCATCATCGTCACCATTGTAATCATCATCATCGCCGTCATCATTATTGTCATCCTCATCATCATCATCATCGTCATCATCTTCATCGTCATCATCCTCAACACATACATACTGTTTCCTAAACACGTACATCTGATCTGTTTCCTAAATTCTTACATCTGCGCTGTTTCCTAAACAGTTACATCCATGCTGTTTCCTAAACAGTTACATCCATGCTGTTTCCTAAACAGTTACATCCATGCTGTTTCCTAAACAGTTACATCCATGCTGTTTCCTAAACAGTTACATCCATGCTGTTTCCTAAACAGTTACATCCATGCTGTTTCCTAAACAGTTACATCCATGCTGTTTCCTAAACAGTTACATCCATGCTGTTTCCTAAACAGTTACATCCATGCTGTTTTCCTAAACAGTTACATCCATGCTGTTTCCTAAACAGTTACATCCATGCTGTTTCCTAAACAGTTACATCCATGCTGTTTCCTAAACAGTTACATCCATGCTGTTTCCTAAACAGTTACATCCATGCTGTTTCCTAAACATTTACATCCATGCTGTTTCCTAAACAGTTACATCCATGCTGTTTCCTAAACAGTTACATCCATGCTGTTTCCTAAAGACTTACATCTGCGCGGTTTCCTAAACCATACATGCTGTCCTAAACACTTACATTTGATCTGTTTCCTAAACAGTTGCATCCATGCTGTTTGCTAGATACTTGTATCTATTCTCTTGTACAACTATTTATTTCTATCTTGTTTCCTGAATATTTACATTTATGCTGTTGACTCAACATTTACATCCATGTTTACATCCAGAGGCATAGTAATGGATGTGCTGGCCGTACCAGGTGTCATCATAGGGTAGGGGTAAAATGGCCAATATACGTATTTTTCACACATCATAATGTGTGTGAGTGTGTTTGTGTGTTGGGGTGGCAGGACATTTTCCGCACTGGGGACGACCTGACCTTGCTATGTTATTGTTTACATCCATGCTGTTTCATAAACATTTACATCCATGATGTTTCATAAACAGTTACATCCAAGCTGTTTCATAATCGTTTACATCCAAGCTGTTCCATAAACATTTACATCCAAGCTGTTTCATAAACATTTACATCCAAGCTGTTTCATAAACATTTACATCCAAGCTGTTCCATAAACATTTACATCCAAGCTGTTTCATAAACATTTACGTCCAGGCTTTTCCTAAACATTTTCATCTAGATTGTTTCATAGACAGTTACATCCAAGTTGTTTCATAAACATTTACATCTAGGCTGTTTCATAACACTTATGTTTCATAACACTTATGTTTTATTGCACTTACACCTGCTGGTATCATTTCTGTGCAGACTACCAAAGCCACAGTTTCCCGCCTTCACCAATCTCTCTGACTACGGCGCTGACTGTATCATCATTGCTGTGGTTGCATTCGCTCAGTCTGTCTCCTTAGCTGTGCTCATGGCCAAGAAACACCACTATGATATTGATTCTAATAAGGTAAACATTTACCCATTTCATGTGTTCATTCTTTAACATTGTATTAGTGTAATGTGGGAGTTGAATGGTCTTTGAGGCAGACCAAGAAGACGACGGACAGGTAACAGCCAGGCATATCTACAAACATTTGGTGACACCAACTGGAAAGAGAATGTCAACCATAGAGATGAATGAAGGTGGGTGATGTCTACAGCCAAAAACCTCAAGGGCTCGGAATGCTGAAGAAGAAGAAGAATTGATGTAATATGTAGCACAGGTCTCTTTCTTCATTTATGTTGGGTCAAACATAGGTTCATCTTTTTTGTTTGATACCCAAAGGAGTCAACTGGAAGATAGTTGTGCAAATGTGGTACTGATAATCATGTTTTGTTTTCTTTTTTGTTTGCACTGGGTGATTTTTGTTTCCTCAAATAAATCTTTCAACATTTGCAGTCGTGCCAGTTGGTAATGATGTTTCCCCAACTGAAGCCATCGCTAAAATATTGAACTAAAATTAAAACCTTCTTGGCATGTCAAGATGCGCCATTACCTAGTCAGTGTGGCGGAGTGGGGGGGGGGGTGGAAAAAAAGGGGGGGGGGGTTATCAGTAGCCTACTTTGACATGGCGCCCAGCGTGGTTTCTTAAAGGCCGAATTAAAAAAATAACAGTCTTCTTAAAGGCCGAATTAAAATCTAGTCTGGCAGCACAAAATGGATTAAACTTCCAGTCAAAGTCGTACACTGAGACTGTCATGGAAAGATATAAAACTGAACAAAAAGTACATCAATGAGCTTCACAATATGACAAATACAAACGGAAAGTTAATGTTACGGCTATAGAGCCTTCATCAGCACATTACATAAATAGAACAAAACTACACGAATACACGAAACTGCTTTTTTAACTGGCATATTCCCGAAGCAGCCAAGTTGATGTCTTGCCAATGGAATGAAAAGACGCGGGCAGCACTAAAATAAATAGCCGAAAATGCCAAATGTGTAACATTTTTGTCAACTGATTTTTGCTCGGCGCTGAACTGGTCAACATCTCACCGGCCACATTTACTTCCCAGGACTCTACCTGGTACCTATTTTAGATTGCTAAACCTGGAACCATAGTGAGTTTTAACCAGGAAATCTTACTCAGTACAGAACCTCTATCATGATTCCCAATGTGGAAAAACCTCACGGAAGGTCGTATTAAATTAATGAAGCCCTGTCTTGTGCCCATGCATTTTTTAGTTCACTAATTTGCATTCTGGATATTTCAGGAACTTATCGGCTATGGGATGGGAACCCTTGTTGGATCTTTCTTCTCCTGTTATCCAATTGCCGCTTCTGTCTCTCGCAGCTCGGTCCAGGATTCCACAGGTGGTAAAACTCAGGTACATTTTATAGATAACCATTTTTTAAGAGAGTGCTAAAATGTTACATATAACCTGTTCTGCTGTATGGCAGCGAATTTTGGAATGTCTCTGAATAAATTAAGATGATTTTGGAGGCAACAGAGATGTGGTTTCTGAGACGAATCTTATGAATACCTTGGACAGCCAGAGTAACTAGCAATGATTACTTGAAAGAGGCTAATGAAAGTCGATCTCTATATACAACAGTAGGAAAGAGACAAACACTGTTCTTTCGCCACATAATGAGAAGACAATGGAGAACATCGTGACAACTGGAAAGATCAGTGGGAAACTGGGAAATGGCAGACCAAGAGAGATAATGCTGTATGGGCTAAAGCGAGGGCATAGAGGGATATCATCAAGAGTGATGTTCCAGGCAACCAGGGATCGTGATCTGTGGAGACACATAAGCGCCTACTCCAGTTGACAGGGCACATCATGATTATGAATCATTTTATCAGTAAAATATAATATTGTTTAACAGATAACATTGCTCAGGAATTTATATAAATTATTATGTATTATAGCACAAATATTATATTACATATATTATTACTGAAATTATGGGATATGTCTGTTGTTTATGACATGCATTATACTTGACTGAGACAACTTGAGTCTGTTGACTGTGGCAGAATCAAATAACAAAGCCAAGAAAATTTATGTTTGCCAGATTTCCAGCTTGGTGTCGGCCACATTGGTTCTCATTGTGATTCTCTTCATTGGACCATTGTTTGAAAATTTGCCTAATGTAAGTTCTTGAAAATGTATCCAATGTAAGTTCTTGAAAGTTTACATAATGTTGTGTAAGTTCTTAGTTTTGTTAGTTTGCCTAATGTAAGTTTTTGAAAATGTACCCAACGTGTTCTTGAAAATGTATCCAATGTAAGTTCTTGAAAATTTACCTAATCTAAGTTCTTGACAATTTACCAAATGTAAGTTCTTGAAAACCAAAGAATTTGACAAAGTTAAACATGAGGAGATGTTAAAAAGTAAAGTAAAGGACCCTTTTCCACGCCTTTAGGCTGTAGGGCATATAGGGCTAGACCTATATTTTTATAGACCATTCAGCACAAGACGGGTGATGTGGTCAGCATCACGCCGGCTGCCTTTACCTCCCGAGACTGCACCCATTCAAAGCTGGGTCGACCTGGGAGCCAAGGTAATTTTTAAAAAATAGTCCGGCTCCGCCAGGGAGCGAACCCACAACCTTCCGATCCGCGGCGAGCATCTAGCCGCTCGGCCACGACGACTCTCAAAGTTAAACATAAGTGAGATGTTAAACATGAGGAGGTGTTAAGCATGAGGAGATGTTAAACATGAGGAGGTGTTAAACATGAGGAGATGTTAAACATGAGGAGTTGATAAAAATGATGGAAGATAACAATGTAGACGGGAAAGATCTCGGAATAATTTAAAACATTTACTGGAACCAAGTAGCAACAATTAAAGAGGGAAATAGATTGGGTACTTTTGAATAGATAAAGCAAGAAGCAAGACAGGGGTGTGTCTTATCCTCAGACCTTTTCCCTCTTTATAGTGAAGTAATTTTGAAGGAAATTAAAGAGAAAGCAGGAGTAGACAATTTGCATCATGCAGATGATACACATATTTGGGCAGTAATGTAGATAAAGATGGGGGAATTGATAGAGATATTAAAAAAAGAATACAAAAGGCAAGAGGAGATTTCATAGCACTAGGGAATTTGTGGAGGTCAAAAGAAAATTAATAGAAATACTTAATTTCAAATTTTTAATTCTAATGTCAAATCAGTACTTGTGTATGGGACAGAAACATCGAGAACAACTAAGTCAACTACTAATAAATTGCAGACATTCATTAACTGGTGCCTGCACAGAAGAGAGGGGAATTAAATGGTATGATAGAATAACTAATGTAGAGCTTTGGGAGAGAACTAAGCAAGTTCCAGTAGACCAAGAGGTGAGGAAAAGACGCTGGCGTTGGATAGGACACACATTGAGAAAACTGGAGAACAGCATAACTAGAATGTTTTTGCATTGAAACTCACAGGGGCCTAGGAATAAAGGTAGGCCAAAAAAAAACACACGCAGAAGAGAGCTGGAGAATGAAGTTAGAAAGATGGGGAGGACAAGGGGAGAGCTCCATGTAATAGCAAAAAATATAACGACTTGGCGTGAGTTGTTTGGGGATAGAAAGGCAGAAGAAGAAAGAACACAAAATAGGGTTTGAACTGATTTACAACAACTTCTGGATATTGTGGGGATGGGGAAAGCTAAGAAAGGACATCCTTGAATATTAAGAAACCGGAAGTAATGGTCATATCAAGGAAGAAGTTAACTCCACATTGTAATATCTCATCAGAAGGAACAAGACTTCAAATGTAAAATTTGGTTCCTTTTTCTCATGAAACAGAATTTTTATTTTTATTTTTATGGTCTAGATCATTGCTATTTAACTAAGTGTACTTAGGGGCCACAATTGTGAAAATAGGGTCAACGGGTCAAAAGCCTGAGCTCCAGGGTAGAAAAATTATTATTGCAATACAACTGCAGTGATTCGTGGGCCTCTTGCTAGGCCTCCGTGGACCAGATGTGGCCAGCGGGCCTACAGTTGAATAGCCATGGTCTTGTTATTTTTGCGTTGACTTAATATTTAAATATTTTTTTTATTATTCCTGTGATCTACATATAGTCTCATTATTGTGTACACACACACACATGCAAGTACACATGAGCGCCCACATACACACACACATGCGTGCACACACACGAGTGCACACACACACGCGTGCACACACACGAGTGCACACACACGCACACACATGCGCTCGCGCGCGCACACACACCCACACATTGGCTCAATATTATCTTCATATGATCATTATTCTTCCCACAGTGTGCTCTATCAGCCATCATTATGGTGGCACTAAAGAGCATGTTCATGCAAATTCTAGAGCTGAAGACACTGTATAAAGTCTCCAAGTTTGACTTCGTAAGTTTCCTTTTGTCATTTTCTTTTTATGTCACACTCACAAACCAGGTTTATGGGCATTGGTATGTTTGAATATGTAATTAAGACTATCATTTTTATTAGTGTTTTAATTATATTTATTCTGTACATTTTTTTTGTGTGTGTGGTGTTTTTTTTTTTGGGGGGGGGGGGGGGGGGGGTGGGGGGGGGGGGGGGGGGGGGGGGGGGGGGGGGGGGGGGGTGGGGGGGGGGGGGCATCTTTCTGCCTTTCCACACCACGGTGCTTAATTGTGCTATAGGGCAGTGGTTCTCACACTAGGTGTCGTGGCACCCAGGGTTGCCTCTAGGGTATGCCAGGGGTGCCGCGACAATAATCAAGAATATTTCCAAAATATTTGCTTGAGATAAGCAAGACAGCAGATTTAAACAAATGTACCACGAAGGAAGCCAAGAATAAGGTGCAGGTGTATTCAGACAACAAAGATATTGACAAGACTGCAGTGCATTCTTAACGTACGCTTTTATAAAAAAACAAAAAAAACAAAAAAGATACAGGAGCTACTTTCAAGTGATTTGAGGGGACAGTTAACTAAACTTCTCATAAACATAAAGAAGAAAATGAAAATACATCCAGACAATTTCATTCATCGCATTAAAGACAACTTAACATTAAATTTGTTGTTTTTTTCTTCTTTTATTCCAAGTATTCAAACCGCTATGAAGGTAGGTGTGCCTCGAGAAAAAAGTTAACTTGACAAGGGTGCCGCAGCAAGAAAAACTTGAGAAACGCTGCCATAGGGTATCAGACATGCAGTGCACTGTGCATTCTGTCTGTTCTATCTTCTTTCCTGGAATATCTGTCAGTCAAGGCTGAGAGCTGAGTTTTCAGGCTGCATTTCTTGATTCTATGAGAAGATTGGTATCCTCTCCGATCCGCTTCTCCGCCCCAAGCCACTGGCATAAGTGGGATGTCAGGTTTAGTATATGCAGCCTAAGATTCAGTGTTAAAAGAGAAACATTAACTTTAACATATCTTCGTCTATAACTTCTTTAAACTTCTTAAACATAACCTTAAATGTATCTTCTTCTATAACTTCTTTTAACTTTTTTGAATATTAACTTTAACGTGTCTTCTTTTCTAACTTCTTTTAGCCTTCTAAACATTAACTTTAAAGTATCCGCTTCTATAACTTTTAAAAAACTTTTTAAACTTTAACTTTAACATATCTTCTTCTATAACTTCTTTTAACTTTGTAAACATTAGCTTTAAAGTATCATCTTCTATAAATTAAAAAAAAAAAAACTTTTTAAACATTAACTTTAACGTATCCTCTTCTATAACTTCCTTTAACTTTTCAAACATTAACTTTAAAGTATCCTCTTCTATAACTTTTTAAAACTTTTTAAACATTAACTTTAACGTATCTTCTTCTATAACTTCTTTTAACTTTTTAATCATTAACTTTAAAGTATCTTCTTCTATAACTTCTTTTAACTTTTTAATCATTAACTTTAAAGTATCCTCTTCTATAACTTCTTTTAACTTTTTAAACATTAACTTTAAAGTATCCTCTTCTATAACTTCTTTTAACTTTTTAAACATTAACTTTAAAGTATCCTCTTCTATAACTTCTTTTAACTTTTTAATCATTAACTTTAAAGTATCCTCTTCTATAACTTCTTTTAACTTTTTAATCATTAACTTTAAAGTATCCTCTTCTATAACTTCTTTTAACTTTTTAATCATTAACTTTAAAGTATCCTCTTCTATAACTTCTTTTAACTTTTTAAACATTAACTTTAACGTATCTTCTTCTATAACTTCTTTTAACTTTTTAAACATTAACTTTAACGTATCTTCTTCTATAACTTCTTTTAACTTTTTAAACATTAACTTTAACGTATCTTCTTCTATAACTTCTTTTAACTTTTTAAACATTAACTTTAACGTATCTTCTTCTATAACTTCTTTTAACTTTTTAAACATTAACTTTAACGTATCTTCTTCTATAACTTCTTTTAACTTTTTAAACATTAACTTTAACGTATCTTCTTCTATAACTTCTTTTAACTTTTTAAACATTAACTTTAACGTATCTTCTTCTATAACTTCTTTTAACTTTTTAAACATTAACTTTAAAGTATCCTCTTCTATAACTTCTTTTAACTTTTTAATCATTAACTTTAAAGTATCTTCTTCTATAACTTCTTTTAACTTTTTAATCATTAACTTTAAAGTATCTTCTTCTATAACTTCTTTTAACTTTTTAATCATTAACTTTAAAGTATCTTCTTCTATAACTTCTTTTAACTTTTTAATCATTAACTTTAAAGTATCCTCTTCTATAACTTCTTTTAACTTTTTAATCATTAACTTTAAAGTATCTTCTTCTATAACTTCTTTTAACTTTTTAATCATTAACTTTAAAGTATCCTCTTCTATAACTTCTTTTAACTTTTTAATCATTAACTTTAAAGTATCCTCTTCTATAACTTCTTTTAACTTTTTAATCATTAACTTTAAAGTATCCTCTTCTATAACTTCTTTTAACTTTTTAAACATTAACTTTAACGTATCTTCTTCTATAACTTCTTTTAACTTTTTAATCATTAACTTTAAAGTATCCTCTTCTATAACTTCTTTTAACTTTTTAAACATTAACTTTAACGTATCTTCTTCTATAACTTCTTTTAACTTTTTAAACATTAACTTTAACGTATCTTCTTCTATAACTTCTTTTAACTTTTTAAACATTAACTTTAAAGTATCCTCTTCTATAACTTCTTTTAACTTTTTACACTATCGTATCTTCTTCATTTTGTTCTGTCAGTGGTTTTCAGACAAACAAATACCTCTGCCCATCTTCGTGCAGGTCTACCCTGCCCCTCCTTCTTGGTACCATGAACTCTGTTATTATTTTTCTCCAAACCACCATGGCCCTTGATGCGGCCAAAATATTTCAGCTTCCGAGACAAGACGATGAATTTTTTTTTTTTATCTTTAGATCTTTTATGACATCAGTATTTCTGTTCTTTTTTGTCCATATTTTTCTGAGAATGCGGCGTCCGTGGCTTAGGCGTTGCGAGTAATCCAGCGAAACCCACTGCTGGCTGCGTGGATGTTTATCATGGTATGGGGCTTCGAAGGTCGACTTAGCCTAAAATGGGTACCAGGATGGGCTGTCCTGGGGAAGTAAGACAGCCGGCGTAATGCTGACCACATTACCCACCAAGTGCTGATGGTCTGTAAAAAAATGGACGCTCTTCCCATATGCCCGATAAGCCTAAAGACGTGGAAAGGGATCTTTACTTTACTTATTCTGAGAATATTCTTTCTGCAGCAATCCACCTCAAAAGCGGCTATTTTCTCCCCAAAGGACTGCAAGATACTCTTTATTTAGTTTTGTGTTTAGATCTCAAACTTTATTTGTTTCATCGTCATCATCATGTGCCCTGCCAACTCTGTGCTCTGTTGGTTCCAGGCTCCCAACGTGGCAAACAAAGGTGGGGGGGGGGGGGGGGGGGAGAACAGACTCACTGTCTTCAAACAAACATCTCATGAAGGGTGCGTCTGATAATTTACTAAAATTTGATGTGTAGCTTTAGGGGGTTGCGTGGTCTCGAGGCATGGTGTCCGCCTCGAGTGCTGGAGATTCCGGGTTCAATCCCCTGTAAGGGCTGGGACTTTTTAACGGGGAATTGGACTTCTAATAATTCCCCCTGATCTCTGGGTAGTGAGATCGGACGCCCGTGTGCATTGTTGCGCACGTAAAAAATCCATTGGCAGTTGAATATCGAAAAGAGTAGCCAAACGGCGCTGCACGGGCAAAAAATTTGAGTTAAAAATCTACCCAAAGTATTTCAGGATCCTCACCGGTGCTACAGAACCTGTGCACTGTGCTAAGCTTTTTCGGACTCAAACTTGAGTTAGAAGAAGAACAGAGAATGTATGGGTTACTTTGTGATCCTTTGTTCAAAGCTCAAAGATATTTAGCTCTAAACCATAACACAACTTACCAACAGCCCCTTGGAGTATGAATGCAGATGAAAAGGAAAAAGATACTGTTAAATACGATCTTGATTTCTGAAGAGGTCAGATATCTGTTATATGTTTCAGGCCATCTGGATTGTGACCTTCCTTTGTGTGGTCATCTTGCATGTAGACATGGGCCTTGTTGCCGGTATTGTCTTTGCTTGCTTCACGGTTGTCATCCGGTCACAAGTGTAAGTGTTTAGTCTCTCTCTCTCTCTCTCTCTCTCTCTCTCTCTCTCTCTCTCTCTCTCTCTCTCTCTGTGTGTGTGTGTGTGTTTTTTTTCTCTGTGCAAGTTTCTGTTTGTCTTTGTATGTCTCTCTTTCTTTGTGTATGATTTTTTCACATTAATATAACATCTCTAAATGTTCCTTTGTCTCAAATATGTATTGCATTTCTCAGTAATCTTATCATCTCTCTCATTTATGTAACACACACAAATGTATTTTTTCTAAGTCTTCATGAGCCACCATTGTGTAGTGGCTAGAGGCACGCCTGCAGATTCAAGGGTCATGGGTTCAGAGTGATGAATCCGCCCCCCCCCCCCCGCCCCCTCCACAAAAATTACATTGGCTTGCAATATTAAATGGGTAACAGGTAAAGTACTGGGAAGTAAAGGCAGCCAGTATGATGTTGACCACATTACCCACCATGTGCTGATTGGTCTGTAAAATATAGGTCTAGCCCTATATGCCCTGTATGACTGATGGCATGAATAAGGGTCCTTTACTTTACTGCCTCTGTCTTCTCTCAGATTTCTCTAGCAAAACTCGAAGTTATTGTCTCTGTGATATCTCTCATATTTATATAACAATGCTAAGTATTTCTTTGTTTAAAGTCTCTTCATTTATACACAGGATCCCCCGTGTGGGTTCCGGGGCTCTATTATAGGGAAAACTAGAATAGACCCACTGCCTACCCAAAAGCATGTTAGTATACAAGACGTTTTTAATGATTATAAACATGTGACTTCTTAAAATGTTCAGGAGGGGGCTGGGTGGTTTCGAGGAATGGTGTCCGCCTCGGATGCTAGAGGTTCCGGGTTCAATCCCCGGTAAGGGATGGGATATTTTTCACGTGGACTTGGACTTCTAGTAATTACCTTGGTCTCTGGGTAGTGAGATAAGACGCCTGTTTTCATTGTTTCACACGTAAAAAAAAAATAAACATTCACAGTTTTAAATTGAAAAGAGTAGCCTAAAGGCGCTGCTGGGGCTAAACACTGTGCTGAGCTTCTTCGGACTCAGGCTTGGGTTAGAAGAAGAACAGAGCACTTATGGGTTACTACCTGTGTTCCCTGTGTGGGTTCCGGGACCCTATTTTAGGGAAAACAAGAATAGACCCACTGCCTACCCAAAAGCATGTCGTAAGAGTCAACTAATTGGGAGCTTCCTTCGAAGTCGATGTGCATCTGCATGAGAGGCAAGGAACCAGCAGTCTGTATACATATGAGTCAGATCTGTGAAACGGATGCATACGCATCACTCAGGTTCTGGAACAGGACTGCAGTCCAGAAGTGGACGAACAACCAGACCTTACCGCCAGAGTTTACAGTTGGTGTACGCAAAGAAAGAAAAAGAAGACTACATGTGTGCCATAATGTTGGTCCGTTGTTCACACCTCAAACTTCAACATGGGCATAATGATAGCCCAGACAGTGTTTAGATAGTGTTTAATCTCCTGCCACATATTGTGACTCTTGTCCAGAGTTACAGTTGCAGTTGCTGAGGCGACCATCTCTTGAAGATGCTGAATGTTTTCTCATTTTCTCAGAGCCATTTTAAGCCTCAGAGTCACACAAGGTCACGTGAAACTGTATACTTTTGTAATAACTTTTTAGTGCTGACAATCATTCTCGATTGCCATGTAAATATGCGTACGTGCGGGGTGGGGGAGGGGGGAGGGTGGACGGTCAAGCGGGTTGGAGGGTGGGTGGGTGTGTTTTTGTGCTCATATGAGAACATATAAAAACCAATTGGTAGGTAGGTGCTTTGCTTGGGAGAAAAATCATCACTTTCAACCAACATCCATAAAGGGGGCACTTTAGGTTGTAATTGTGACTAGCTTATGTGCACCATATAAAATTGCCTATCATTGCGCGCCAACAAGAGCCCTGAAAAGGACTCCGGCAGTGGTGATGCGATCAAAGGAGACAGACCCACATACTGTCCCAGACCGGTAATGAAGTTCTTTACTGGCGAGCCAATGGGCGACCTGGTGCCGGGGGGAGGGGGGGGGGGGCATTGAGTTTCTGCATATGTGTTTATTATTGGGGGATCACAGAATTTAGGCTAGCGTGTGTTTTACATTCAGTGCGAAAGTGACCACTCTGGAGAAATTGGCAGACATGGATGAATACAGACCTACCTCACTCTACTCCAAGGTAAGCTCCGTGTGCTGTTTTATTGTTTTACATTCTCTCAAAAGAAACAAACTACATTCTAATTCAAAAATAAGATTTTGCTGTTCTCATTTTTGTTTCAGTGTCTTTAAGGTAAGACTTAATCGTGAGGGATCCATCTGGTGGTCGACGAACCCCCTGGGTCCTATAAACAAATTGAATGGGTCTATGATTTTAAGTGGAAAAACAAACAGATTAAACAGCAAAACAAAAACAATAAAAACACTTTAGAGCGTAATCCTTTTTTGCGATTCTAACATACATTCTCTACTATCTATACAATCAGACAGCTACTGACTAGCGAAATTTCAACTCTTCTCTTGCTGCTGAAGATGGGGATGGAGCGTTTATGGGGGTTTCCCAAGTGCTGTGATGATGATTTTCTCTCTCTCTCTCTCTCTCTCTCTCTCTCTCTCTCTCTCTCTCTCTCTCTCAAAATCAAAACTTACCATTGTTTTAGGATAGTGTACACAGGGTGGTCATGGATTGAGCCCAGCATGTTTAGTTGTGACTCCACTGACTGTACAAGTAAGAAAGTTTATTTTTGCCCCGGACAGAAAAAAACTCAATCACCTTACCGAGCATCGAACCTGGGTCTCATGCATAAAAGCTTATTGCTGTAACAACTCGACTAGTGGCCTCTTTTATATTCAAAAGCTATAATAGAGTCTTTGGTACGACTATTAAAAAGTATAGGGTCTGTGCCAGAGTTTAAAACATATAAGAGGAATTCGTGTTTCTACACCAAATGTAATGTCCACTGTAATGGATGGTTAGCCAGTTAATTCTTACATTAGCTTTGTGTGTCCAGTTAGGAATGACGTCATGAAAGAAAATGTTAGCACAGATCAAATTCTAAAGAAAATACAAAGATAACAAATCAATTTGCATGAACATGCTCTTTAGTGCCTTGTAACGCTAGACCATACAAACAGAACAAATCAAATGGTTTGCTAACTTGCAGAGAATGCCTTGTAACGTTAAAACATACGCAGACAACAAATCAAATGGTTTGCCAACTTGCAGAGAATGCCTTGTAACGCTAGACCATACAAACAGAACAAATCAAATGGTTTGCTAACTTGCAGAGAATGCCTTGTAAGCTAGACCATACAATCAGAACAAATCAAATGGTATGCCAACTTGCAGAGAATACCTTGTAACACTAGACCATACAAATAGAACAAATCAAATGGTTTGTAAATTTGCAGAGAATACATTGTAACGCTAGACCATACACATAGAACAAATCAAATGGTTTGCCAACTTGCTGAGAATGCTTTGTAACGCTAGACCATACAAACAGAACAAATCAATTAGTTTGCCAGCTTGCAGAGAATGCCATGTAACGCTAGACCATACAATCAGAACAAATCAAATGGTTTGCCAACTTGCAGTGAATGCCTTGTAACGCTAGACCATACAAACAGAACAAATCAAATAGTTTGCCATCTTGCCGACAATCCCTTGTAAAGCTAGAACATACACAGACAACACATCAAATGGTTTGGTCACTTGAAGAGAATGCCTTGTACCGCTAGACCATTTAAAGCATGCACGCGTGCTTGCACAAACAAACAAACAAACACACACACACACGTACGCACTCAAGCACGCAGGTTGAGAGGGAGGTAGAGTCCATTGTAGACCAAGAACAAGATGGAAAAATCAGATAGAGAAACTCTACAACAGCGAGATGTGTTTATAGTCGAGGCTGCTAGAAGAGGAAGACCAGAACCTGATATCTTCCTCGACAATTAAAGCAGTAAAAGAGTAAATGAAGGAGATTTTTTTTTACAGCTGTCTGTGTCACACGAAAAACATCTTACGCAATATATCCTTGTCATTGAAGGTTAGAAAAAGAATTCTTGCTTGCTACATACATCCAGTTTTAACATATGGCTTTGAATCCTGGACAATCGGTAGGCAGTCCAAACAATTTCTAGAGGCCTCAGAGATGAGGTTTTACAGAAGAATGCTTAGAATACCTTAGACAGCCAAAAAGAGCAACCAAGCGGTTTTGAAAGAGGCGGGAGCCCGAAGACAACTTATCACAGACATCAGAAGGAGACAGTCATCATTTTTTGGCCATGTTATGACAAGAGGAAAAATAGAACATGTTGTGACAACTGGAAAGATCTGTGGAAGGAGGGATAGAGAAAGACAACGAGAGAAGATGCTTGACAGTCTTGTTGCAAGGCACGGAGGTGTGTCGGCACACTAACTGATACATGCTGCAGGAGATCGCAGATTATGGAGAGGCATGATCGCCCACGCCAGTCGGCAAGGCACCTGATGATGATGATGATGTCACACTTTAAAAATGCGTGTTCTTCTGTAAGAGAGTCGGTTACGTTTGAATGTGTTTTTAGTTAGGTACTTTAAAGTAAAAAACCCTTTTTCATGCTTTGAAATGTATTTGGCTTAATGTAGCCTAATATACACTTGGTAGGGGATGTACTCAGTATCACGCCGGCAACCTTTACTTTCCAGGAATTATACCTGGTACCAAATTAAGGCTGGGTTGATCTGGAGCAAGGTGATTTCTGGGAAAAGTCTAGCACAATTTGGGTTTAAACCCATGACCTTGTGATCCACAGGCCAACATCTAGCCATTACACCACATTGGCTCTATTGATTTTAGATAATTTAGCTAAATATATTCATATACTAGATTCAACTTGTTTAATTCTACGCTTGCAACTTTATGAGATTTAGTAAAATATATCAGGTCATTCCCCCCCCCCCCCTTTTCCAGCAATCAGAGTTTGCTATGTATTTTTTTCAGCAGAGTGGCAAGAATGAGCTCAGAGACCCGGGGTAGAAAACATTCTTTGGATATTATCTCTACTGTCTGCATGAATGGTGGGGAAAAACCCAGCAGATAGACTGGCTGGCTCTACAACAGTGGGGGTTGAATTTATGCATGACAAGCTAGATTATCAAGGTCCTGTAAGAGCAAGTGAACAAAGCAAAGGCATGAATCGATCATTGTGATCTGGAGAGAATGGTACAGCTAGGAATGACCAGCGGATGCGATCAACACTCAGAGAAAAAGCAAGACTGACATTTAATCAACTGCTACTAGTACCAGTGGAACAAGAACTCTTCGCCGGGGACAGATGAGGACGGAGCACTTATGGGAATGTCCCGAGTACTGGAATTTTATTTCTTAGCTCATTACTCAACACTCATCACTCAACACTCAACACTCATTACTCAACACGCATTACTCAACACTCAACACTCATTACTCAACACTCATTACTCAATACTCATTACTCAACACTCAACACTCATTACGCAACACTCAACACTCATTACTCAACACTCATTACTCAACACTCAACACTCATTACCCATTACTCAACACGCATTACTCAACACTCAACACTCATTACTCAACACTCATTACTCAACACTCATTACTCAACACTCATTACTCAACACTTATTACTCAACACTCATTACTCAACATTCATTACTCAACACTCATTACTCAACACTCATTACTCAACACGCAACACTCTTTACTCAACACTCATTACTCAACACTCAACACTCATTACTCAACACTCATTACTCAACACTCATTACTCAACACTCATTACTCAACACTCATTACTCAACACTCATTACTCAACACTTATTACTCAACACTCATTACTCAACACTCAACACTCATCACTCAACACTTATCACTATTCCAGCAGAGGTCATAAACAGGATAGAGTAATTGAGCTCTTCACAGCCGCCCCATAGTTTGTCTGCTAGGGTTGCTCCTGTGAGCCACATTTCTTCTCTCTGACCGGTAGAGACAGGACATTCTGATAAAATGAGACATGCTCCGGAGTTTGATTTATGCCCCAAAACAACACGACAGATTCAGAAAGTCATACTGTGTCATATAGTGTATTATTTGTTTGTTGTCTATGTTGACATATTATACACATAAATATATATATATGATATTTATAATTTGCAGACAGAACCTAGTCCACGTATACGTATTGTCTCGTACAATGCACCTCTGTACTATGCGAATTCCGAGCTGTTCCTGAAACATGTACACCAGGAGACAACCGTGAAACCTGAAAAAATGAGGAAAGTGCTCAAGAGATTGACGACCCTTAATGACCCCATGCACGTAAGTAGAAGTGCGGCACCAGTCGCTTATGTTACTGAAATAATTAGAGTGTTTATGAGAGCATTAATAGATTCTCTGCCTATGTGCTTGCAGCATTTCTTGTTCAAGGAGTTCCACATATGTATTGTTTTTCAGCCTTCTCCATGACCAGCAGCATGACGATGGAGGTGATGGCAGTGACGCAAGCGCTTGCCTGGCTTGAAACACAAAAATACACCCGCGTGTGTATACTCAGTGATTCAATGAGTATGATCCGGAGGGTTCAGGCAGGTTCAGTGCGAAGACAATGGCTGGAATCATTACAGAAGTCCACTGCGCGTGGAGTCACCTTTATTTTTGTTCCGGGACACGCAGGCGTCGATGGAAATGAAAGAGCTGACAGGTTGGCTGGATTCGCTATCACTACCGACGGTCAGCCTATGGATCATGCTGATATTATTAATGCCCTCAGAGAAATGGGAAGGATAGAGGACTTTGGTGGCAGTGAATCCACATCACTCGCCAGAATGGCAGACTTGGGAATTAAGATCGGCACAACAAAAAACGAGACGCACACCAGACACGCCAGAAGACTTGTTAATCAACATAGAACTGGTACTATTAGCCATCGGACGTTGGGTTTCATACTGAGGGGAGGATCTGAGCACCTATGGACATGTCCGGAGTGCAATGAGGATAACCCAACTAACTAACTAACTAACTGTTTTTCAATTTCTCCAGTTACGTTATTGAAATGTTGGGGGATAGATCGCCTGTAAGCTTTCCAAATGTGTTGTTTCGTGTTGTTATCCATGTATCTCTCGACCATATATGATGTTACACTACTTCCTGTCGTTTTGAGGATGAAGTTTTTCGTTATTTGAAGCCCTACTCTGCTCTTGCCAGGGGCCGCAATATAGCTTAGCCATAAATATGGCCTAAAGGCTGAACGCGGTTTCTGGGACCTCTCCACGGTGATCCTCATCCACATGATGGTACTCCTGTGTTATCGGGTGTTTATTGCTTGTGTGATGTCCTGGTGGGGTAGAAAGTCAGTCAGTCAGTCATGTATCTAAGGTTCTTCCTGACACATATACTGCCTCTTGTGTATTGTCTCCCCTTGCTCGGTGCCAATTTTTGTCTTCATCATGCCTGTCTGCGTTGGTTGGTATGTGGGAATTGTTGTCAGATGGAAATTACACATACACGAATGTGATGAAATGAATAATACGTTCTGGCTCAGTAAGCTGAAAAAATTTGAATGTGGGATCCTAGAATGTCATTAGCTATGTTTTCTGTGTCACAGTAGCTAGTCAGTTAGTTAGGTGACGTGACAGATGATCATGGCACATCGAATCATTCAGTCCATTAGGGTTTTGTACCATTCCCTTAAAGACTTTACAGTTATAAATACATGCGCAAAGCTAAGTTCCATAAACTTTACAGCTATAGCTGCATACATTTAAACAAACGCTAGTCTCCCCAAACAAAGTAGGTCACGTTCCATTCATAAGTTTTTTTTAATAGTCTGCCTTGCTGGAGTTTACGGGTGTGCCCCTCTTTTGTTTTATTGCTGGGTTGTCTTGTATTTACGTTTTTATTCCGAGAAAGAGAATGCCTGTGACATAGGTTTCATCACTTTTTAAAGGGTTTTGTGTTAGAACCGGTTTGTTGGTGTTTTTGTAGTGTTAAAAGTGCTACCATGCTGAAATATACAACACGTGACATCAACGGCATTGCGGAACACCCCCGCAACCAAGTGCCAAGAACACGTGGCTCAAGGTCAACCAACAAGAAGTGACCTAGGCTGAAGGTCGATCAATCAGAAGTGAGCTAGTGTGTAATACTGTGTAAATTGGGAGAGCAGCGTTACTATTATCCTGCATTCATAAGGTCATACTGAGTTTACAAATATAAACAAATATGCAAATCTAAGCTGTAATAACTTTATAACTATACTTGCTTGTGTAAGTTAATATTGCTTGGACTTTAAAACTTTATTCATTGAAATGTCTATGTGCAAGTATTTGAACTGCAGTAAAGTTGTAGAAGAAACGTCTTGTTAATTATTTCTACAGGATAACAAGAAGAAACTCGACGATTCCAGAATTGTCGAAATTGAAACGGTCACACCTCAACCTCAACTGGACCTTTCACAGACAGCCAATGGGGACACGGCTAAAGCAGGCGCTGATCGATTGGTTGTCCACAGAGTTTCCATCATTGGTCCTTTGCCTAACCTTGACCCCCGACCTTTCTTATACCTTATTATTGACTGTGCCCCATTTACTTTTGTTGACCCAGTGGGTATTAAAATGTTGAAGCAGGTAACTAGCTTTTTTTTTGTCTTGGCAACTTTACTTAGCATCTAGTCTGTATTTATATCTTTACAAGTCTAACCGGGAGAAGGAGGGGGGGGGGGCTGCGTTGTCTTGATGTATGGTGTCCGCCTCGTGTGCTAGAGGTCCCGGGTTCAGGCCCCGATGAAGGCTATGATTTGTTTCACGTAGACTTCTAGTAATTTCCCCCGGGTCTCTGGGTAGTAAAATCAGACGCCCGTGTGTATTGTTGCGCACGTAAAAAATCTATCGACAGTTAGAAATTGAAAAGAATAGTCTAACGCAAAATATGGAGTTATAAATCTATCGAAAGTATTTGGTGCAACGGAGCTCGTGCACAGCGATGAGATTCTACGGACTCAGACTTGAGTTACAAGTAGAAGGGAGCACTTATGCCTTACACCCGTGTGGCATGATGTGACATAAACACATTCAGACATTCACAACGGCAATAACCGAGATCAATATTTATAAGGGAAGTAATTCAAATAGCAATAAACACATTCTATTATAAATAGGCAAACATGAGGACACATATTCAGACATAATAAACACACATATTCAAACATCCTTATCCACAAAGGCCTGGCCTGCAGCTTGAACTGCACTGTCATGAGTGCGCTAGTTATATCTTTTTTTTTTTTGAACGAACGAACAACTGAATGAACTTTATTTTCAAAGGGTCAAAAATTGGTCACGCAGGCCCGTCTCACATTCGGCCCTTCCAAACACCTATCTTTCACACAGCAGTTCTAGTGTATCAATAAAACATGTAAGGTTCATATAATAATATGCTAATTCCACTCACTCACTTACACACACACACACATATGCACCTTCATACACACATCCACATACATACATACATACACACGCACATACACACATACACGCACACACACACAGAGGCAGACAGACATATTGAAGGTTGAACAGGGTATCTGAGATCTGCCCTGTTAAATAGTTAAACAAGACTGTATGTGTTTGTGTGTGTTTAATTGTTAAGGGAATATACTATGTGTGTGTTCTTCTTTTTCTTCTTCCCATTGACCGACTGTAAACGCTGACACAAAGTTCTGGTTGTTTGTCCATACCTGGACTTTAGTCTTTTTCTGGAACTTGAGTTTTACATACACATTTATTTTACAAATCTGTCTAATTTGCATGCAGACTGTTGGTTCCTTACCTTTCAGGCAGATGAAGGATTTTGAAGGTGACCCCCTAAATAGTCTACCCCTACAACATGTGTGTTAAGGAGGCAATGGTTCTGCTCTGCTTTTCTCCATAATGTGTGGAGCGCTGAAACACACATGGAGAATGCTTAAGTGCAGTCAGCGTGCGGTTATAAAACGATGCAGGTACTGCAGCTGGTCCGCATGCCGTAGGTTGACTACGCCTGACATCTGTTTCAGAAATCATGTGGGTTATGTCTGAAAGATAGATGTATAGATAGATGAAAATACAGACAGGCAGACAGAGATACAGGTAGGTAGGTAGGTAGGTAGGAAGTAGATAGCTAGGTGGATCGAAACAGACAGACAGACAGACAGACAGACAGACAGACAGACAGACAGACAGACAGACAGACAGACAGACAGGCAGGCAGGCAGGCAGGCAGGCAGGCAGGCAGGCAGACAGACAGACAGACAGACAGACAGACAGAGATTAAGTTAGGTAGGTAGGAAGTAGATAGTTAGATGGATCAAAACCGACAGACAGATATAAAGTTAGGTAGTAGATAGCTAGATAGATCGAGACAGACAGACAGACAGACCCCAGATAGATAGATGCACTCAAGATTTGTTTATATAGCTACCTGATGACATTGCTATGTTGTCATCTACACAGCTTATTGAAGATTACAAGACAGTTGGTATCACCACATATTTGGGAGGAGTGAGAGGTAAGTACCATATCATAAACTATTCATCGCTCCGAAACCTCTCTACTGCATTTCGTTATTATTATTGTATTTCCCCTCTCTATCTCATAGTCTGTGAGTGAGAAAATAGCTTTTGAGCTGAAGTGCTATAGAAAGATTCTCAGGATACCAAGGACAAAGAAGGCAACAAATACTAACATTCTAACAAATCTGAACATCAAGGAAGATTGGCTAACAAACAGTATCTTGTCTCGGAACCTGAAATATTTTGGTCAAATCAAACGTTACATCGGATTAGAAAAAATCATAGCACAAGGCATGGTACCAGGAATGTGGGACAGGGCTGACCAGCATGAAGAATCGACAGAGGATATAAGTGACTCCTTAAATATGAAAGTGCATGAGGTGGGAGAGCTAGCGAGAAACCTCGTTTCTTGCAGGCAGACCGTGATGAGAGTGACATTCTGCGAAGAACCTACTACATGATGATGATGATGATGAACCCCACTGTAACGACGACTAAGAAAGTTTGAAAACCCTGGGCTAGATGCTGAGGCAGCTGACTGAGGAAATGAATGAATAGTACAGCAGAAGCCGGCCCAGATCATGTTTCCTTTGCTATCTAGGTGAAGGAAAAGTCATGTTGGCACTCCTCCGAATAACGGCCCTAATTAATCTAGCTCAAAATCATACCCTCACATTAGCCTTAGCCCTAACCCTAACCCTAACACCCAAACAAGTGAAAGGTTATTGATGCAACTCATACGGAAGCCATTTTTGTGGCCCTGTAAGGGTAGAATGTGTGACCTAGATCATTTAGGGCCGTTATTTGGAGAAGTGCCGTCATGTTTGTAGTTGTTACTGGGGTACATAAGAAGCAGAACAATTAAATGTAGTATCTATCAGAGGGAAGAAATGTGGCCAAACAAATGTAAGACATGTTTTGTATGGACATGGGCATTAAACAGACAAGGTGAAAAACAATAACTTAACGCGGATAATGGGTTTTTGAGAAGAGTGCACAGAATATAATGTAATGTTTGTAAAATAAAGGAAAGCCGTCGTGGTCTAGCGGCTAGACGCTCGCCTGCGGATCGGAAGGTCGTGGGTTTGGGTCCTAATAGAAGCCGGTGTTTTTTTTCCAAAACTACCTTGGCTCCCATGTCGACCCAGCCTTGAGTGGGTACAAGGTACAGTCCTGGGAAGTAAAGGCGGCCGGTGTGATACTGACCACATCACTATCAAGTACCGGTGCGTCTTTAAAATATAGGTCTAGTCCTTTTTACCTAAAAAATAGTGAAACAAACAAGACAGTCCTCTTTGAGACAGGTGAAATTTGTTAACTGGGTAGATAACATCCTTTAGATATTTTCTCTCCAGGTCATGCACTTGTGTTGTTGTAAACGAGCAGGCAGATAGACTGGTCGGTTGTGCACCACTTGGTGGTGAATTAGTGTATGACACACAAGATATTGTGGGGGCCCTTTGGGAACGGGTGAACAGTGTGGAGGTGCAAAAAGATAATTATGGTCTGAGGAGAATGGTTAACAGAGGATCTGGCCGACGCTCAACACTCAAGGAAAGGGCGAGATGGATGTACAAAAAGATAGTTACTGATACCATCAGAATTGGAACTCTTCGCTTGCTGCTGAAGATGTAGACGGAGCGCTTATGGATGTGTCCCTGGTGCTATGATGTTAATTCTTAATTCAACAATAACACTGATTAGAAAAAAAAAATAGATGCAGACAGTCCATTTTTTTCAGCCATGTTATGATAAGTAATGGACACGATAGCTGGACACTTTGAGATCATAGCGTGGAAGATCATCTGTGTCAGAACTGATTGTTAAGTAGACAGTCAAAAGGTTGTGGATAGACATAACTACCAACCTCACACAGCAGGAACAACAAGAGCAAAAAGGTTTTGAAAAACGAAATAACCGAATGTCTTTTATGTCTATTAAAGCAAACAAAAATGTGAAACAACTTAATATTCTTCGAATGCGTTTACTTTTGTCCTTCCTTGAAGACAATGTGTGGAACACAATGGAGAACGCAGGTTTCACAAGCAAGTATGAGCGTGTCATATTTTTGACTGTTCGTGATGCTGTTCTTGCTGCCGAGGAGGACAGAAGAAAAAAGTGTCACCCCTTACCAGAAAGTGTAAGTACAGACATTTTGTTTATTTAGCGTCTGTTATTTGAAGTTAGTATAAAAACTGTACTTTGTTTTTATTTCAATGGCATCTGCTAATTAAAGTTAGTAGAAAAACTATTTTTTTTTTTTTAATTAGCTACTGTTTCCTGAAGTTAGCAGAGGCGCTATGCCTTGTTTCTTGTTAACTATCAGACACTAACTGGAAACTAGATATTTTTTTGTGTTTGCTATCATCTGTCATATGAAGTTGTTAACGAAACTAAACGTTGTTTTGTCAACTATCTGTTATCTAAAGTTAGTATAAAAACTAACTGTTGTTTTGTTTACTGTCTGTTATTTGAAGTTAGCGTGGAAACTAATTGCTGTTTTGTTAATTATTCGTTGTCTGACGTTTTTGTTTAAAAACATAGCTGTTTTTAATTTTAATTTAATTTTATTATTAATTTTAATTTTATCAGCTGTCATTAAAAATTGAAACTCGACAGACAGAGAGATAGAAGTAAGTGTAGAGAAGGCAAACGCTGTCAGCAGTTAGCCCCACTGCTTAGACACCCACATGTCTACCTTACAGCAAATAAAGCATCTTTGTCTCTACTTTATGTTATCAATGCTCAACATGGACAATAAACAGGGCACCAGAACAGAAAATAACTACATGTAAAATGCGCTGTCTCCTGCAAGGTCATTAACAACACTACATGAGACAAGGCTACGAATACCAGCATTAGAAAGTCAGCAGAATAAGACCATGTCTGGATTATATTGACTGACAAAGAATGAAATGGTTCGGCCATCTAGTGAGAATGGGGCCAGACCAAACCTTTTTTACAGCAGAACATCTGGAAGGAAGGCGAGAGGATGACCAAGAACGAGATATATAAATGATGTAGCAGAAACCTGCAAAAAGATAAACAAATCCATCGCGCAAGCTACCCTAGAAGCACAAGACAAATACAGGAAAGCACAACACTGGGCTACAACCTGGTATCAGGAAGATGAAAACAGAAGACAAAGAACTGTCGCCTTTTGTTTTGGTTCGTATATATTCAAGAGACGAAGACAGCTTAACATCTTATCATAAACATCACACTGGGACACTCAACATTTTAAGACAGATTATGAAAAGTAATACACTGGAACATGGTGTCTTCTACTTCTTTTGTCGTCTCACTAATACCACGTTCTTGTGGAGCAGGGGCGACAAAACCTAGAGCCTTGTGGCCCACTTCTAAAAACATTTAAGAGGTTTATTCCCCCCCCCCCCCCTTCCTTTTTCCCCCATAAGCCAGATATAAAAAAAAATGTTTAACTTGTAAGGATGATAACTCACCTTAACCATGAATAGAAGCTCTATTTCAATAATTTTATACATAAGAAGTAATTTGAAATTTATTATTATATTTAGTTGTCATTCAGCACAATATCATCATCATCATCATAATTGTATTAATATTATTATCATATTATTATTAGTTTCCTTTCTAATATTATTATTATTCACTGGGGAAAAAAAGACTTTGGCCCCTTCTAGATTTTCAAACAAGCCTCATAATTTTGTAAGGATGCTGACCCTCCTGCCACCACTCCCACCTCCCCCCACCCCCTCAACCAAACACGTAACCTCCATTAAATGTTTTTAGAATTGGCGCCCCTGTTTGGAAATGACAGACATGTCATTACTCACCTTTTGCTTTATATCTGCTGCTGCCCATAATTAACTAACATGTGCACACGCACGCACACACACACAAGCTCACACACACACACACACAAGCTCACACACACACACAAGGTCACACACATAATTGCATGCTCTAACACGATGGTTTCCATTTTTATTTTAATCCAGAAATGATGAGTTGTTAACCCTTTGGCTCGGTACTATGAATATCGCAACCCTTTGGCCTTGATTCCATGTTAGATACCGCAAATCTGGGAGAAATATGGTTTTTCTGCCTACCCCCAGGCGTGAACCAGGACCACAAAGAGTTTCTTACCCAGTCGCCGCGCAGTCAGATTTAACCAACTGAGCTAGCGTGTCGGGCTGGTTACCATTTAGATAAGACCCATGGACCCCTCTTTTTTTTAAGACCTGCCAAGAAGCCCATTTTTTTTTAAAAGTTATTTTAAAATAACAATTAAAATTAAGAGGTAAATCTACACGGCGATTAAAATCAAGCACCCCGTTTCAAAATACCTATACTTGAGTACCTATTATTTTTTTCTTACAAGAAATGGATACAAGAGGAAGTAATTTTGCATAATGTTCTGTTTTAAATTTGATTGCACTGCCTACTTCTCGAACTGCCCAGGAAGTGCGTCAACTGATTTCACCAGAAACTCTTGTGGAGTTGAAGACATAGCTTCACTTATTCGCCCTTTAGTTCTTACAACAATAATAATAATAATTATTACTATTATTATTGTTATTATACCAATAATCACCCCGAAACACAGAAACAAACAGATAAAGTATACAGATTACATTCTCATACATGAAAGATCAAACACACACACACACACACACACAAGTTGAGACAAAAATTACAATAAATTACAAATGATTTAAACTAAAAAGTTACTTTTAAATTACACACTTTATTAGAATTACAAAAAACAAAACAAAAAACAGTGAGAGCTAAAGACTTTTTATTTGTGTAACTGATATCACAGTCTACTTTCTCTATCTCCCGGGATCCGCTGACTACCAGTTGAAAACGACTACTCTAACATAATATGACTATTCCAGACTATTAGCACAGCACTACGATGGAGTAACTCCAGTTTGTCTGCTCTCAACCCCACCAGGTTTTGGGGCCTCAATTTGGGGCAATAGGAACTGAACCCCTGCCCCTTAAGAAGTACTCCATAAAAGGCTGCTAATCACAGGTTTACTAAATGAGAATATTTTGGACCGAAAGATGCAGACATCGCAGCCTGTCTGTAAACCATAACACAATGTACAATGGCCTTTTTAAAGAGGAAGAAGGGAGAGGAGCAAGAGGAGGAAGGAGAAGGAGGAGAAGTTGAAAAAAAAAAATAAGGCGGAGGAGGTGATGGATATCAGCTCCAATAACCTAGACCTGGGTTATGTCCAGATCGCAAAGCACTTTTTTTTTACCCAGAAAATTCTCCAAAACTTTCGCTTGGGATGCTAGAACCTTGTACTGTGTAGGAAGGGTAGTAGAGGTAATCAGAGATATTACAGGATTAGTATGTTAGGATTATGTGAAACTAGATGAAGCAGGGGCGGGAAGATGTATCTACATTCAGGGAATGACATTGCACTGGAACTCACAGTGGCATAGAAACAAAGGCAGACCAAAAAACCACAGGGAGTAGGGAACTAGAGAGCAGAGCTACAAAGGAAGGGAGAACATGGAGTGAGCTACATGCAATAACAAAGGATAGGAAGCCTTGCCGTGAGTGGGTTGAGGTCATCAAAGAACAACACATGAAGTGGTTTGGACACCTAACAAGAATGCCCTGGTACTATCTGCCACAGCGAGCCACACTAAAACGTTACAACGGGTATAGAGCGAGTTTAAGACCTCGGAAAATATGAAGTGATGGCATTAAGAACAGCTTTACAGAAATGAACATCAGTCTTAATAGTGCTCTTCCCCCGTATGGGTTCCGGGGCCCCATTGTGGGGAAAACAAGAATAGACCCACTGCCTCCCCAAAAGCATGTCGTAAGAGTCGACTAATTGGGGAGCTTCCTTTGAAGTCGGAGTGCATCTGCCGGAGAGGCAAGGAACCAACAGTCTGTATTCAAGAGAATGAGATCTGTAAAACTGATGCACACGCAACACTCAGGTTCTGGAGCAGGACTACAGTTCAGTAATGAACGAGCGACCAGAACTTTCCGCCAGAGTCTACAGCTGGTGAACGCAAAGAAGAAGAAGAAGAATAGTGCTCTTGACAGAGCTCATCAACGAACAGTACATCTCCCCCCGACACTTCGATGAGGTGCAAGGTGGAAGAGAAAAAGAAGAAGTTACATATCCATTACAGCTGGCAAAACAGCCTTTGTTATTATTGGTTATTTTTGATCTAGCAAGAGGCTGCTACTGAAAGTTCAATAACCCCAAAACTTAAAAGTTGTATTCTGGATTGCAAGCCAACAGGTCAAATTACAGAAACCCCCATTCTACCTATAAAAAAGCAACATTCTTATGCAAAAGATAACATTACTTGGCAACTAGTAACAAGTATACTAACCTCGTGCAACCTGCAATCATATGTGTGTAAGGAGGGTTTCTTGCATGCTGTTTTATTTGTTATTTACTGTCAAACCATTTCTTCCCCTAACTGCATATAATCTCTCTATGTATGTTAACTAATGCTTGCAGGATTCACTATTTACTAAACGGGGTCACAGTGGACCGAAAATGCCTCTTTTAGCCGAAGAACCGGAGGAAGAAGATTCGGATGAGGATATTGTGAGGAGAGCGTCGGATGCGTCCAGTAATGCTTTAAGCCGTGCCATGGCTGTTTGACAGTCATGAAAACTTACAGCATTGATGTACTGGCCCGGTCCAAACAAGGTTATTCCCTCAACTTGGGTGGGCTCTTCGCCTGCTTGGTCTTTGCTTCATGGGACATGTAATTAGACGTTTCGCTCCCTTTTTTGTTGTGGGATTTTGCTATTTAATTGTTGTTTTTCCTATTTTAGAAGACTGCTAGTTTCAGTGGTGTTGTTGAAAATAAGGGTGGCTGTAGTCGAGTTGAAATTAGAAAGTAACTTAACACAACACAATGACTAGTGTTTTTTTTTTACCTTTTGTTTTTGTTTTTGGGTCCGTTGACAAAGGCGCTGATCAAAACTTCTGATTTTATCTGAGTGCGTCTTTTTTTTTTTCCTGCGCTGATATTTCTAGTCATAGGTTTGTGTGTTAAGCTACTTCTAAGTTTACATGGTGCATCCTATTGTATTACTTTAAAGCTTCAATTTGTGTTCGCTCTCCAGCTTTGACTACACCGAATACGGTTTCTGTCCTTTGTATTTTCATTTTGGTGAAATATTGTTGTTTGCTTGTATTTATTTATTTATGTGTTTTGCGTGCTCATTTGGTTTGTTGTTTACAAGTTTACAGTTTATTTGTAACATTTATAACACAAATCAGAATTTGGTAACATATGGTCAAATAATTTCTTTGTTCGACATTTAAATTTACAGATTTCCTAACACACACACATACACACACGCGCGCGCGCGCGGCACGCACTTACGCACGCATGCACGCACGCACAGGAGAGAGAGGCACATATATGTACGCACACAAACACCATAACATCTTGAGTTGAAATGGGACATCCCAAGCAAGTCAGTGTAATCTTATTTCCTTTTTCTCTAGGTCACTGGGGTGGAAGGGGTAAATACTGGCTCAACAATGATACTAAAACCCGTAACATTGCCATCAAGAAATAAATGAAACAATATGTTCTTTAACTGCGCTAAGGAAAAAAAAAGGAAACTACTGTAATGAAACTTTATATCAACATATCTCAGGCATTAAAAGTATTTGTTTTAGTGTGTGTTCTGTTCTCCAGCTAATGACTGGGTGTTTATAGAATGTACAATTGACTTTAAAGGGCGGGGGGGGGGGGGGGGAGGGGTAATGACAGGACAGCCGGGTAGATTTAAAATCTGGACTGACGTGGTAAAAACAGGACCTATGGTCACTCTGTGTGTGTGTCAATAATGCATGTGGACCAGGTGAATATTAAATAGGATAAATTTTAGAAAGGTGGGGAAATAAAACAAATGCCTGGACACCACTAGTATCAATAGTAATAATACAAACAAGAGGATACCACACTGAGCATATCCAACGAGGAAGCAAGCAGTAAATCACCAAACAGGTGCTGAAATAGGAAACAAATGGCTTGATGAAGCAAGGACATCCAGGAGACAGCACAAACGGTGATATAATGAGAGCAGCCGGATTGGATTGCATCCATAAAATTAAAAGGATCGAACGGGAGATAACCTAATGTAACAATAGCCTGCTATTTGTTTACAACACATAATGGCACAACAGGAGATATATATATATATATATATATATATATATATATATATATATATATATATATATATATATATATATATATATATATATATATATATATACGTGTGTGTGTGTTTGTGTGTGTGAATGTATGTGTGTATGTATGTGTGGGTGTGTGTGTTTGTGTGTGTGAATGTATGTGTGTATGTATGTGTGGGTGTGTGTGTGTGTTTGTGTGTGTGAATGTATGTGTGTCTGTATGTATATATGTGTGGGTGTGTCTGTGTGTTTGTGTGTGTGAATTTATGTGTGTATGTATGTGTGGGTGTGTGTGTATGAATGTATGTATACGTGTGTGCGTATGTATGTATGTAGTGTGTACGTATGTGTATGTATGTATGTATTTATGTATGTATGTATGTATGTATGTATGTATGTATGTATGTATGTATGTATATATGTATGTATGTATGTATGTATGTATGTATGTATGTATGTATGTATGTATGTATGTATGTATGTATGTATGTATGTATGTATGTATGTATGTATGTATGTATGTATGTATGTATGTATGTATGTATGTATGTATGTATGTATGTATGTATGTGTGTATGTAGTGTGTATGTATGTGTGTGTGTGAAAATGTATATGTATGAATGTATGTGCGTGTGTGTGTGTATATTCTTTTTCTTCTTCTTTCTCTGTTAAAGTGTAGGCTGGCATGTTATGTTGTGGCTTGCAGGTAGGCTGTGATATCTGCATTTTCGACTCAACACATCCAAAATCCAGCATGCTTTCAACTGGTTACACTTCACAACTTAATTGTTTAAACTAACCCGCATATATGTAACCAACATATGAATAAACAACTTATGTATTACAAATATATTTTGTTATAGTGTATGTATGACTAAATTACTAGCATGTATAACAAACATATTTATAACTAACATTTGTAAGAAATGTTATATGTAATGTATTGTCAATGTGACTAAACTTCTATTGTGAGTAACAAACATAAATAAAACTAACAAATGTATTACAATATTATATATAATGTATTACTGATATGACTCAATTGCTGTCGTGAATAACAAATGCTGATATAACTAACACATGTATTGCACATTTAGATATGTGTTACACAAGCATAGCAATTACTTATGTAATCACGTGGATAAAAAACATGGTTACCACCTAGCCAACAGTAACTTTTCCGATTCCAATTACTAACTTGATTGACTGAATGACTTTCTACCCCACCAGGACATCACACAAGCGATAAACACCCGATGACACAATATGCCACCATGCGGGTGAGGATCACAGTGGAGAGGTCCCAGAAACTGCGTTTAGCCTTTAGGCCATATTTATGGCCGGGCTATATTGCGGCCCCTGGCAAAGCCAGAGTAGGGCTTCAAATAACGAAAAATGTCATCCTATTAAGGACGGAAAGTGATCTATTACTGACTGACTGACTGACTTTCTACGCCACCAGGACATCACACAAGCGATAAACACCCGATGACACAAAGTGCCACCATGTGGGTCAGGATCACCGTGGAGAGGTCCCAGAAACCGCGTTCAGCCTTTAAGCCATATTTATGGCCAGGCTATATTGCGGCCGCTGACAAAAGCAGAGTAGGGCTTCAAACAAAGAAATATTTCATCCTAAAAAGGACGGAAAGTTACTACAATATTACTATCTTAGTTTGTGACTGATTAATATAACTAACCTTATCTCTAATTGGTTAGATTAGATTAACTTAGTCTATGATTGGTTAGATAAAACTAACTTAGTCTGTGATTGATTAGATAAAACTAACCTATTCTGTGATTGGTTGGATAAAATTAACTTAGTCTGTGATTGGTTGGATAACTTATTTTATGATTGGTTAGACAAAACTAACTTAGTCTGTGATTGGTTAGATAAAACTAACTTAGTCTATGATTGGTTAGATAAAACCTAGTCTGTGATTGGTTAGATGAAACTAACTTAGTTTGTGATTGGTTAGAAAAAACTAACTTAGTCTGTGATTGGTTGGATAAAACTAATTTAGTCTGTGATTGGTTAGAAAAAACTAGCTTAGTCTGTGACTGGTTAGATAAAACTAACTTAGTCTGTGATTGGTTAGATAAAACTAACTAAGTCTGTGATTGGTTAGAAAAAACTAACTTAGTCTGTCATTGGTTATTATATAATAAATTGATCATATTTTGTTTTCAGGGTTCATTATACTGAGGGCGTGGATACCCCATGAAACAAAAAAAAAATGAGTGTGTGTGTGTGTGTGTGTGTGTGTGTGTGTGTGCGTGTGTATGTGTTGGTGTCTGTAAGTCAAGATAAAGCTAGTCAATAACATATCCCATTAGAAGTTGCTCCCATAAATGGCACAACATGAGACTGTCCATCTTGATTGCCACTGCTTCTGCCAATTTTCAGTAATAACCTATTCAGTGTCCATCGCATGTGGATATAAACAAAAAGCATTTTTACGACTAGTTATATTCTGCAGCCCTGTATAGCTGCAGATGTTACAAATGCCTGAATATTGAGCATTCATCATTGATTAGAGAATGTGACACGTTAAATATTTAGCATTCATCACTGATAAGAGAATATGACACGTTAAATATTGAGCATTCATCATTGATCAGAGAAATGTGACACGTTAAATATTTAGCATTCATCATTGATCAGAGAATATGACACGTTAAATATTGAGCATTCATCATTGATTAGAGAATATGACACGTTAAATTTTCAGCATTCATCATTGATTAGAGAATGTGACATGTGAAATATTGAGCATTCATCATTGATTAGAGAATGTGACATGTGAAATATTGAGCATTCATCATTGATTAGAGAATGTGACATGTGAAATATTGAGCATTCATCATTGATTAGAGAATATGACACGTTAAATTTTCAGCATTCATCATTGATTAGAGAATGTGACATGTGAAATATTGAGCATTCATCATTGATTAGAGAATGTGACATGTGAAATATTGAGCATTTATCATTGATTAGAGAATGTGACATGTGACGTATTGAATATTAATTCTTAATTAGAGATATGTAACACATTATATATTAAACATTCGTCCTTGATTAGAGAATGTAACACATTAGATACTGAACATTCGTCTTTGATTAGAGAATGTAACACATGGGATTTTGAACATTCATCTTTGATTAGAGAATGTGACGCTTTAGATATTGAACATTTATCCTTGATTGAGAATGTGACACGTGAAATATTGAAAATGTATCCTTGATTATAGTATGCAACACATAAGATAATGAACATTCATCTTTAGCTAGAGAATGTGAGATAGCAAACTTTGGTTAGAGAACATGATACATTAAATATGAACATCATATTTATTAACATCATCATTTAAAATAGGGGCAAGAGAGAATTCTTTATGATAAGTATTTTCTATTTCATTGAGTGATTAATTGTTTATCGTTTGTCTTTCAGGGAGGAAAAGCCAAGAAATAGCCTCGTAAAAAAAGCCAGAATCTAAAGACGTGACAACCGACAAAAATTCTTCGCAAATCTTCACGAAAGCCAGCCAAACATTCCAAAAGTGTATGTGATACATTTAAGTTATACAAGCATTAGAAAGCTGCCAAGAAAAGTATTTCTACTCAGAATAATTTTTCAGCTAAAGGTAGTTTGCCAGTTGTAAAATTCAGCATAGACGACATAACCAACAAATTCTGCAATATTTCACTTGGCATTTTGTACGCTTATCTTATGAGGGGTGTATGCAATAATATAATTAAATCAGTTAACAAGTTAACGTTGTTAAAATAAAGGCGTGAAGGTCAAATGGGAGGATTTCAGGAAGATAAAGAACAAAGAGAAATGTCTGGAAAACAACTGGTATCAACAATTATAAGAAAAATAAGATGGGCCTATGCGGGCACTTCCTGTGTAGGCACTTCCTGTGTAGGCACTTCCTGTGTGGGCACTTCCTGTGTGGGCACTTCCTGTGTAGGCACTTCCTGTGTGGGCACTTCCTGTGTGGGCACTTCCTGTGTAGGCACTTCCTGTGTGGGCACTTCCTGTGTAGGCACTTCCTGTGTGGGCACTTCCTGTGTGGGCACTTCCTGTGTGGGCACTTCCTGGGAAGAGGTCAGCAGAGAATAGACATAACAGCTTTGGAATGGGAAATAGATCATGTGAGGAAATAAGGACGTCTGAGAGAACAAGTAAAATGAGCATTGCTGAGAGACTGTAGGTGCTGAAGGGGATTGCATCCATGATATCAAAGGAATTCAACAGGATATACTAGAACAGAATACTAGAGTGAGAGCCTTGTGTTACGTGTAATGCTAAGACCCACACACACACAAAAAACGATGGGGGATACTCATCGAGACAGCATATTTAACTTTTAAAACTTATTGAACAACCAATGATTCATCGAGACACAGCAGATCAAGTGGTTTGGCTATCTCGTTAGAATGCAGCAGGATCAGATACCTTTACAAGGACTACATCTCAGAAGATCAGCTACAAGAGCAAGAGGACGACTGCGGAAAACATGAATTGACAACATTAAAGACACTCTATGCCTTTACGGCATGACAATAGCCATTGGCAGCCAGCATGCACTGGATCGCAAATTATTCCTCCCTACGGAGCTTTACAGCAGAAGTGGTTTATGATGATGATGATGAACAACCATTGGATACTGCCTGACCAACCAGTTTTGTACAGACAACAGGACAATCTTTGATCTTGTAGCACAGGTAGTTACATTTGAATGTGGCAGGTTTTTGTATGTGAGTGGACAGGATTAATTTATCTACTTCATCTTAATCAACCACACAATACAGCAGAGTATAGCAGGCAATAAATTGTGCAATTTATTGTTTTGTACCTTTATTGTTCCATTTTTTTTTTTAAATACCAAAAGTTATCCTAAATGACTGTCATTCAGACGATTGTGTTGAGTATTTTGATCGCAAAGCTGAGGGAGAAGCAGCGAATATTTTCTTCTTCTTTAAAAAAAAAAATTTTTGTTAGTGACCTCTTTGTATCAGTAAGCATCGTAATTAAACAGACTGTTAAGTTGAGTTGAGTCAAGAATTGACATAACAGCATTAGGGGAATTCCCATGCATGCTCCGTCCTCATCTTTAGCAGCCAGCGCAGAGTTCCAATACTGATATTACCGGTCACAATCTGGTTATATGTCTGTCTTGCCTTTCCTCTGAGTGTAGTTAGCCGGCCTGACCCTCTAGTCACACCCAAGTGCCTCATTCTCTCCAGGCCATAATAATCTTCTTTCTCTACTGATTCCGTTGCTTGTTCCCAAAGGGCCTTGACCACATCTGCTTTGTTATGTATTGAACAGAATGTTGATTGCCAGCCAGTGCGTGCTTGTTTGTCTGGTATACTGTAATGTTGTGAAGTCTTAGTCTATCTTTGACTCATTGAATACAGCGTCTTCTTCAACCTCTTGGCGTTTTCATATCATCTTGTGTGCTCCAGCCTCCGGCATCACAGGATTCATTTTCCTTGAGTGGCCGAACCATGAAAGTCTTGGTATCTCAGTGAATTTAACAATGATTATTGTTCCAATTGTCTTCTTATCTCTTTATTTCTCAAACTATCTCTTCTGATTTTGTTCACAGCCTTTTTTCCACAATATGTTTGTTAATATCTGACGCAATCATATGACATTTGACAGGATATGTTAGATGACAAAAGTGTTGTCATTATCATCAAAATCATTAATTTCATCAACATCATCAATTTTTCGCTTTTATCGTTGAGCATCATGGAGAGAAACAGTTTCTTTGATGAGTAGAACTGGCTAATGTGTTTCAGTGCGGATGTTTGATGTCATCACTAGTTACTCTTTTCCTTGGACACTCTGGTTCTTTCAAAACAGATTGTTTCAGGTGTTGCACCCGTGTTGTCAGTTGTTGTGGCTGCATTCTAGCACGATGACTGAACCATTTGATTGTCTGCTTATCGAAAAATACAGTTCGCGGGAGCAGATGGATCACCAGTCAGATGAGATTGATGCAGGGTGGGGGGTGAGGGGGTGTGACGAGAGGTTTTGGCAGATGCTTGAGGCTCAGAGGAAAGGCAAGACGGACGTTTAATCAGAATGCTACTGGCGCCATTAGTATCGGAACTCTTCGCTGGCTGCTGCAGATGGGGACGGAGAGCTTATGGAAATGCCCCGAGTGCTGTGATGTCGGTTCTTGAATCAAATCAAATCAAAATCAAATCCTTATCGATAAATTTGGTGCATTGTTTGTCTGATAGTATTGTTTCTCACTCTGTCTCGGATATTAAGTTAGTAGCTTTTCCTGAGCATCTCATTTCACCTTTGATAATGTTTGTTCCAAAACTGGAATGAAGTGTTTTGTTATTCCAAAACTGGAATGAAGTGTTTTGTTACAAATAACTATTTACTATAAGCATTTGACAAACTGATCGACAAATTTTTTAAAGCATTCCCATTGCATCATTCCAATGTATTTATTCTATTGTTGGACCACTGCTGATTTGTACATTTGTTTCAAAATTTCATATTTAATTTTGCGTGTGTGTATATATATATATAAACATATTAACCATGAATTTATTTGTTTCTTGCATTGTAAAGTTAAGTGTTACAATGGTACGGTATGGTAGGCAGGAATGACAACAGAAGAAAAAATAATGGTAAAGCTGTGTTTGGAAAGCGTAAAGAATAACAAGGTAATCATCAATAATATTAGCAACATGAACTTTATTTACTGACTCTGGAGAGGTATTTAAAAGCAAACAAGCAGGAACACTATCTGATTCGGCGCCACTAAGTGTTGACTTGATGCGCAACAAGCTAGATGTTGCGAGAACCCTTTGGGATCAAGTAAACAGTGTGGAGGCATAAACAGATCATCACTGTCTGAGGAGAATGGTGCAGCCAGGTGTGACTGTGGGAATCTGGCCTCAAAGGAAGGGCAAGACAGACACACAATCAGACTGTTGCTGGTGCAGCCAGGTGTGACCAAGGTATCTGGCCTCAAGGGAACGGCAAGACAGACACACAATCAGACTGTTGCTGGTACAGCCAGGTGTGACCAAGGTATCTGGCCTCAAGGGAAGGGCAAGACAGACGCACAATCAGACTGTTGCTGGTGCAGCCAGGTGTGACCAAGGTATCTGGCCTCAAGGGAACGGCAAGACAGACACACAATCAGACTGTTGCTGGTACAGCCAGGTGTGACCAAGGTATCTGGCCTCAAGGGAACGGCAAGACAGACACACAATCAGACTGTTGCTGGTACAGCCAGGTGTGACCAAGGGATCTGACTCAAGAGAAGGGCAAGACAGACGCACAATCAGACTGGTGCTGGTACAGCCAGATGTGACCAAGCGATCTGGCCTCAAGGGAAGGGTAAGACAGACACACAATCAGACTGTTGCTGGTAGCAATGGAACTGGAACTTTGCTATAGCTGCTAAAGAGGAAGCAGCCTATGGGGTTTCCTGAGTGCTGTGATATCGATTCTCAATTCAACATTCAACATTCTGAAGATCTGGGTATACTGACGAATATATCACGGGAACAATAGCAATCAAATACAGAGGTTGTGAAGAGATAAGAATGAACAGATAGTTGCTGAAGTAAATAAAACAAAGATGGTGAAATATTTTGGTCATATTAAAAGAGATAGTAGTTTTATCAAAACCATACTGGAGGGAACCGAGCAAGATGCAGCCATACATGTTAAAGGGGTGGGGAGGGGGGGGGGGGGGGGCTTAAAGAGAGGAACAAAGTGATGACTGGAGATCCTTTATATTAAACCTTGACTGTGAAGACAGCACCTGACTGACTGACACTTCATTTAAATGTTGATGATGGAAAGAAAACACATGAAAAGTCACTGCATCTAGACTTTAAAATGCATTTGCAGTCTATAGTTTTACCACTTTGTGCTTTAGGACAGGCAGCTCACGAGTCTCAGGATTTAATCCTTTTTGCCCCAAGAGGGGCCACAACCGGCACTTCCGGTATGTATCATAGCTCCATTAAAGCCTCTTAACCGGCAAGGCTGTAGTAACTTGTTGACAAGATTCCTTGCTAAAAGAACTGTTTCCCATCTGCACATACGTAAATGTTTTATAGGTCTACTAACGGCTTTAGTACTAAAAAAAAAAGCACATTTGTACGTTTTCTTGTGATAAACTGGCTTTATTTAAAGAAATTACGATGTCTCGATTTACGGTTAGACACCGTGGTCTTCATCGGCCGGGCTACTGGGTCAAAAATGAGTCCAGGTATTAAATTTATTTATCCTCAGGAAGATTTAACCTGGTTGATTTTCTGCTGCACTTACTGTGTTCTTTTTTTTAACTGTTTACTCTCTTTCATAAATGCATACATGTTATTTGTTTATGTGTGAAATAGAATTGTTGCATTTTTTTTTATTTCTAACTACGATAATTTTTTACTAATTTGTTTGAAGGAATATTTTTCATGAAAACCATAAATTTCGAAAGTACGGGTTCTTGGAACTTTTTTTTTTCTAGGTGTTTAAGGCAGTGGGGGTGGGGGGGGGGGGGAGTGCTGTCACCACGGACTGTGCCAGTTAGAATTCTATTTTGCTCCAGACAGAAAAAAAAATCTCCTTCCCCTAGCGAGAATTGAACTTGGGTCTCCCGCACAAGAGCCGACGTTCTTACCATTCCATTGACAAGGTCAGCAAAGACAACATGTGACATTTTCTAATAGTTTAGGCTGAGTTGATTTAGGAGCCAACATTAGTTTTGTATTTACATTTGCCCTGTGTGGACCAGATCAGGATACCAACAAGGGGAGGGGAGACCGGTGAATTCTCTAGAGAAAGCAGACGTAGTGAGGGAGATTCAACCCCGCCAGGACATCCACAGAGCGATAAACACCCAGTAACTCAAAGTGCCACCATTGGGATGAAGATCACCCAGGGAGAGATCGCAGTCAACCCATAGGTTGGGTTATATAAGGGCCCCCGGCAAGAGCAAGGGTGGGGCCTGAAAACAACAACAAAAAGTGCGTTTAACATTGGGACGCAGTGACTGATTACAATGAACGGAGTCAGATGAAGAATAATAATACATCATATATATATACATGTGTGTGTGTGTGTGTGTGTGCGTTTGTCCATCCCATATTTATGTGGTCATCTATTTTAGATATATATGTGATCTTGTACCTAGAATAAGTTTGTATTTTTGTACCTTGTATTAGCTTGTGTTCTTATACGTGGTATCAGTTTTATGTTCTTATAACTGGTATAATTACGTGTTTTTGTACCTTGTATAAGCTTGTGTTCTTGTACCTGGTATCAGTTTTATGTTCTTATAACTGGTATAATTACGTGTTTTTGTACTTTGCACAGGAGCGTGTCCTTGTCCCTGGTATAGGTTAGTGTTCTTTTACCTTTTGCATAGGTATAGTTTTTTTTACATTGGTATAGTTCTTGTACCTTGAATGGGTATATGTTCTTGTACCTTGAATAGATATTGTTGTAACTTGAATAGGTATATGTTCAAATACCTTGAATGGGTATGTGTTCTTGTACCTTGAATCAGTGTATGTTCTTTTACCTTGAATAGGTATATGTTTTTGTACCTTGAATGGGTATATGTTCTTGTACCTTGAATTGGTATATGGTCTTGTACCTTGAATTGGTATATTTTCTTATGTGTTGTGTACTTGTAGTTGACATATGTATGTGTTCTTGTATCTCAGATTTGTAAATATCTGACTTACTTATATTTGTCCCTCTTCGGGCTGCTTCCTGACTGTTTGATCATACCTGCGACTCAACAAACTGCATACCGGACATCAGTCTAACATGGCAAACCTGGATACCCCGTTCAACCTCCAGAAAGTTATACAGGGTCTTGATATATGCTATTTCAATGCTAGTATTCATGGTCTCAGATATTCCATCTATCCATCGCTTGAGTAGTCGACCTCTATTAGCTCTACTGTGTATTCCCTCTGGCCATCTTTTATATGTTCCATATGTCCTCTGTTTTTTTTTTTTTTTTATTATTATTAAAAAAGGGAAAGATTATTGCTCGGGGAAGGGGGGGGGGGTATAATAAACATAACTTTTTTTTAAATCAGGCTTCAGCTGCTATCCAGAGGCACTGGAATATAGAAAAGGGGGGGGGGTGGTGGCTTGAAAACATTAAATACAAATAATAGTTGGAGGGAATGGGGGCCTCAGCACTCTTGTCCTAAATAGTTTGCCTCTGGATTATGCGCCCGACTTCCCCAACCATGTTTAAATATTCTGTTTTCATGTTTTTGGTTTAACGTATCATTTTTTCAAATATATGTTACTGAATTTTTACTATTCAGAACACTATCATTATTATTACTAAGCATTTAAACGTGGCTCAGGCTGTTTGCGCGCTCCTTCATAAAATGGTAATGCAATGAGCGCCCACCCACCCCCTTTTCTCTCCTTTTTTAAAAACCCTCAGCAATGGGTGTCAGTCATGTTATGTATGTGCATCCTGTATGCGTATGTTCTCCGTACTTCTGTTGTCAGTTGCTTCCATGTTGATTGTTTCAGCAGTTACTCCAGTTGTTTGTATTTATCATATTATAATCCGTTTACTATGCCTTACCTCGACTATGACTAGTTGTGTGCCATGTAATGTTTAATGAAATCCCAGACACCACTTTGTCAAGTACTCTAATTATTCAAAGGTACAGTCATCATCAACGCTATTATCATCGTGTTCATCATCAACGCTATTATCATCGTGTTCATCATCATCATAATTGTTAGCAGGTCGCTCTAATTGATACGAATATCATCCCCTTCCAGTACCGATGGGTTTTTTTTTCATACTCAACGCCTCCCCAAACTTCTATTCTTCCAAAAACGTATGATATATGCAGGCTCAAGTTTTCCCTTCCGCAAAATCAGTTCTGTTAAAATATCGTCACAGTCTGGTGATTTCCCCTTCATCTAATAACTGTTCTGGTTTGTTTACTTCACGTTCATTTATATTACCTGTCGTTGTGGATTCGGGGGTCTAATTGCGTTTATAAGACGTTTATAAGTAAAAGCAGTATGTGGTATACAAATGAGATTGGAGCTTGAGGCAGACCAAGAACACGGTGGAGAGATAATATACAGCAGTTCCTCTGCGGACAACATAGGTCATATTTGTGCTTTCATGAGGGCCAAATGCGACAACTAATTGAATTATTGCGGGTCTCATGTATGCTTGCAGAGAGCCATATGCGGCCCCTGGGTCCCATGTTTGATATGTCTGATATGCAGAGCCAAAGCTTCTCCCCCCTAGAAAAAAAAAGTATCTACAAAGCAGCGGTACTCACACCAAAGTGTCTACTACAGTAGCGCCAGAAAACAATAATGCCTAAAACAAAACAAAGGTGCCCAAACTGTGCACTGTTGTGAATTGACATTTTAAAAAAAGCCTGTACAGACATGCAAACACTTTGTGTCACCAAGTGGAAAGATAAGGCCAATTAGGGAGAAAATTGAAAGCGGGTGATATCTGCAAGGATGAAAAATGAAGAATGATGTTATAAAACTGTTACCTTGAAAGGAACTGTATTTAATAATGTGAATTATAATGATATTTGAATATATTGGTTGACATAATTGCAATTATTCTAAAACTGGACCATTGCTAAATTCTTAATGTTGAAATATTGCATTGAGCTTTCTAAACAGAATGTTTCTGTTGTATCCATACCACCAATTTAATCTTTCCTGTTAAAGGTGTAGTTGATACAACCTTCCTTGTCAGTGACTGCATAATCTCCCTCTCCCCAACCCCTGTTTCAGCATTGTAGTCTGTAGAATTGACATCCAGTGGACGAGAATCATACAGGAGCAGATCCCAGTTACCCTGTTCAACCATGTAACACAGTTATGTACTCTCAAATTATCAGGTAAACTGCAGCAGCGCAATGTCATTGGTGGGGGTTGATTATTTCTAGTTTACCTCCAGTGGTGTAATCTTCCATGTATGTCATATATTTGATTACATAGTCCTTGTTAATAATCTTCCTCTACAGGTCATATAGTAAAAAAGTAAAGATCCCTTTTCACGCCTTTAATCGTATCGGGCATATGGAAAAAGCACCTATATTTTTACAGACCATAGGCACTAGGTGGGAAATGTGGTCAGAATTACGCCAGCTGTCTTTACTTCCCCAGGACATACATCCTGGTACCCATTTTCAGCTGGGTTAACCTGCGACGTCCCATAAAATGATAAAAATCCACGCAGCCAGCAGTGGGTTTCGATCGTGGGACGTTGGAATTACGAGTCGGACTGGCAACAGTCAAGCCACAGACGCCGACATAGGTCATATACTTAATGTAATATTCCCTGCCAGTGATGTCATCTTTTCTGTAAGTTATATACTTATATAGTTCTAGTTTACTGTCAGTGATGTAATTGCAAGTCATGTACATGATTAAATATTCCTTGTCAGTGAAGTAATCTTCCTTCTTAATCAAATACCTGACTAAATATACTTTGTCAGTGATAAAATATTCCTCATCAGTGATTAAATAGTCCTTGTCAGTGACGTAATCTTTCCCTGTTAGTCATATACTTGATGTAACATTCCCTGTTACTGATGTAATCTTTGATGTTATATTCCCTGCCTGTAACAATCTGCAATGCAATCTTCCTACTGAATGTAGTAAAGCTATAAACGTGTTTCCCAAGACAACTGTTTATAGTTTTAACTTTGTTACTATAAACTGTTATCTGTACATGGTTTAGAAGCACAAGCCAAATATTTTATAAAACGTATATTTCTACAGTTATTCCATATGTTACATGTACTGATAACAATGTAATTACCTTCCAACCAGTGTGATAACTCAGTCGATGTGCCTTGTGCTGACATGAAAGAAAAAATGAAAATTAAAATGAAGATCCAAAAATAAATGTTTGTTTATAACTTTGTTGTGTTACCTTGCCTCCGGAGTAAACAAGGCTGGTTGTGGGAGGCATGATGATGAACATGCACTTCATGGTCTCTACTGTACTGCCCAGGAGCCACTGTGGAACCGAAGGTCGTGTGTTCAAATCCGAACAGTGCTTTACTTTTTTTTCTTTAAAAATGGGTCTACCTGGTCAACCCAGCCTTAAATAAAAACTAGGTAAAAGTCATAGGAAGTAAAGGCGGCCACTGTAATACTTACCACATCATCCACCAAATGCCGATAGGTCTATAAAATATAGGCCTAGCCCTATTTACCCAATACTTCTGATGGCGTGGACAAAGGTCCTGTGCTTCACAATACTGTCCAGACTTTGCGCCATGGAGAGCAGGCAATAGTGGTCCTGAAATCATAAGCTCTAATTGTGGAAGATTTCTTTTAACACGAGGTAGTCATGCTACAGTCCCTT
>CAJHNH020007445.1:310000-332500 GCA_905116865.2 Candidula unifasciata
TTTTTTTTCCCTTTAACTTTGTGGCGAGTACCACCACTTTTTATTTTCTGCGAGCTGCTTACTTTCAAACAAGAAAGAAAAACTTATCTTCTTCTTCTTCTTCGATCCTTCTGTCAGAAAACTTATATCAGGAGGCCGGTAGCCTTTATAAAAGCTATCGTGCAATCCATATCCTCTCGTGTACCATACAGTTTTGTCTTCAGTGTGGCTGCAACAAGCCAGATTGCGTCTCTGTTGTCAGCATACAGTTGACAGTGTTGGAGCACATGCTCAGCATTTTCAGGTGCCACGCTGCAGGGACACGTCTCCGTATTTCCTACACCGAAAAATTTGAACAAATGTTGACGAAATCTGTTGTGCCCAGTCCTTAGTCTGAATATAATACACTGTCCCTCTCTAGAAAGGCGATGAAGTGAGTCTTGGGAAGAAAATCTGGTGTGGGTATCTAGCCACCTTTCTTGGATACTAGATTGTATTAATGTTTTCGTCTCTGGCCCAAAAGGAACGATTAATCGTTAGTTCTCTGCGACTTAAAACCCCCATGTTGGCTGGATCAGTTCTTCAGTGTGAACCAAACTAGAGCCATACATGCACACACGTGCGTTAGACCCGTCTGGTGTGAGTGTGAGAGGCGGCGCTCACAGGGGTACAAAGGGGAGAGAAGGCTGTTTGCTGCCTGCTGGGAAACGTTACTGGATCTTATTCAAAGTCGGAACTACGTTGTCGGTTCTGTGTTTTACGTATGGCTGTGATGTAGACACAAACTTACACAAACTATCGCTGTTTTGGTGTTAAACATTTTTTTTTTCTGTTCACATTTTTTTTAAAGACGACTGTAATTTAAAAAACACAAATTTAAAAAAAATTAAACTGGTTTATTATACCTAAATGTTAGCAAAGTAGTGATAGATATAAGTAATAAATGTTTTAGAGGTCAACGAACTAGTGATAGTTATGATACATAAAAAAAAAAAAAGTTAGTTGCGTATCCTTTACAGGACGTTGCAGAACCAACCCTAACAGCCCCTGACTGTTGTGTGGTTTCTCTAGGCAAGTTACATCCAGTAGTTTGCCATTGCCTTCTGGACGGTCGGCTTTCTTGATACCACTGTCGAAACCAACGTAAGGCGCATTGCCCGCAGCTGGGATCGAACCTGGCATCCCGGCATTACGAAGCGAAGCGTTCGCATCGACTTAGCCACAGAGCCGATATGATACATAAACAAACTTTAAAAAAATATTTACATGATAGCGAGCAACTTACACATACATACATACACAAACACGCAATCACACATACACACAAACACACACAAACATACACACACAGACACATACACACAAACACACACAAACGCACACACACACAAACACATACACACACACATACATACACACATACATACATACATACATACATACATACATACATACACACACACAAACACACATATTGTTGAGCGGATCATTTACAGAACGCTGTCCTCTTCCCATCATGCCAGAAAGTCTCTCTTTCTCTAATCAGTTCTCCAACCTAATGTGCTTTCATAGCCAGTATATCTTCATTGTTCTGAAACCATCTTGGCGGAGGTCAGCCTCCGCCTCGTTTACCGGAAACTGTAGCCTCTATCACCGTTCTCTCCAGACCATCATGGCGCCTGACACGGGTAGACTGCCTCAGCTTTCAGGATAGGATGCTGTTTATGAGCCAGTTTTCCTTCATGTTCAGGGTGTCAGCGTGTTTCTTCTTTTTGGCTCACGGTATGCTGTGAATTTTTTCTGTAGTATGTCAGTTCAAAGTCGCGGTGGCGTAGCAGCTAGAAGCTCGCGTGCGGATCGGAAGGTTGTGGGTTTGCTCCCTGGCTGAGCCAGACTTTAAAAAAATGACCTTGACTCCCAGGTCGACCCAGCCTTGAGTGGGTGCTAGGTGCATTCCCGGGAAGTAAAGATGGCCGGTTTGATGCTGACCACATCACCTATCTTGTGCCGACGTGTCTCTAAAAATATAGGTCTAGCCCTATATGCCCTAAAGGCGTTGACAAGGGACCATTTACTTATTTCATTTCAAAAGCTTTGATGTTTAATTTTCTTTAAAGACTGAGTAAACTAGATTCTTCTGCTTTCTAAATATTACCAAGCTCAAATCTGATATTTAGATATTACCGAACTCGACACTGGTGTTTAGACGTTTGTCTCGGCGCCGCTGTTTAGATATTTCCCAACACCATCCTGATGTTGAGACGTGTGCGAATTGTGCTCTGCTATATGGAAGCGATGATGTGCTAGGGAAGGAAAATACAGAATTGCTAAGGCTAGCCTCTGGATTAAAGGTAGGTCTTGCACACACTGCTTTGGTCGGATCTGTTTATTGTGTTGATATATTTTGTTTTATTTGGTTAGTATATATGCTTATTGTAATCATCATCAATATCATCATCAGCATCATCGCTACAATCACCATCATCATCGTCATCATCATCCTCAGCATCATCATTATCATCATCATCATCCTCAGCATCATCATTATCATCAGCATCCTCCCTACAATCATCATTATCATGATCATTATCATCAGCCTTATCTATCATCATAATTATCATCGCTATCAGTGATGGTTATTATTCTCTCCACTATTTTCATCTCCTACTGGGTGTGGTGGAATTTGGGGGAATGGGGGTGACGGTGGGGAGGGGAGAGGGGGAGGGTGTCCATATTCTGCTTTGTGCAACTAGGTGTCGCAAGTTCCCAGAGGATCGGTATCCGAGCTAGGGCATGCTCGGTTACTTGGCCTGCTGTGCTGCTGTAGAACCTCAAGGTATATATAACTTCTTCAATCCATATCCTTCTTATTCTTCATCTACCTCTTGGTGTGTCTAATATCCTGTTGTACACTCTCATTACTGGCATCAAAATATTCATTCTCGTTCAATGGCCAAACCATTTCAGTCTTTGTTTCCCAGTGAATTGATTTAAAGATGTTGTCACGCATGATCTCCTCTAGTTTTGGTCACCGCCTCTCTCAGACATCTCATTTCGCAGATGGTTAGTTTTCTTTCGTGTTCTTTAGTCAGTGTCTAAGTCGCAGATGGTTAGTTTTTGTTCGTGTTCTTTAGTCAGTGTCTAAGTCGCAGATGGTTAGTTTTCTTTCGTGTTCTTTAGTCAATGTCTATCTTGCAGATGGTTAGTTTTCTTTCGTGTTCTTTAGTCAGTGTCTAAGTCGCAGATGGTTAGTTTCTTTTCGTGTTCTTTAGTCAGTTTCCAAGTCACAGATGGTTAGTTTTCTGTCGTGTTCTTAAGTCAGTGTCCAAGTCACAGATAGTTAGTTTTCTGTCGTGTTCTTTAGTCAGTGTCCAAGTCACAGATAGTTAGTTTTCTGTCGTGTTCTTAAGTCAGTGTCCAAGTCGCTGATGGTTAGATTTCTTTCGTGTTCTTTAGCCAGTGTCCAAGTCACAGATGGTTAGTTTTCTTTCGTGTTCTTTAGTCAGTGTCCGAGTCGCAGATTGTTAGTTTTCTTTCGTGTTCTTTAGTCAGTGTCCAAGTCACAGATGGTTAGTTTTCTTTCGTGTTCTTTAGTCAGTGTCTAAGTCGCAGATGGTTAGTTTTCTTTCGTGTTCTTAAGTCAGTGTCCAAGTCACAGATAGTTAGTTTTCTTTCGTGTTCTTTAGCCAGTGTCCAAGTCGCAGATGGTTAGTTTTCTTTCGTGTTCTTTAGTCAATGTCTATCTCGCAGATGGTTAGTTTTCTTTCGTGTTCTTTAGTCAGTGTCCAAGTCGCAGATGGTTAGATTTCTTTCGTGTTCTTTAGTCAGTGTCCAAGTCGCAGGTGGTTAGTTTTCTTTCGTGTTCTTTAGCCAGTGTCCAAGTCGCAGATGGTTAGTTTTCTTTCGTGTTCTTTAGTCAATGTCCATGTCGCAGATGGTTAGTTTTCTTTCGTGTTCTTTAGTCAATGTCCATGTCGCAGATGGTTAGTTTTCTTTCGTGTTCTTTAGTCAATGTCCATGTCGCAGATGGTTAGCTTTCTTTCGTGTTGTTTAGCCAGTGTCCAAGTCGCAGATGGTTAGTTTTCTTTCGTGTTCTTTAGTCAATCCCAAGTCTGACTCTGATAACACAATAATGGTATGAATAAATCTGCGTCATCTTTAACGGTCTGTCGGCTTTGTGGCTAAGTCGATGCGAACGCTACGTAATACATGGGTGCCTGGTTCGATCCCAGCTGCGGGCCATGCGCCTTGCGTTGGTTTCGACAGTGTTATCAAAGAAGCTGACCGTCCAGAAAGCAATGGCAAACCACTGGACGTAAATTTGCCTAGAAAAACCACACAACGGCCAGGGGCTGTTGTGGTTGGTTCTGCAACGTCCTGTAAAGGAAATGGAACTAACCTTTAACGGTCTAAAACATAAGATGTATAAAATTATTTGTCCTTAGACTGCGTCGCATTTTAATAGGTCTAAAACATATGGTGCTGTAACATTATTGGTTCTTAGAGCACTTGTTTCCATAGCGAGGCGCACACGCTGTCTGGAGGTTACAGGTTCGATTCCCAGCACGGTAACTATAGCTTTAGATTTTTATGTTATCTATTGTGTTCTTCTATCTTTCTACTTCTTTCTATGAGAACCGATCAATACATTTTCAGTTACTTTTTGATATTAAAAAAAAAAAACTCTCTTTGAGGAACTGAACTTTATAAAGGAAAATGTTGCAATAAGAACTGGCTGAGATTGAAAGAGGTCAATAGAATGAGCGACCGAACCAACGAACCGAATGAAAGCTTGCCGAAAAAAGCACGAAAAACCAGTTAATTTTGTGTTACAGACTTCACGAAGTAAACGTTCCATGAAACGGGTCGACAGGTCGTCACTGACGTGTAGCTTAGCACGTGGTATACAAATGTCTGGTCTGATTTCAAACCTTGGATATGTGATGCAGATATTGTAGAAATGTGGCTTTACATGATAACAAATGAATTAGTGTGTTGTTTGGAATATTTCTTCCAAAGTACTTTACCTGCCTACAATTGGATTTAGTTTAATTATGATATAACAAAATCATACGAATGCTAGGAAGAAAGCCAGCCTTGACCAACAATTCTTACTAACCGTTCTAACCAATAATTCTTACCAACCGTTCTGACCAACAATTCTTACCAACCGTTCTGACCAACAATTCTTACCAACCGTTCTGACCAACAATTCTTACCAACTGTTCTAACCAACAATTCTTACCAACCGTTCTAACCACCAGTTTTTACCAACCGTTCTGACCAACAATTTTTACCAACCATTTTAACCGACAATTCTTACCAACCATTCTAACCGACAATTCTTACCAATCATTTCAGCCGACATTTTTTACCAACCATTCCAACCGACAATTATAACCAGCATTTCTAACCAACCCTTCTAGCCAAAATTTCTAACCTAGGTTATTCCATCCATCCGTTTTAGTCGTTGCTTGTACTAACCTCTCTTGTACTAGAGACTAGACATCGCTTTTGGCGATATCGTTTACAACCCACGAAGCGTGGGTGATACATTACCGGATGCATAAAATTAACGTTGCCACTTGTGTTTGCACGAGAATCACCCATGGGCAAACCTGGAGAGTTGTAGCTACAGAAAGTGAACAGAACATCCAGGTTCATTTTTGTTATGTGATGGAAATGTAATTGAGTGCAAACTTTAACTGCTCCAACATGCTGAGAGAATAAATACAATCTAGAATACAGTATGGAAAAAAAGTATACTATGCCCTTCAACATCTGCTAATTCAAAGTCTCCATCTGGCAACACCAACATTGAAATATATAAAACGTTGATAAGGCCAGTCGTGGATCTCAAATTTGGAGTACAGCTAAAAGAGATGAAAGCTTATTACAGGTTTTTGAAAACAGAGTATTACGACGAATCTTCGAACCTATCAAAGATGTAAACAGCGGGGAAATTGAGAGGGGGAAGCAACAACGAAATTCATAATCTGTTTAAATTATCATTGATCAATGGCATCATGACAGCTAATAGACTGAAATGGCTGGGGCATATTGAAAGAATGTCAGATGACAGAGAGGTTAAAACTGTATACACCAGGGAGATGAATGGTCGTAGACCACGAGGGAGACCAAGAAGACGATAGAGAGATAATATCCAGACAGACCTGCAAACACTTGGTGTTACCAACTGGATAGATGAAGATAAAGAAACATTCTATAGGAGACTGCAAGAGGTAGTAGATAAAGCACCGGCCCATGATATTCTATGCATTATGGGAGATCTCAATGCAAAAGTTGGTAACTTACTTTACTTTTTACTTTTTCCTTCCACGTATGCCGCTAAGCGTTGTGGGGAGATGCAAGTTCCTGTCATAAGCAAGGCGGGCAGCATCTGATGTTCTGAGGCCATGCTTTTGGCAGGTTTCGGAGACCCCGTCAATCCACCGTTTCCTTGGTCTTCCTCTTGCCTTATATCCTGAGCTTCTTTGGTTGAAAATTTGTGATGTTATTTGGTAAAAAGTTGGTAACAACAACTTGAATATAGAACTATCAATGGGAAATCAAGGATGTGGTACAATTAATGACAACGGGAAAAAACTGAGCGACTTCTGCACGGCGAATAGACTTGTTATAGGAGGAACACTATTTCATCACAAGAATATACACAAGCTTACATGGATATCCCCAAACAGAAGAGATGTAAACCACATCGACCATTTCATAGTAAACATAAAATTGCGTGGGTCCCTACTCGATGTGCGTATCAAAAGGAGAGCAGATGTGGGAAGCGATCATCACCTTGTAGTCGCTCTACTACGACTTAAACTCAAAAAAAAGTTTACACGCAAGTTAAGACACAGACAGCACGTTACAATGTTAACCTTTTAAGAGAAAAAGACTTTGCCACTAAATTTAAAGTAGAACTCAAGAATAGATTTCAAACCCTATCAAGTGCCCCAGAAACTCCAACTACAATCAGCATTGAAGACAGATGGAACCAGATCAAAGAAACATACAAATCAACTAGCAATAACATATTAGGAACCAGGAAACAACACCACTGTGACAATACGCTCGGTGACTCCAGAATGACTTTCCTCAACCTACTTTTATTTGTATGTATTTTGAAGTATACAGACAAATAGGGATTTGGATACATTCTTTATTTTAAGTAGGCGAAATGAACAAGCATTTAATTCTCCTGGGATGTTGGCGATATCACACACTAAAACTTTTTCCCAGACGTTAAGTGTTAAGGTACAGAGATAAGATTGACCAAGCAGACTTACTGACTGGAGATTTGCACACCATCTGTTGGTGTCAGATATTTTATCTCTTAGCCAGACTTTTAGGAGCAGCTAACTCCGGCTAATTGTGTTTAATTCCCCCTGAGGTTACCTAACTCGACGGCAGGTCCGACGGTCACTATTGACACAGTGAGCGGAAAGTGTTGGCAGAAGAATTGACACCGTCTGATTTTATTGTGAAGGCAGGTGAAGTAGGCCGGAGGTGTGACTTGTCCTATTTGCTCTGTCAGATGAATTGACCAGGAGATCCTAGCGTGGGAATTTAAACAATTGTTGTACAGTCACTGACTGACAGCGAATAAACTTACCCACAGGGAGGAGCTATGATATCCGTTAATGAGAATGATTTTAGGCGTAATGTAGGAGGAGCTTGATAAAAGTTATAAAGTGGTGAACGCTAGGTCTGGTAAATGAGATCCTGTCTAGCACATGCCATCTGTTGGGCTTAACCTAAGCTTGAGACAGAACTTTTGGCATCGTGGTTTCATTTTTCCAGGTAAGATCGAAATTAGGTTCACATCTATATTTTATGATAGAGATCTGTCTTTTTGCTCAAGTGTGTGTCTTCATCACTTTGTAATACTCCTAGGCGGACATTTCTTCATTGTTCCAAATGATTTCCCCGAACTTTCGTCTGAAATGATTTCTTTTTTCTTTTCAGAGATTGGGACCTACCCTAGAAGACTTTACTATCCTTCGGACGGTAGAGGAAGGCAGGAAAGTTAACCCTTGGGAAGGGGAGACATAACCCTTCCAAATTGGAAGGAGTGAATGGAGCATGAGGGAAATGAAATGTTTTTTTTTAAAAAAAAAAAAGTTTTATGTTATTATAATATACAGCTTTGTGTACATCTAGAGCAGATACTACAAATATGCGCCTTTTTTTCTTCATTCTCCCGTTCCCCCCATTTTGGGCCGGGGCTTAGGAATCCCTTTTTTTGCCGACCGGCCGAGTGTAACGACCCGCGGAAAAAATGAGACGACAAAATGGAAAAAAAGGCAGGGTCTCAAGCCCAGAACTGTCCTGTGAGCTAAGTTATGTTAAAAACTTTTTGTCATCTATAACATCACCCCCCCTCTACTAGCCTAAACAAGTTTATTTTTTTTTGTTTGTCAAAAATTTTTTAAATAAATCTTTTTTATGTTTTANTCTAGACAAAAAAAAGGTCTTACCCCTTAAAAAGCCCGTTCCAAAATGTCTCCATGTCCCCCTACTGACTTTCTCCCCCCCAGGACATCACAAAAGCGATAAACCCCCCATGCAAAATGTGCCACCCTGAAATGGGGATCCCTGGAGAGGCCCCAGTCCGCGTTCATCTTTTAGCCATATTTATGACGGGGTTATATTGGGGCCCCGGGCAAAGCCGAGAAGGGGCTTCATAAAACGAAAATTTCACCCAAAAAGGGCCCCTTTAATTTTAAAAAAAACAACAAACGTGTCCCCTGAAATTGCTAGTCTAATATTGCCCCAATAAACCAACCGTAATTTTTCACTTGAGGGTTAGGTACCGGGCTGTTTTTAACGGGCTACCGCCGCATATATATACTTAACTTCAAATCTCACATATCTAGTCCTCTTTGTGGATGCAATTTTTCTTTTTTTGAACCCCTAACGGGCTCTTGCCAGGGCCGAAATATCCCGGCCCCATACGGGTGTTTATCGCTTGTTTGAAATAGTCTAGTAGGTAATGGACCAAAACAATCGTCGAGGAGGGATCTTCGACTGACGATCGGTGGACTCCTGTTGTACATGCTCCCCTGTGGAGTTCTTATTATTATTATGCCGTTGAGCAGGAATAACAACAGCCATGATTTGCAAAGAAACACAGACTATTTAGAAAATTCGGCATCAAAAGTCGAACTACAAATACCTTGCTTAAATACAAATATATTGAAGGTATCAATAACCGTTCAAGCAGATGCAAAACTAGAGACGTAAATAAATGAAGTAGCAGATCAATTTAGCTTTTAAAATGGTGATTTTGATAGTTACAAAAAAAAAAAAAAAAAACATAGGAAGAAAGCATGACAAGCTGTTGCCACATAATATAAGATTTTAAAACGGAACAAAAAAAATATCATTAAACTATATGTTTTGAAAAGCAAGTAATTTCACTTATTGTGTATTTTCTTCTTCAGTTTTCACAGTAAAGGTTGGGGAAACACTAACAATACGGACAAAAAGTTGAGTATATTCAAAACTGATGCACATTCATGTGATGAATTCAAGGAACGCAAAGAAATGGGAAAAGTCACTGGACATCGGCTGGTATGAATTACTAGTTATAAGTTAGATTATCTTCACAGAACTTCGGGCACATCCATAGGCGCTCAGATTTTCCTCTCAGCATATTCATCAGCGTCTTGCGGTTAATAGTACCACTACTGTGTTGGTTAACAAGACCTCGTGTGCGTCCAGTGTGCTTCTCATGCTTGGCTGTGTCGATCTTTTCTCCATATTCGCGTATTCTTAGAAGTGATGTGAACATGTTGCTTCCAAAATCCTCAGAACGTCCTATATCTCTAAGGGCAATGACAATGTCTGCGTGATCCATGGGCCGGCCATCTTCAATTAATGCAGTGCCTGCCAGTCTATCAGCTCTCTCATTTCCAACAACGCCTGCATGCCCTGGCACGAATATGAAGGTAACTGCACACACAGGAGAATTTTGCAATGACTCGAGCCACTGTCTGCGTAACCAACCTGCCTCGACCCGCTGGATCATACTCAAAGAATCACTCAGCACACACCCGCTGGTATGAATAGATAAAAAACATAGAAAATTGTGATAAACTAGGCACATTAGGAGAAGAAACCAGCAGAGAATCACCAAAACAGGTACTGAAATGGGAAACTAGCACCTTCAAAAGAAGCTCTAAAACGACAATTGACGCGAGAAGCCTGGGCTCCTAGATAAGGTTCCATCCATCATTTGATATTTTTGCGCAGGGCAGAAGGAAATGGAGGAATGGAGTGCTAGCACTGTGTGATATATAGCGGCACAACACAATAATAATGATTAATAATGTTGATTGAAGTTGATGATTAATGATAATTAATAATAATGTTGATTAATGATAATGATGATTGATGATGATGATGATTTATGATTATGATGATGGTTAATGGGGATGATTATGATGATGATGATATCCATCACTTTGATGAAGTCAGAAGGGAATATTTACTCTGTGATCATTCTAGGAGTATGAAAACCTTGAAAACGAGAGGCATCAAATCAAGTGTGTGATACAGACTTCATGGCCAGGGGAGCATTTCATTTCCAGCTCTCACGTTTCCTCCATTTTGACATGGAGTTTCTCCTGGGATCACTGAAGGTCGAAACATCGACAAGAAATTAGACTTCTTAAAGAGTGTTACATTTTTATCTTTTAACCATCGATACTTAACTTTGTGGCGCCAGAAAACAGACAGTGAGCTCATAGACATTCTAGAGCCGGGCTATTCAACTGGCGCCCTGCGAGTCGAATCTGGGTCATTGCCAACTGTATTGTATTAGTGATTTTTCTACGCTGGGAACTCGAGCCCTGTGGTGTGTGACGATCCCCATTCTCAACATTCCGTCTGTTGAGTAAGCTGTGTTGAATATCTCTGATGCCTGGCTCTCTAGCGTAGTTGGCTAAACCGGACTGCGCGGTGACCAGGTGACGAACTCCTTGTGGTCGCGGTTCACGCCTGGGGGTAGGCAGAAAAGCCAAACATCTCCCAGATTTACGGTATTTATCATGGAATCAAGGCTGTAGGGTTGCGATATCCATAGTACCGAGCCTAAGGGTTAACAACTAATGGCTTCTGGATACTAAAAAAAAAAAAGGATATTTCTGATCTAGAACATAGTTTTTCAAATTGGACACATAAGATCCAGGGAACAAATGAAGCCACCGGTGCAGTTTGGGATTTTGGAACGATAGAGAGCGGTAACAGTGGTCTCGTGTATTAATAAAAAGAGGAGGTTTGAGGTTTTTAGGTTTTGAAAAACGGATCAACGTCATAGCACACGGGTAGTAACCCATAGTTACTTATTCTTCTTCTAACTCGCCTAAGTCCGAAAAGGCGCAGCACAGTGCACAGGCTCTGTAGCACCAGCGAGGATCCGAAAATACTTTGGGTAGAACCCCAAATTTTGCCCGGGCAGCGACGTTATACTACTCTTTTCAATTTCCGCCAATGGATTTTTGACGTGCGCAGCAATGCACACGGGCGTCCGATCTGACTACCCAGAGACCAGGGGGAATAACTAGAAGTCCAAATCTACGTGAAAAAATCCCTGCCCTTACCGAGGACTGAACCGGGAACCTCTAGCACTCGAGGCGGACACCATGCCTCAAGTCCACGCAGCCCCATTCATAAACTAGGGAAAGGCATTGGATTAATAAAAAACTAGGAAGACTTTACGTTATTTCTCATAGATGTGTCAAACGTCTTTCCAAATAGGCTCTGAGGCCCCACTGTGGCGAAATTAAAAAAGACCCACTGTCCTCTAACAAGCATGTCGTAAAAGTCGACTAAATGAAGGTTTCCTTTGAAGTCGGATTGCATCTACATAATAGGCAAGGAACCAATAGTCTGTATACAAAAAATATGCTGATCTGTAAAACGGATGTGCCCCCAAAAACCAAATTCTGGAACAAGATTAAAATCCATAGGTGGACGAACAACCATAACTTTTCGCAGGAGTTTACATCCTGTGAATGCTAAGAAGAAGAATGATTAATTCCACTGCTTCACTTGTATAAATCAGGTTTGGTGGTATATTCCTAATATAAAATAACTTTTTCGCCTAATTTAACACTTGCATACCACCATCATAAACATACACTGAACAAATGCTTGTCGTACACACAAAACAGCACATATTTCAATAACGATTTCAAGCCTCTTTTTATGTATCGCAACCAGAACCACTTGTTTATTATGTTCCCCACTTCCTCCTCACAAGTGCAAGAAATTTCTACGTTTTTCGCCCCAGACCTTGAAGATCTCTCTTCGTCACGTGATATAAATATGGATGGATTCCCAACAGCACATGCGCTGACTTCCGGTATGTGCCGACAAGCAGACGATCAGACTCGTAGAAAGAAATATGAACTTGGAAGGGAAATCCTTAATTAGTCTGTCTATAGACAAACACAGTCTTTGTTCGGACAGATTTCAGGAACGCGACCAGAAATACAATTTCATACAGGAATGGATTAGAGTACAGCACTTCAACAAATTACGACCATACGATGGTGCAGGGACGCTGAAGGTATTATTTTGTGTGAGCTAATGGTATAGACGAGGTCCGTGGCTAAGGCGTTGCGAGTCTGACGTAATCCAACGTACCGCGATCGAAACCTGCGTGGGATGCGTGGATTTTTATCGTGGTATGGGACGTCGCAGGTCGACCCAGACTCAAATGGGTACCAGGATGGGCTGTCCTGGGAAAGTAAAGACGGCCGGCGTAATGCTGACCACATTACCCACTGAGTGCCGATTGGTATGTAAAAATATGGTTGCTCTTCCCATATGCCCGATGCACCTAAGGGCGTGTAAAGGGATCTTTACTATACTTTACTTTTTAATGTTATAGACACTTTATAGTGGTCTCGAGGTATGACATTCGCCTCGAGTGCTGGAGGTCCTGGGTTCAAACCCCGGTGAGGGCTGGGATTTTTTTCACGTTGACTTCTAGTAATTTTCCCTGGTTTCTGGGTAGTAAGATCGGATGCCCGTGTGTATTGTTGCGCATGTAAAAAAATCTCTCGGCATTTGGAAATCGAAAAAGAGTAGCCTAACGACGCTGCCAGGGCAATCCTGGAATACTTTGGGTAGATTTTTAACTCCAAATTTTGCCCAGGCAGCGCCGTTAGGCTACTCTAATCGATTTCTAATTGCCAAGGGATTTTTTACGTGCGCAAGAATACACGCGATGTGTCACTACCTAGAGACCAGGGGAAATAACTGGAAGTCCATGTTAAAAATATCCCAGCCTTCGCCGGGGATTGAACCTGACACCTCCAGCACTCGAGGCGGACACGATACCTCGAGACCAATCAGCCCCTTCCAGGAGTCAGATGAAAGTCGTAAACATATTAGAACAATTATACGTAAACAGATTAGAACAAATAGACGTAAACAGATTAGAACAATTATATGTAAACAAATTAGAACAATTATACGTAAACAGATTAAAATAAATAGACGTAAACAGATTAGAACAATTAGACGTAAACAGATTAAAACAAATTGGCGTAAACAGGTTAGAAAAATTATACGTAAACAGATTAGAACAAATAGACGTAAACAGATTAGAAAAATTATACGTAAACAGATTAGAAAAATTGTACGTAAACAGATTAGAACAATTAGACGTAAACAAGATGACACCCTACGCTTATCAGCACGGCACACACTGATGGTGGTGGCATAGGGTAGTGGCTCTCAACTTTCCTAACGCCCCGACCATTTAATTCAGTTCTTCATCTAGTGGCGACCCCCACCATACAATTATTTTCGTTCCTACTTTATATCTTCAGTGAATGTGTGTTTTCCGGTGGTCTTTGGTGACCCATGAGAAAGGGTGGTTAGACCAAAAAAAGGGTCGCGACCTACAGGTTGGGAACCTCTGGCATAGGGCATAAATGAAACATGCAATTAAGAAAGAAAGGGAAAGAGATGGGCAGGGGAAAGAAGAACGAAAAGGTAAAAATTCACTTCAAAGGCAGTGATACAATTATTAACAGTCAACTGGGCACATAAAAGCTGCGAATTCGAGGAGTCAAGCTTAGGAAGAAATGCGAATTGAACTGCTAACGAAGGATGTCAGAAACAGAGTAATCGGCTCTTTGAAAGCGGATTATGACAACTGTGCCGGTAATGTAATTGTTGTCATGGTAACGTGGTGAATGGGGTTGTGTGTGTGGGGTGGGTGGGTGCCGCTGTCGTGTTTAAATAGGTCGTATCCCATTATCCCATTTGGGATATGAGGATCTCCCTACATGGTCGATGTGTGTTTTGTAAATTTGGATATAAAGACACCGGAGAAGGAAACAAATACAGGGTAATCGAGAGTAATTGACAAAAGTGCAAAATGTTATTATACAACAACTAAGTTAAGTTAATTGCGTATCCTTTACAGGACGTTGCAGAACCAACCCTAAGAGCCCCTGGCTGTTGTGTGGTTTCTCTAGGCAATTTACATCTAGTAGTTTGCCATTGCTTCTGGACGGTCGTCTTTCTTGATACCACTGTCGAAACCAACGCAAGGCGCATTGCCCGCAGCTGGGGTCGAGCCTGGCATCTCGGAATTACGAAGCGAAGAGCCACAGAGCCGACATACAACAACTATTGAGTTGATATACGGACGGTGGCAATGCAAGTGGAACCCGCTAAGGAGCGGATTTCAACTAACGCAGTCGGGCCTCTGCAGACCGTTACTGGAAGTTCATGCATGCGTCCTAACCTTTGAGACCCACTAGTCTAGGCTAAAGGGGTGTCAGCTTGTACTGTGACGCTCTCACCGGCGATCACGCGTGCTCTATATTACAAAGTACTCACATGGGGTGAGATCTGGCGACTGAGCTTTATCGTTTGTTAGGCGTACGATGTATTACCGCCCGGTGTTAACATGGTTAAGTGGTCTGCGACTAACGATCCGACTTGGACGTTGTGTAAATCGAAGCAGACGCTAGAACACGTTCTGTTCGCATGCAGGAAAGCCCTAGGCCAAGGCCGATACACCTGGCGACATAACAAGGTGCTAAAAGAGTTGGCAGCTGTTGTTGACCAGGCTAGGATGCGGGCTAACACTAGGGCCAGTCCTACCGTCGTCCCCATACGTTTCCTCAAGGCTGGGAAAATTCAAAAAGGTCGAATCAACAAAGACGCATTCGCTCTATCTATGCTAGACTCTGCGAGGGACTGGCTACTGGCGTTTGATCTGCCGGGCCATGAAAGGTACCCTGAGTTAATTCGGAAGACCGGCCTGCGACCTGACATAGTTCACCACTCTGCGGAGAAACGGTCGCTCATCCTGATTGAGCTGACCGTCCCGTATGAGTCGCGAATGGACGAAAGTGACATGTTTAAGCTCGAGAAATACAGAGATTTAGCAGCCGGTCTGAGAAGAGACGTGGCGTACACAATACCGGTCTTTGCCGTCAAAGTGGGAGCGAGAGGCCTCGTTTCCACTTCGCTCTACAATGTGGTTAAAGAACTAGGATTGCGCGGTAATGAACGCAAGCGGACACTTAAACAGCTGGGCGAAGTTGCTGAGAGGGCCTCGAGCTGGCTCTGGACGCAAAGAAACAACGTAGGAGACGGGCCTCGGTGAACTGGTCCGGGTGTATAGCAGAAAAGAATTTCTCATCCCTTAAAAGTCCATCGTGTCCGAATTGTCTGCCAGTGTTCCTCTGCCACCTGCTAACAAAAGTTCAACATGTGTCCGGTATACCAATATTAAGCTTGTCGCTCGGTCCTCCAGGTATGCAGACTGCTCTAATTATGCTACCGCGACGACTTCTTATCTCACAGTACCTTCTGCAAATCACCAAGTCGTCTTGTCCCTATCCGAACAACATCCGGTAATTTAGTGCAGCAAGGAAACCAACCCTGAGCTTCATGAACTTTGCTGTAAACAGGCACAACGCATTTACGTCACTAGAACGAACGAAATGAAGGAGAAGAAAAACAGTTACATTCGTGTGGCGTCCTAAAATGTCAGAGACGCTTGCAGTTTTGTGTGAGTTAGTGTGATCCTGAGGCGCTAAGAAGTTGAAGAACATCCTATACTTTAGAGGTAGGGTCGCTACAGCTATTGCAACTGTAACTCTAGACACGATTCAGAAAACATGACAAGATTTAGAATACAGTCTAGACCCACTAGAGCTACAAATGGCGCCCATTTCGACGTCTTCTACCAGGTAATTATGAAGCTTTAAGTAATCTCTCGATACTCGATGTTTTCTCGATACCCGATGTTTCCTCGTTTCCCCATGTTTTTTCAATACTCGATGTTTTCTCGATACTCGATGTTTTCTCAATACTCGATGTTTTCTCGATACTCGACGCTTAGATGAAAGGCAAGATGGGCGTTTAACCAGACTGCTAATATCACGACTAACTCTGCGCAAGCGGCTGAAGATGGGATCAGAGCGCTTTTGGGAATGCCCTGAGTGGTGTAATGTCGGTTCTTGAATTAACTCAACTCTTTAAATTTTTCTGAATGTTTTAAGACGCCAAACGTGTATAACAAGATGGACGTATACCAAAGCCGAAAGATACCATAGCGAACGCATACCAGGTACTGATGTATTTAATTTGTTTGCGCTCACCGGCTGAAAACCCAGCGAAAAGACCTGGCTGTTCTTTAGTTCCTGGACTTCGCCTGTGTTCCAGGACCTGAGTTTTGCGTGTGTATATGTTTTTCAGATCTTTCTAATTTGTATGCAGACTGTTGGTCCCTTGCCTTCTTTTGTTAAGAATTTAATGAAGTTATTTTATAAATTTTTCTTTTAACGTTTGTTTCCTTTTACACAATACTGAAACAATGACTAAAATTAAAATGCTTTTGATGCACATATTTTATCAAGGAGCGGTCATTGGTCAACTGACAGTTTTTGAAATGTTCATTGATATTCTGGGCCGTGTCTCTGTGTGTGTTTGTTTATTGTCTGCTTGTAAACAATGTCGACAAGGGTTTCATTTGTGATTCCATTGATGTTTAATAGCCGGCGTGGCTTTGTAGTCACGTCGTGCGGTAACTGTTCGCTTTGATGATGTAGTTTTTGTGGAGAGAGAGAAAAAAAGAGATAGAGAGAGAGAGAGAGAGAGAGAGAGAGTTTGAGTGTGTGGGTGGGTCTGTGTGTGTGTGGTTTTTTGTGTGTGTGTGGCAGATTCTTCTCCTTCTTTCTCGCCTCCTCTCATCATCCCTCCTCCTCTCCTTTTCTTCGTCTTTTTTTTTTGTACTACTACTACTACTGCTGCTGCTGCTGCTGCTACTACTACTACTACTACTACTACTACTACTCCTGCTGCTGCTACTACTACTACCACCAATACTGCTGCTGCTACTACTATTTTTATTACTTCCTTTTCTCTCATCTTCTTCTTCTTCTTCTTCTTCTTCTTTTTTTCTTCTACTACTACCCTTTTTCCTGCCAAACCCTTTGTGAACTTGATGGTGACCAAGTCTGTTGTCTGCTAGAATTTTGTTGTTGTGTGGTAGGATATGTATTTGTTGTTGCTGTTGTTGTTGCTACTGCTGCTGCTGTTACGTTGTATTGTTTAGATAGTCATGGAACTTTTTAATTTTTCTAAAGTACATTTTAAACAAACTATTTACTGTGTAAATGCAAGACCAGACTTGGTTCCGTCAAATAAGCACCGAGGCAGTGCCCTGGCTCCACCACGCTTCTGCTTTATAATTGACGTTGTCTGCTGCAATAATATACTTTATGACGTATAAGGTAAGCATATAGAGGGCATAAATTATCTGTCAGGGCCGGGGCTTTACTTTTTAAGGTCTGAGCAACGCTGTGTGCTTTGATTGAGAGGTTCTGATTTGCCTAACAACACTGTCAGCGTCGATCGTGTCTTCTTCTGCCTTTCTATCCCCCAATGGAGCATAAGCCCTCAACCAACTTACGTTAAGTCGTTTTCCTTCGCTATTGTATGAAGCTCTCCCCATGTCCTCCCCATCTTCCTAGCTTCATTCTCCAGCTCTTTTCTTCACGTGTTTTTTTTTTTGCCTTCCTTTATTAATATTCCAGGTGCCAATCCTGGAGGTGTTCAAAACTGAGAGGAGGTATGTCGACGATCCGGACTCCTGTCGGCTTTCTTCACGCCGTGTCATACTTCTTCTCTTGAAGAGCCTCCCCTCGTCTTGGTTGGCTGGGTTTTACTTGCTTCTTTTTGTGTGTGACTTATCCATGGTTGGTTGGTTTATTGGCCTTTGTTTTTACAGGATGAGATAGCCAACCTCAAGCCCAACCCTACCCTTAGTTGCCTCTTACGACATGCCTGGTAGGGTGCAGTGTCATTATTCTTTGCTTCCCGTGAGGGCCCCGATGACAAACGGGCGGTCGATCGTGTGACCCGTACATGTTGCTTCACATACGGCTCCGTATTCGTTTCTAATGTTCGGAACTACCATTAGAGTATTCAGGGAACGTTACTCGAAAGTTTTTCTTTGTAAACAAGTTTTTGTTCGCACAAATGTGTTCTCAAACTGATCGATTTTATTACTGTCGTGATTTTCAGACAGCGCATTGTCTGATTTCGTATTCAAGTGGCTATGCCTACCAGTGTTCCGAACACAAGCACAGGCAAAAAATGCGCCCTTCTAGGACTGTAGCTCTGAAATTGTATCAGTCAGATGCTTTCCAATACCGAATATTTGAAATTTTTCTGAAGGTAATTCGGATGGTAAATTTACACCAGCGGCAGCTGAGCGGTTAGCTGTTTGTTCGGATGAGGAGATAAATCCAGGAGGACCGATTTCATTAGCGAAGGATGTTATAGTCCCCCACATTTTCATCAAAAGGACTGTTTCAGACAGTACCATACTTATACAGTAGTTAAGCTGCATTGAAATTAATGCAGCCATGGTTTGTATATAACTATACAGTTTATATTTTGTGTGTATAGGACTAATGCGACTATTATAGGTCAATTTTCTGCCATTTTCTTTTTTTCTTCAGCACTCTATGCGAACCTAGAGCCTCTGTATGATAAACTATCCCAGAAACGTATCATAAGTTTTGAAATTGTAAACAAACTGAGCAAACTTTAACTTTTTTTGGGCTTTAGGGGGGGGGGGGGGGGTATTCACTACTCTTATGGCTGCAAAGCTATGGTTAGTGAAGATTTTTGTGGGTTAAATGTTCTCTTTGTAAACATAACACCTGCTGAATTCTTTTCCTCTACAAATTATAACAGTATTAAACAAAATCATGTAATCAGGTTCAAAATATTCATTCATTCCACGTTTAAAAAATCGATACTTTTATATATTACATTCTCAGTAGCCTTTTTTTAGCACCACCCCCTCTACCATTTTTGTGTAGGGAAATTGTTGTATGTATGTATGTATGTAAGTTTGACCCTAAAAAAACATCACACAAGCGATAAACACCTGGTGACACAAAGGATCACACGTGGAGAGGTTCCAGAAACGTCTTTTAGCCGTTAGGCCATATCTATGGCCCGGCTATATTCAGGCCCCCCGGCAAAAGCCAGGGTGGGACTTCAAAATGACTAAAAATTGCATCCCACATGGGGATGACGAGATAGAACTGGAAAATAATATAAGCCAAGCCTGAATCCATCGGCCTCAAAGAGTAAGGAAGGAAAGGACAAACATGAAGGTGTAGCGCTACAGCTGTGCAGCAGGATAATAAACATGCGCCGTTAGCATAATGCGCTAGAAGTGAACGGACGATTCGAAGTGTAAGAAGACCAAGAATTATTCTGTGTTTAGCGCTCGGACGTGTAAGAAGACCAAGAATCATTCTGTGTTTAGCACTCGAACATGTAAGAAGACCAAGAATCATTCTGTGTTTAGCACTCGAACATGTAAGAAGACCAAGAATCATTCTGTGTTTAGCACTCGAACATGCAAGAAGACCAAGAATCATTCTGTGTTTAGCACTCGGACGTGTAAGAAGACCAAGAATCATTCTGTGTTTAGCGCTCGGACGTGTAAGAAGACCAAGAATCATTCTGTGTTTAGCGCTCGGACGTGTAAGAAGACCAAGAATCATTCTGTGTTTAGCACTCGAACATGTAAGAAGACCAAGAATCATTCTGTGTTTAGCACTCGGACGTGTAAGAAGACCAAGAATCATTCTGTGTTTAGCGCTCAGACGGTGGAAAGTGTAGTTATAAATGTCTGTGTATCGGTAAATTGAATCTACTCAAATGACCTACAACGGAGTGTAATTGGCTATCTATTGGGCGACCAAATGGCAGAGGAACTGTCATGGCAGTGGTGAGTGGATTCAACAGATGAATACTGACGCCCGGTCTCCTGTTGAGTGCGAATGGGAACATTTGTTGACAGAACAATATATGATATGAGTAGTTAAAACGTCACTTGGTGGTCCAAAGCCTCAGCCGCCTGATGGCGTCATGATCCATGTCGTCCCACCTTCTGAGGTTGTATAGTAGGTTGATGGGTCGAAACAATTGTCTACCCAGCCCTTTTAGTGATGAAGGGAAGACCTCTGCTGCGCATGCACCCCCGTGGAGTTAATATTATTATTATAGTGATAGCAATATTGATGTTTGAGGGCTAGTGATATGAGTATTGATGTTTGAGGGCTAGTGATATGAGTATTGATGTTTGAGGGCTAGTGATATGAGTATTGATGTTTGAGGGCTAGTGATATGAGTATTGATGTTTGAGGGCTAGTGATATGAGTATTGATGTTTGAGGGCTAGTGATATGAGTATTGATGTTTGAGGGCTAGTGATATGAGTATTGATGTTTGAGGGCTAGTGATATGAGTATTGATGTTTGAAGTCTAGTGATACCCATATCGATGTTTGAAGACAAGTGATATTACTGTTGCTGTTTGAAGACAAGTGATATTACTGTTGATTTTTGAAGACGAGTGGTATCAGTATTGATGTTTGAGAACTAGTGAAACCAGTATTGAGGTTTGAATACCAGTAATATCAGTATTGATGTCTGAGGCCGAGTGAGTCCACTATTGATATTTGAAGACTAGTGATATCAGTATTGATGTTTGAAGACTAGTTATACCAATATTGATGCTTGGAGACTACTGATATCACTGTTGATGTTTAAAAACTAGTGATACCAATATTGATGCTTGAAGACCAGTCGAGAGCCTGTGTGCCCACCCTCGATGTATTACTGACAGCTGACAGAGCACAGGGCCCATCTTGGAACAGTCAATAAAATTAAGCCTATTTAGAAATGCGTTCTGCCCATGTATTGTAGATTCCAATGTGTGTTGTCGGTCTTACGGTCATCGAATGGGTTTTCAGAAAATCCAGTAAGTTAGCAAAGCAGCTATCTCAACCTAGGAAAGCTCATTACATTTGTGATTTCTGTTTACTTGACTTTGAGTGCATAAGTTTATGTAAAGTCTTTGCTTCAACACATCTTCGTGCTTGCTGTTCATCGTATGGCCTTAACATACTTTTTTTTTTTTAATCTAGATTATAATATTCTGTCGCAGTGGCCATATTTCGTATCTGGCATTTAAAAAAAACACATCTCGTGAATATATTTGTTGGCGTATCTCATCAAGATGCGACATTAGGCATGATGAAAATGGCTGCTTGTAGATTACATTAGCCACCAGAATGGAGAATGCTTTTAGAATATAGCAGGACGGGAGTATTCCAAGATGGCTACTGAAAACAAAATGTCAAAACTGGCTTCTTCTTACGTATATTACTTTAAGAAAAGGGCTGATGTGGCTAAAGGAGTGTGTTAGCCAGGCCAGTTTAGTTGCGTATCCTTTACAGGACGTTGCAGAACCAACCCCAGCAGTCCCTGGCTGTTGTGTGGTTTCTCTAGGCAAATATGTCCAGTACCTGATGCCACTGTCGAAACCCTCGCAAGGCGCATGGCCCGAAGCTGGGATCGAAGACGGCACCGCGGCATTACGAAGCGTCAGCATCGACTTAGCCACAGAGCCGACTTACCAAGAAAAGCTAGCACTTTATTGTTAGCCACCGAACCAGCAATCAAACTACTTCCACGGATAAACATATACCAAAAATACCTGTAAAATTACTTTAACTAGGGCATCAACCTGGGACAGCATTTATCATCACAAATATGAAGTTATAATGTGTATTTTAAATTTTATATTTTCGTCACACATACATCTACAAAAAGCTCCCTACCACCTCCCCCCCCCCCCCCCCTTCTCAACATACTTTTCCCCTCCAGTGCTTCTGGACCGGGAAAGGGAGCGAACGGATCAATAGAATTTTCACTGATTTCAATAGGGATCATTTCGGTTGACGAGCAGAGTCAAAGAACGAATAAAGTTCGTGATTCGAGGTAAAACTATAATTACATAGGTAGGTACGGCTAGACGCTCGTCTGCGGATCGGAAGGTCGTGGGTTCGCTCCCTGGCGGAGCCGGACTATTTCAAAAATGACCTTGGCTTCCAGATCAACCCATCCTTGAGTGGGTACCGGGTGCAGTCCCGGGAAAG
>CAJHNH020007445.1:337500-597500 GCA_905116865.2 Candidula unifasciata
ATGTGGGTGTGGGTGACCCCAGTGTGGGTGGCCCCAGTGTGGGTGTGGGTGGCCCCAGTGTGGGTGTGGGTGACCCCAGTGTGGGTGGCCCCAGTGTGGGTGTGGGTGACCCCAGTGTGGGTGGCCCCAGTGTGGGGGTGGGTGGCCCCAGTGAGGGTGTGGGTGGCCCCAGTGTGGGTGTGGGTGGTCCCAGTAGGGGTGTGGGTGGCCCCAGTGTGGGTGTGGGTGGCCCCAATGTGGGTGTGGGTGGCCCCAGTGTGGGTGTGGGTGGCCCCAGTGTGGGTGTGGGTGACCCCAGTGTGGGTGTGGGTGGCCCCAATGTGGGTGTGGGTGGCCCCAGTGTGGGTGTGGGTGGCCCCAGTGGGGGTGTGGGTGGCCCCAGTGTGGGTGTGGGTGACCCCAGTGTGGGTGTGGGTGGCCCCAATGTGGGTGTGGGTGGCCCCAGTGTGGGTGTGGGTGGCCCCAGTGTGGGTGTGGGTGGTCCCAGTGTGCGTTTGGGTGGCCCCAGTGAGGGTAAAACAACAATAGACACTCCTCCTCAACAAGCATGTCGCAGGAGTCGATTACCATCCATCGAAGTCGGGTTACACCTGCCCGAGATGCATAAAAACAGGAGTCTGCAAACAAATAAGCCATATGTGTGAAACGGGTGTGCACGCAACGCTCAGGAACAAGACTAACCTCCGTAGGTGGACCAACACCCAGAATGGGCGCCATATAAAATGGTTTAGCTCGCCACCAAGTGGCTCTGAAAAGAACTCGTGCAGCGTTTATTCGTTCAAAGGAGACAAACCCAAATACTGTCGCGACTGGCGTCGAAGTCGTCTACCATGCGCGACCTGGTCGCTTATGTCTGACTGACTTTCTACCCCACTAGGACATCACACACGCGATAAACACCCGATGACACAAAGTGCCACCGTGTGGATGAGGATCACCGTGGAGAGGTCCCAGAAACCGCGTTCAGCCATTAGACCATATTTATGGCTGGGCAATATTGCGGCCCCTGACAAGAGCCAGAGTAGGGCTTCAAATAACGAAAAATTTCATCCTAAAAGGGACGAGAATTATTAATCTTCAAATATGTCTACGCACAGCGGGTAAATGAGAAAAAAGTGACTAGGATAAATTAGAGGTGCGACGTTTGCCTCTAACAGGAGCATAAGGGTATGTGTCATAAGCGATATGGATAATTTAGATATCAAAACAAAAAAAGATTAGAATGTTGTTGTAGGAGTGTTGGTGGTTGGTAGCAAGGCAGAGTCGCTGACAGCAAAACAACATTGAGAGCGGGAGATCTTTGCCGCCATCCCGCTCCCTGGGTCTTAGAAATATTGTAGGCAAATGTAAGAGTTGGCCCAAGGGACCTAATTCTAGTTTAAGAGCAAAATAATAACAATGTGTTAAAGGTATGTAAAAATAATTAATATATTTTGAATAGTATGAAATTTATACACACATGTCGGCGTCTGTGGTTTAGACGTTGCGAGCGCGCTTCGTAATGCAGGAGTGCCGGGTTCGATTCCAGCTGCAGACGATTTGGCAACAGAACGACTTGCGTTGGATATAAATGGGGAGAAGTAGTAGTAGTAGCAGCAGAAGCAGCAGTGGTAGAAGAAGAAGAAGAAGAAGAAGAAGAAAAAGTAATAGTAGTAGTAGTGGTAGTAGTAGTAGTAGTACAACTAGTAGTAGCAGTAGTAGTAGTAGTTGTTGTTGTAGTAGTATTATTAGTACAACTAGCAGTAGTGGAAGTAGTAGTAGCAGTTATAGTAGTAGTAGCAGTAGTAGTAGTTGTTATAGTAGTAGCAGTAGTAGAAGTAGTGGAAGTAGTTGTAGTAGTAGTAGTAGTTGTAGTAGCAGTGGTAAAAGTAGTAGTAGTAGTAGAATAAATAGTAGTCATATCAGTGGTAAAAGTACTAGTATTAGTTGTTGTAGTAGTAGCAGTAGTAGTAGTAGTAGTAGTAGTAGTAGTTGTAGTAGCAGTGGTAAAAGTAGTAGTAGTAGTAGTAGTAGTAGTAGTAGTAGTAGTAGTAGTAGTAGAAGTAGTAGTAGTAGTTATAGTAGTAGTTATACTAGTAGTAGCAGTAGTAGCAGTAGTAGTAGTAGTAGTAGTAGTAGTAGTAGTAGTAGCAGTAGTAGCAGTAGTAGCAGTAGCAGTAGTAGTAGTAGTAGTAGTAGTAGTAGTAGCAGTAGTAGCAGTAGTAGTAGTAGTTGTTGTTGTAGTAGTATTATTAGTACAACTAGCAGTAGTGGAAGTAGTAGTAGCAGTTATAGTAGTAGTAGCAGTAGTAGTAGTTGTTATAGTAGTAGCAGTAGTAGAAGTAGTGGAAGTAGTTGTAGTAGTAGTAGTAGTTGTAGTAGCAGTGGTAAAAGTAGTAGTAGTAGTAGAATAAATAGTAGTCATATCAGTGGTAAAAGTAGTAGTATTAGTTGTTGTAGTAGTAGCAGTAGTAGTAGTAGTAGTAGTAGTAGTAGTTGTAGTAGCAGTGGTAAAAGTAGTAGTAGTAGTAGTAGTAGTAGTAGTAGTAGTAGTAGTAGTAGTAGTAGTAGTAGTAGTAGTAGAATAAATAGTAGTCATATCAGTGGTAAAAGTAGTAGTATTAGTTGTTGTAGTAGTAGCAGTAGTAGTAGTAGTAGTAGTAGTAGTAGTAGTTGTAGTAGCAGTGGTAAAAGTAGTAGTAGTAGTAGAATAAATAGTAGTCATATCAGTGGTAAAAGTAGTAGTATTAGTTGTTGTAGTAGTAGCAGTAGTAGTAGTAGTAGTAGTAGTAGTAGTTGTAGTAGCAGTGGTAAAAGTAGTAGTAGTAGTTGTTGTTGTTGTAGTATTAGTACAACTAGCAGTAGTAGAAGTAGTAGTTGTTGTTATAGTAGTAGTAGCAGTAGTAGTTGTTGTTATAGTAGTAGCAGTAGTAGAAGTAGTTGTAGTAGTAGTAGTAGTTGTAGTAGCAGTGGTAAAAGTAGTAGTAGTAGAATAAATAGTAGTCATATCAGTGGTAAAAGTAGTAGTATTAGTTGTTGCAGTAGTAGCAGTAGTAGCAGTAGTAGTAGTAGTAGTAGTAGTAGTAGTAGTAGTAGTAGTTGTAGTAGCAGTGGTAAAAGTAGTAGTAGTAGAATAAATAGTAGTCATATCAGTAGTAAAAGTAGTAGTATTAGCTGTTGTAGTAGTAGCAGTAGTAGCAGTAGTAGTAGCAGTAGTAGTAGTAGCAGTAGTAGTAGTAGCAGTAGTAGCAGTAGTAGTAGTAGTAGCAGCAGTAGTAGCAGTAGTAGCAGCAGCAGTAGTAGTAGTAGTAGTAGAAGTAGTAGTAAGTAGTTGTTGTTGTAGTAGCAGTAGTAGTAGTAGCAGTAGTAGCAGTAGTAGTAGTAGTAGTAGTAGTAGTAGTAGTAGTAGTAGCAGTAGTAGCAGTAGTAGTAGTAGTAGTAGCAGTAGTAGTAGTAGTAGTAGTAGTAGTAGTAGTAGTAGTAGTTTTTATAGAACTAGCAGTAGTAGAAGTAGTTGTAGTAGTAGTAGTAGTAGTAGTAGTAGTAGTAGTAGTAGTAGTAGTAGTAGTAGTAGTAGTAGTAGTTGTTGTTGTTGTTGTAGCAGTGGTAGTAGTAGTTGTTGTAGTAGTTGTTGTAGTAGCAGTGGTAAAAGTAGTAGTAGTAGAATAAATAGTAGTCATATCAGTGGTAAAAGTAGTAGTATTAGTTGTTGTAGTAGTAGCAGTAGTAGTAGCAGTAGCAGTAGTAGTAGTAGTAGTAGCAACAACAGCAATAACAGTAGCAGTACAAATACTGTAAACGCAGTGAATTCCATAGCAACAAGTGCATGTAACCTCTATTGTTCGTTCGACAAAACTCCTACCGCATAAAACACCAACAAGAATAAAGCCAAATCTACCTTGTCTGCCGGTTGAGACAGGCGGTCTACCCCGGGTCAGTTCTATCCCGAGTATTTTCCACCCCGTCTGAGATTTCCTTTTGTTTGGCCCGGTCAAGGGTTGCCCAGGGATCAGCCCTGTAAAATCTCCAAGTAATTTCGGAAATGAGTTCTGACCAGTGGCTGTGGTTCATAGTGAGACCTAGAAGCGCAGTGATCGTTGATTAGCACGGAGGGTTGGTCACGGGAATGACGCGGACAGAAAGCAGTTCAGCCTGAGTATGTAATATTACATGTATAGTTGATATGGAAGAAAGAAGCAGAAACTGAATGTAGTAACTGAGCGCAAAGTATTGGGTTGTCTGGTCTTCCCCCCCCCCCTCTCCACAACCTCTCACCCCCGCCCCTCCCCTCTCCTCTCCTTACTCTTAGTCGAGGTTTCAACCTCACTGCTATCGGGTTTCCCCATACTTGCTCCGTTCCTGTGCCATTGACAATCAAATTAAATGTGCCCTCACTGCTTCATTTTTAAAAGAAAATGGCGAAGAAGCAGTTAGTCCCGGCACAAAACAGTAATATGCGCACGCAGTAAATGCATATGGCATTCGCTAGAAGTGTTAAACCAACAGTGGCCACCAGCAATGCTGTTTTTTTTTTGTTTTTTTTTTTGATGGAAGTTGTCGGGCACGATAAGTTGGCTATACTCACGTAGAATTAATACATACTAATAAGAAGAACTCCACAGGGAAACATGCACAGCAGAGGTCCACTGATCATCAGTAGAAAGGTCCCTTGTCGACGATTGTTTCGGCCCATTACCGTCCAAGAAAGTGGGCTGACCTGGTTGATGATGCCAGGTCTCAGACATCTCCTGCTGCCCTTATCGGAGTTACGGACAAGATGAACTGATCACTTTGCAACAGGTATTCTAAGATTTGATATTATCACTGCCATAGCAAATTATCCGCTTTCCTTCACGACCAGAGTGACAAGCTTGAGGTTGTTCATCGAATCGAATTTAGACTTTGGCAAATTGCAGAGAGACACTGGCAGATGTTTTTATCGGACACTTTGGCTTTAGAGGGATGGATATCCCCAACTCACACGTAAACCTCTCATTTACAGCCCAGGCCAATGCCGATCAGCAGTACATAGAAACATCTAAAAAAAAAGCATATTCAATCCCATTCTATAATACCAGTGTCAGACACGGTTGCTCAAAACAAATCATGCGAGAACATTAGTAATAATGAAATAAGATGTTTGACAAAGGTTCTAGCAGTGATCAGATGATATAAAATCAGAAATGTATATAAATAAAAAATGTGAATGTTCCTCTGTTAGTGGTAGCTCATCTCCGAAAGTTCATCGCCGATAGCTTTCAAATTTGTACACAACGTTGTATTCGAAAAAGCGCGCGGTTTTTTATAAGAATGTCGCACAAAGCACGCACTACCTTGCTCCAGCGACGATCACATCGGCATCTTACTTTTGTTTAAAGCCGATCCGATATTTTTTTTCGTTGCCGCATTCCCGTCGCGGGTTTTTAATGAGCTGGTTGGCGAACTTTGTTGACCTCATAAATTTGCATGAAGCTGTATGCCGACAGTTCTCAATCGACTCATTTTAATTGCTGCTATAGGTGTCCAAGTACTGATTTATATCAATATAGGAGATTCTATTAGTCACTTGCTAGTTTATGGTTAAATAGGCCCGGCTCGCTAGCGTAGTTGGGTTAAACCTGACTTGGCCGCGACCGGGTAACGAACTCCTTGTGGTCCTGGTTCACGCCCGGGGTAGGCAGAAAAGCCACATTGTCTCCCAGATTTACGGTACCTGTCATGGAATCAAGGCCAAAAGGTTGCGATACATACATACATACATACATACATACATACATACATACATACATACATACATACATACATACATACATACATACATACATACATACATACATACATACATACATACATACATACATACATACATACATACATACATACATACATACATACATACATACATACATACATACATACATACATACATACATACATACATACATACATACATACATACATACATACATACATACATACATACATACATACATACATACATACATACATACATACATACATACATACATACATACATACATACATACATACATACATACATACATACATACATACATACATACATACATACATACATACATACATACATACATACATACATACATACATACATACATACATACATACATACATACATACATACATACATACATACATACATACATACATACATACATACATACATACATACATACATACATACATACATACATACATACATACATACATACATACATACATACATACATACATACATACATACATACATACATACATACATACATACATACATACATACATACATACATGCATACATGCATACATGCATACATGCACACATGCACACATGCACACATGCACACATGCACACATGCACACATGCACACATGCACACATGCACACATGCACACATACACACATGCACACATACACACATACACACATACACACATACACACACACACACACACACACACACACACATACACACATACACACATACACACATACATACATACATACATACATACATACATACATACATACATACATACATACATACATACATACATACATACATACATACATACATACATACATACATACATACATACATACATACATACATACATACATGCAATTAAGACACACACACACACAGACAAAAACACACGTATACACAGACAAGTACAGAGAGAGACAAATAGACACACATACAAAAAAAAATAAACACACACACACACAGACGCACCACACATGCACAAACACACACAGAAACACCTACAGATACACACACACAGACATGCATACACAGACACAGAGACATACATACATACATACATACATACATACATACATACATACACACTCACACCCAGAAACTCAGACACACACACAGAAGCACACACAGCCACACACACACACACTGAGACACACATTCATGTACGCACACACTCCTAACCAGTAACACACACACACAGGCACACACTTACAGAGACACACATACACATGCACACACTTATACACATACACACACAGACACACAAACACAGACACATACTCAGAAACACACATATACACACCGACACACATACAGATACACACATATACAGACACACGCACACATACACAGACACACATATACAGAGACACACACAGACACACTCATACACACAGACACACAAAGACACACATATACACACAGACACATACACTCATACACACACATACGCACACACAGAAAGAATGATACACAGACACACACAGGTACATGGACACACACACGCAGAGAGACACACAGACAAAGAGAGACACACACACAGACACACATGTACACAAGAATAAAATCAGAAAGTAAGAACAGATACAAATAGCAATGAAGAAATCTTGAAAGGATAATGTTTCGGCTCATGCAGGCATGCGATTACCGTTATCAAAGGTAGACAGTCGGTCATCTGTTGAGAGGCAATGACAAGTGGTGAACTGAAAAATGTCGTGACTGGGAGAAGTTTGGAATGAAACAAAAATGCAACGAGAAGATGTTGAACAAATTGCTCTCGTGACATGGAGAGATATCTCAGTTAGAAAATGTTGGTGATACATCCGGGATAGGAACTGGGTATCTTCTTCCTCTTCTTCTTCTGCGTTCATCCGAAGATGTAATTGTGTTGTGTCCGTTTACAGCATGGCTGCGATATTTGCACCTTTCAGCCGACACATCCGACTTCTGCGAGCATTTGTTGACCGGGTTAGTTTTCCCGGTGGAACTGGGTATAATACAAGGGGTAGGTGGTGTGTGTGTGTGGTGTGGTGTGTGGAAGGGAGGGGGTCCCGGGGGAGGGGGGGGGGTACCCAACCTTAGGAGGGGAAGGTTAATGACAAAAAATGCTAAGTGAGAGAGCTTAAAACAGGATTTTAATGTTTTCATTTCTCATTTATTTATGTTGTAATAACGCTACCTAAGCTATTCTATTTTTTTCCTCGAATGTGTTAGTTTATATGTACAGTAGTAATTTTTTACTTTCGGCTGTTTCAATTATTAAAAACACGAACAGAAACATTTTTTATGTTTTAATAACGCTACCTAAGCTATTCTATTTTTTTCTCGAATTTGTTGGTTATATTTGTAAGTACAGTAGTAACTTTTTACTTTCGGCTGTGTACAGTAGTAACTTTTTACTTTCGGCTGTGTACAGTAGTAACTTTTTACTTTCAGCTGTTTAAATTATTATTATTTTTTTTTTAATACGGCTCTAGTATGTGATGTGTCTTGGACCACAGAAACATAAAGAAAACGCTGACAATAACAGTTAAGATTATTGGCCTTAGACTGTAGTTAACAAGACAACCATCATTTATATCATCATCATCATCATCATCATCATCATCATTATCTCTTCAATGATTACCAGCCTTTTTGTGTTGTTGTCCGCCGCATATATATGGCAGTCTGTTCTTCCATTCTGTTCTGTCTTGTTGAAAAGTTTCAATGTTTATCACATACAGAAAACCTTCGATTAACGGTCACTCATGTATCGCATACAGTAAACCTCCCATTAACATTCACTCATTTATCGCTTACAGTAAACATTTAATTAACGGCCACTCATTTATCACATACAGTAAACCATTGATTAACGGTAACTTCTTTATCACATACAGTAAACCATTGATTATTGGTCACTCATTTATCACATACAGAAAACCTTTGATTAACGGTCACTCATTTATCACATACAGAAAATCTTTGATTAACGGTCACTCATTTATCACATACAGAAAACCTTTGATTAACGGTCACTCATTTATCACATACAGAAAACCTTTGATTAACGGTCACTTATTTATCACATACAGTAAACCTTTGATTCACCGTCACTTCGTATCTGTGACCGACGTCATCTTTAAACAAGAAAATGAGCGAATATAAACAAACATAAGCCTCAAAGACACAAAAATAGACGTTTAATTGTTTTTAAAAAACGTCAATTTATAGTATTACAATACATTTCTTTGACAGATCATTTGTAATTAACGTAAATTTATAGTATTACAATAAACTTATGTGACATTTTATTATTTATTAATGTAGGTTTATAGTATGACAATACATTTATGTACACTACTACTCTTACATTGAAGTGTATATTTTTTTTTCTTTGCGTTTACTCGCTGTAAACTCTAGCGGAAAGTTCTGGTATTTCATGCACTAATGGACTGCAGTCCTGTTTCAGAACCTGAGTGTTGCGTGTGCATCAGTTATACAGAACGCATATTGGAACGTCTTTTGATCACTAGTAATTTATCGCGTATCTTGGCGGGGTTAAACGTCAATCAGTCGGTTAAAGTTGGCGGCGATAACTATTTATACTGACGACCAGCAAGGCGGGAGCTAGGTCCTGTGTCTCTTAGCTGAATGGTTCGTAAGTGTATTTTGGATTATAGCTAGATATCGTTGACTACTTGTCTGTAGATACCATTCTACGAACAGGGAGTGTCTGTTACAGCCAGATGGAAAAGCCCAGACTTGCCATCAAGGGGAGATAATTTGACAAGCGATGTTTCAACTGGATACATCACTGTTTGGAGGGTGTACGGGGAAAGGAACAGGTGGGCGATTGGCTGCTTCCGCGCTTCCGAAAGACGAGCTTATGATGAGGCAGACGTGGGCAATTTTTCTAAGAATAGATTAGAGTATTCATACTTTAAAATGCTGATTTACGGGAAGGGGGCAAGGGGTCTGGACTACTTTCATTTCCTCCTCCTCCTTCTTCTTTTTCTTTATCTTTTTTTTCTTCTCTTTATTCTTCTTCTTCTTCTTCTTCTTCTTCTTCTTCTTCTTCTTCTTCTTCTTCTTCTTCTTCTTCTTCTTCTTCTTCATTTGTGTGTCTAGCCCGTTGTATTAAAGTTTACATCTTGGCTATGATATATTCATTTTTTTGGGGTCTGTGACATTGATTATATCAAGCTTTTTATTAGTCATCCTTCATTAATTTGTTCATTTTTGATTTCCTTCCAGTGAAAATAATCATCATAAATATTCATACATTTACGATATTGCAGCTCCGAAAAGCTCGAATAATATGACACAACTTCCGTATAAGGAAACCGACGCCCTGTGGGCTTTTAAAAAAGTAATATAGTGTTTTCAACACGGAAACTGTCAAATGACACATAAACATATGTCTATGATGCACAGGATTTAATGGTCGCTAAATTCTAACCGTAACAACGGCGACGGTAAAACAAATATTTGCCCTGTTTAATGGTAAAAAACATGATTTCCTCAAGTTGGCACTTAAGAATATGGTTATGTTTGCCAAAAATGTGTCGAATGCATTTATTATATTGATGCTGGAGTAAAAATTATGGAAAACCACTCTGTCTGCATTGACATAAAATCGTAGGGCGTAGCAAGACACTGCATATGCATTGCTCTCTGTCTGTCTGTCTATCGTATCTATCTATCTATCTATCTATCTATCTATCTATCTATCTATCTATCTATCTATCTATCTATCTATCTATCTATCTATCTATCTATCTATCTATCTATCTATCTATCTATCTATCTATCTATCTATCTATCTATCTATCTATCTATCTATCTATCTATCTATCTATCTATCTATCTATCTATCTATCTATCTATCTATCTATCTATCTATCTATCTATCTATCTATCTATCTATCTATCTATCTATCTATCTATCTATCTATCTATCTATCTATCTATCTATCTATCTATCTATCTATCTATCTATCTATCTATCTATCTATCTATCTATCTATCTATCTATCTATCTATCTATCTATCTATCTATCTATCTATCTATCTATCTACCTGTCTGTCTGTCTGTCTGTCTGTCTGTCTGTCTGTCTGTCTGTCTGTCTGTCTGTCTGTCTGTCTGTCTGTCTGTCTGTCTGTCTGTCTGTCTGTCCGTCCGTCCGTCTGTCTGTCTGTCCGTCCGCCTCTCTGTGTCTCTTTGTCTGTCTCTCTGTCTGTCTCGCTGTCTGTCTTGCTGTCTACGATCCGTCTGTCTGTCCACCTGTCTGTCTGTTTGTCTACGATCCGTCTGTCTGTCCACCTGTCTGTCTGCCTGTCTGTCTGTATGTATGTCTGTCTTTCTGTCTTTCTGTCTGTCTGTCCACCTGTCGGTTTCACTGTCTGTCTCTCTGTCTGTCTCTCTGCCTGTCTCTCTGTCTCTCTCTATGTCTGTCTCTTTGTCTGTCTGGCTGTCTACGATCCGTCTGTTCGTCGGCCTGTCTGTCTGTACCAGTTTATGTTTGTCTGGGCAATTACGCATCTACTTTCTTGGCAAAATATACGTAATGTCACTCGGTTAGACAATTTCCCTGTTTTCATCCGTCTGTCTGACCATGTGTCTGTTTGTCTGTCTATTTAATAAATGTTCCTGTCTAGTCCTTGAATTAATATGTCTGCTGGCCTAAATCGGTCTTTACATCGACTTTGAATCACTCACTCTCTTCAATGAAGGCTTCTACTCAAGACGTCTACTATCAAAATACCTCCAGGCGCTCTAGCATTTTCTGTTTGACTAAGTACAAGACGAAAGTCTCAGCCCGCCTGCATCTATTTGTCCCACCGTCGCTGCGGTTCAAAATCCCACCTAATTATGCCACCGTCTCTGACGACTCTAGCACACGAAAGCCCTCGAGATGCCCTCGTCCCAGCGTTCATCATTCTGAAGCTTCAGCCAGTTCTGCCTAAAGAAAATGCATATGGTCAGTCAAAGAAACTATTGCAATAGACTTTCAGGGCAGTAGGAGCTGTAACTGCGTAGTGGCTAGACGCTAGCCTTGTGATCTTAAGGTCCGGGGTTTAAATCTGTTGCTTGAGTAAAGTTTTTTTTTAAATGTACCGGGACCTATTCCACGCCTTGGGTATATAGGGCTACTTCTTTTTCTTCTTCTTCACTTCCTCTTTTACCGCTGTGGGTGTCGAGGGAGATATAAGGTTCTGTTTCTAGCTCTTCTGGCTGCCTCGACCATAAGCACATCGTGCTGTTGTAGAGTTTCTCTGACGTTATCCTTCCATCTTGTTCTTGGTCTACCATGTGCTCTACGTCCTGTCAACTCTGTCAAATGCCTTCTCCTGGTCTACGAATGCCACAAATAAGTTCTTATTGTATTCAATGTTCTTTTCTATTAACTGTTTAAGTGTGAAGATTGCATCTGTGCAGCTTCTATTTCTCCTAAATCCCATCTGTTCTTCTGCCAGCTGTGGTTCTATCACTGGTCTCAGTCTTGTTTCTATTATGTTGGCATACATTTTGCCAACATGGCTTAAAAGAGAGATGCCTCGATATTGACCACATTCTCGTTTGCTTCCTTTGTTCTTCCACAATGGTATAACTATTGCATGTTGCCAATCAATAGGGGCCGTTTGTTGTACCCATGCTGCATTGAATATTCTGTGAAGCCATCTGATGCTGCTTTCACCTGCTGCTTGAATTATTTATGTTGGTAATCTATCAGCTCCTGGTGCTTTATATTTGGGAGACTGTTTAATGACTTTTTCTATTTCATCCATTAGTATGTGTGGTTCTAACACTGTTGCTCTGTGCTCTTCAGTTGTTCTTTCCTGATGATCTCCTAGAGGATTAGGGCTAGACCTTTAGTTTTATAGACCAATCGGCAGTTGGTGATGTTATCAGTATCACCTCGGCTGTTTTACTTCCCAGGGCTGCACTTGGTGCTCACTCAAAGCAAATCCGTTGCGGACTTCTTAAAAATTGACATTAATCTGAGGTCGCTCAAGACAGCGTCTTGGGAGGTAACCGAGACCATCGTGCTGTTGATTACAACATCCACCTATGTGGGTAGATTATGCGATTAATTTTAAATGTAACTACTGATCCAGCTATGGAAGTGACCCGTGTGCTCTGAATGTAGAACTGTGCTTACTCAAGTATTCATATAGCTGACCCACAACCCCCTGCAGCTTTTAATAGGCTAACTAGGTCAACGGATATTCCCATTTTTGTGTGTGAAATCTGAGAGGCCTGTCTGTATTCATTATTTTTTATCGAGTACATTTATACACAAGTTAAAGTAAGACTTAATTAATTTGCAACACAATGTTATGAATGATTTAACCCTTTGAAGATAAATAAGTGTGCTGTTAAAAATATAATCTTTAGTGATACAAATATAATGAATGATGATTAATTTTTCGCATTGTACGGCATGTTTGTAAAGCAAAGGTCTAACACCTCTAACCCCAAATAGACTCCTGAAACACAGGAAGGTAGGCACTAATCGATCTCCATCAGTTTTTCAGTCGGTGGTCCTGCGGAACATGTTTAAGACTATAGTTGATTCCGATTCCTTTTGAGAGAGAGAAAAAAAAGTTCCACAACTTTCAGACTACTGCTAGCTAGCCGAAGCTGCTAACAGTCTCCATCTATATTTGTGGTCTGGTTTATGTGCGTCACTTTCGTGACTTAAGTTCTAGTATTTGCACCGTCTCTGTACCCAAGGCTCCCTTCCTTGGAGTTAGACCACCCTGTTGTTAACTGTGTACTTCTTGCCTGTTCCTTCCTGGTGTTTCCTCCTTGGCTTCATCTCCCACTGATTTTTCGTATTTCATATGAAAGCGAGCATAACCTATTGTTGATGAGGCTGCAAGCTATAAAAGAAATCGGAGGCCCCTACCGTTTTAAATTTCACCAGCAAATTTCTGAAAACTGTAAAATATATACGCCCTTTAAATACAGGAATAATAGAAATATATTGTCGTTCATTTAAAAAAAAAAATAAAAGCAGTATTAAAGAACGCGTTAGCAAAATCATAGAAGTTTTAATAAATATACGTAAAGAAAAAAGAATAGGGAGTTAGGTAAGTTGTACCACACCAGGACATTACACAAGCGATAAACACCGGGTGACACAAGGTGCCACCAGTGAGGATCGCCAGTGGAGAGGTCAGACAAACCCGATTTAACCGTTAGGCCTTAATTAGAGCCCGATTATATTTAGGGCCCCTGGCAAAAGCCAGGGTGGGGCCTCAAAATAACAAAAAGAAACTGAGCCTACATGGGGACTACTGATATACCTATTAAAGTATAATATGTATGTTTGCAAGTTGTACCCCACCAGGACATCACACAAGCGATAAACAGCCAGTGACACAAAGTGCCACCGTGCGGATGAAGATCACACGTGGAGAGGTCCCAGAAACCCCGTTCAGCCTTTAGGCAATATTTTTGGCCCGAAAATACTTAGGGCTCCCGGGTAAAGATATGGTGGGGCTTCAAATAATTATGTCTTAGTAACACTGAATGATTAATAAAATATAATAGACAGCAGACCGCTGAAAATGATCTCAGGTGTGGCGAATTTCTTTTGTGAAGGACAATTTATTTATTCACTGCATTTTTTCTTGCTTTAACTCTTATCCGTATAACAGGAATTTCTGATAATAGGAAACATTTCTTGGGTCGTCCGTAAGTTCTGCTCTTAAGGTTTACAATGATTGTTAAAAGAAAATTACATCTGAAATAAAAAGGAAGATAAAAAAGGGAAGTAATAAATAGGAATTTGATTACACCCCTTCAGATTCTAAGGCTCTGAACGGCTTGTTTTTTTTAGCCCAAACCTAAATCTATCACTGTGCTGTAATTGCTGCTGTTGTTAAAGCGATTCGCGTTACTTGTTCAACCCTCTTGTCGTCATTACGCCTTTCCGCTTTCTAATGTTAATCTCTGTTGTCATCATTCGCCCCACGCCAGAACATCAACATTGTAATCCTCAACTGCCGCAGTTTAAAGAAACATAACCACGCTAGACCGGAACCGGATCTACCTAAAATATATCCCACAATTCACAAGCGGCGCCATTACGACCGTCGGCGTGGAGAATTGTTATGCCCAATGTCTCGTTCTCTGACTGTTGCTATGGTTTCCATCAACAAATCTGACAAACTTTGACCTCAGAAAGTGTTTCCCGCTGATTTCTAGCAGTTTGAAATTGAAAATTTCGTGAATATTGCAGGAAAACTTGTCACGGAAAAAATATTTTGATCACGTGTGATATAGATTACCCCCCCCCCCCCCCCACCCCCACCCTCTCTCCCCCGAGTCAGGTTTGTTTTGCTTCTACGGTCATTAAGTAAAACGTGACGAAATAATCAAAATGTTAAAAATTACCACTGCACCAAATTCATCATAAATAGAATTGCGACAGAGAAGCGAAGATGGGGGGTATCACGCTTAGAAAAACACGTGTGTGTGTGTAAAAGGGTTGGGGGCGGGGGGGACACATCCCTAACACTAGACAGAGAGAAACCGAGAGAGAAGACGCTGGATAGTCTGACATCTCGGCACTGAAAATCATCTGTGTCAGAGGTGACTGAGAATACATGAGACAACGGATGTTTATAGACATAAGTACCAACGCCAGACAGAGTGGACTATGGAAGATCATCTGTGTCAGAACTGGTTGAGAGTACATGAAACAGAGGATGTTTATAGACATAAGTACCAACGCCAGACAGAGTGGACTATGGAAGATCATCTGTGTCAGAACTGGTTGAGAGTACATGAAACAGAGGGAGTTCATAGACATGGGTACCAACGCCAGACAGAGTGGACTATGGAAGATCATCTGTGTCAGAACTGGTTGAGAGTACATGAAACAGAGGGTGTTCATGGACATAAGTACCAACGCCAGACAGAGTGGACTACGGAAGATCATCTGTGTCAGAATTGGTTGAGAGTACTTGAAACAGAGGGTGTTCATAGACATAAGTACCAACGCCAAACGGCATGGACTGTTTGTTTGTTTTACTATCCAGAAGTCATGAGTTGTTAACCCTTAGGCTCGGTATTGTGGATTTGGCAACCTTTCGGCCTTGATTCCATTCTAAATACCTAAATTCTGGGAGAAATTTGGCTTTCCTGCCTACCCCCGGGATTAAACCCAGACCACAAGGAGTTCGTCACCCGGTCTCCGCGCAATCCGGTTTAGCTAACTACGCTAGAGAGCCGGGCAACGGCATGGACTATGGAAGATCATCTGTGTCAGAACTGACTGAGAGTCCACGAGACAGAGTGTTTTCATAGACATGGGTACCAACGCCACACGAGGGTAATTTGTTCTTGTAAAAAGAGACAGGAGTTGACAGTATCGGCTTTCATGTCAGAACTAAGTGTTTTTAGACCCTACCAACGCCACACGAGGGTAATTTGTTCTTGTAAAAAGAGACAGGAGTTGACAGTATCAAGAAGTGCTTTCATGTCCAGAATGCCCTTGATACTGTCAACTCATGCCTCTTTGTTTTAAATAAACCCTCCCCTCCTACCCCCCCCCCCCCCTTTCTCTTCTTCCTATCCTTGGCGTTCGATTTTGTGTGCTCAGGTCAGACCATCAGGTGGGTTGCCTCTATGAACTCGCTTGTCAGTAGCAGGTCCTTGATGGTTCCCCATAGCTTGCTCTGTACACTTTGATCTTGAGGCCAGGTGTGTTTTCTTATTTGTAGCTAGAGTGGGCAGGTCAGCAGAATGTGCGCAGGTGTCTGTGCTCTCTTGATAGTGTTTATGTTTGGTTAGTTCTCTCAGCAATTCTTTGTATAACCCATTTCAAAATATTTACACTTTTTTTATTAAATTTTTTTTTTTTTTTACAAGAGATGATAACAAGAGAAATGTGTTTAGCGTGAGCTTCTATTTAACCCTTTCGAAGGCAGAGTTTTTTTTTTTTTTTTGAGTTTCGGTGGCAAGAAGACAGAGCCTTCGGACGGGGATTCTCATAGTTTATACACAAAAAATTATAAAAAAAAAATAAAACGTTTTATTAACATATACAAAACTATAAATATTCGTGTGGGAAATTGAATAAGCTAACAGAATATTTATGAATCAAACTGAAAGCTCAACATTTATTCAAAATAACTATTCTGTTTTGCATAATTTGTGCATGCAATTTTTATAAAACTTGGAAACAAACATAACTAACCTGACAGAAGTGGGTGAATTTTTTAATGGATGAAGCTTGAATAAGTCAGTATTTTGTGAAGTAAGGCCCTCGGAGGCCCTACAGACACGTCTGGCAAATGGTTCTACTCATTTCCCTGCCTCCAGCCATGTTAAATCAGCAGTTGATTATGATGAAAAAACAGTCAAGGCTTTTTTTGCGAATCAATCCAGCCGTCATTCTTTTGCGTAGGGCGATAGGTAACCCAGAGTTAAAATTCCATAAGGGTACCAGATCTGGCTACTCTAGCCGCCCCAGAGCAGGGCTACCAATATTTGTTTTGTTTTTTTTATTTTCCTATATATCGAGAACAAAATAATCATTCTGAAACACACATAGAAACAGATGAAATGTACTAATAATGTTCTCATGAATTAAAGACAAACACAAAATGTTTGAGACAGAAATTACCATAAATAAATAATGTATAAGTAAATCAAAATAGGGAGTTATTTTCCAATCAGCCGGCACTTAAGCTGTTTATATGGAAGAACTTTTTCAAATTACCAGAAACGATCCTGTTTACCATGAAGTGCTGTTCGATATTCAGACCGATACCAGTATCGAAATTATGCACAACGGTCGACTGCACAAATCGTCTGTAGTTGTTTATTCCAGAGAGCTTAACATTAAAATTAAAAACATTTATAGGATTTACAATGCCCGGCTCTCTAGCTTAGTTGGCTAAACCGGACTGCGCTGTGACCGGGTGACGAACTTCTAGTGGTCCGGGTTCACTCCCGGGGGTAGGCAGAAAAGCCACATTTTCTCCCAGATTAACGGTACCTATAATGGAATCAAGGCCGAAGGGTTGCGATATCCATAGTAACGAACCAAAGAGTTAACAACTCATGGTTTCTGGATATTTAAAAAAAAAATAGGAGTTACAATAACAATGTCATTGTCTTATAATTTGTCAATATTGTTATTGTAGATGTCTAGAGGGATAGGTATGTGGCAATACGGTGCAGACTAACACAATGACGTCAAGAGAACTAAAAGGACTTTTCTTCCCGAGCCTACAGTCAGTGAACAAAGAAGAAAAGGAACAATTGAGTTTTACACACTGGTGTTTTTGTGTGTAAAATTATTTATTTTAAAAAGTTTTAGCCCATTTGCCTGCAGTAAAGTAAAGGTCCCTTTCTCACGAATTCAGCGTAATGGGCGTATAGGGCTAGGCCTATATTTTATAGACCAATCAATTGTGCCAGTGGTCGGAGGCATGATCGCTTTCGCCGGTTGTAAAGGCGCTAGATGATGATGATGATGATGGTAATGGCAGCAGCTAGTGCAAAAGATCCACACGGTTCTAAAATAGAAGACAAGTGTTTCTCGGATTTAGCGAGTTCAGGCTTCACGGGTTTTGCAAGACACATGTGTGACTAGTCGTGGAGCTGAAGTTTGCCCGTGTCCAGTCGGTGCTCCACATTCTGTTCGGACGTGGGTGACTTTTAGTAGTGGTTATGTGTTTTATTTTATTGTGGTGCTAGTTTAGTTTGTACACTGGAATTTTGTGTTATATTACGATATGCCCCACTTGAGTGGGATTAATGGAGACTATGCGTTGAGGGCCTAACATCTTTTTATGATCCAACTGCGAGGATGTGTTCCTGGTCGCACTGGAGGCTGACTCACGACTGCGCGCCGTGGAGGCGTATCGCTGTGTGTAACGTCTCTAGTTAGTTATGGCCGGTTATAGATGACCCAAAGTGTGGGCACATAACCGAGCTGTTTAAGACAGGCTACCGGTGATCCCAGGGGCGGGTGCGTAGGCGGAAGGCGTTTTGTGTTGTGGACTCACGTAACGTTGAGGCTAGGTGTATCCTTTGAGGTGACACCGCCTTGGAGGCAGAGCTGTCGCTTTTGCAGGACCTTACAAAACATCTTAACCTCTTGACTGCACCTGGTACTGCACCTACTTGCTTGCTATGTCACGTTCAATCAGCACCCCGGAAGTCGATTCCGTAATTCCGCAACAAGAAAACAGAGAATTTGGAAACACGTTTTGGTCAGAATGTGTTCTTAATGTATAAATTAATCAAGTAACAGAAAGTATTGTGAACGGCACTCACAGAAAGAAGTAGAAAGATAGAAGAACACACTAGACAACATAAAAAGCGGAAGCTATAGTTACCGTGCCGGGAATTGAACCTGTCACCTCCAGACGGCGTCTGCGCCTCGCCATGAATACAAGTGCACTAAGATACATGGTCAACTAGGCACCCCAAAAAAGGTGTCTCATTGGCCATGTCTATCGTACAGCTTGAAATCCACGACTATGGAATACGGACAGAATTCATTTCAACCCATTGAAATGGCACCCGAGGTTACAGAAATTTATATTAACGAAGCAAATGTCGAATAACAATCACAGCAACAATTTACGAACACAGTAGACCTTATTGCCTTGTCTAGAATACACAATGTGTTATCATAATAATTAGATTTTCAACTGTAGATATATGCTTATAAAAATGGAATTAAAAAAAAATTATTGGAAGTTTGTTTTATAAAACGTTTTTTTAAAATTTAGGCGCTTCTTTGAATCGTTCCCCAAAATGGCGGCTGTAATATGATGGCTTTCAAAAAGGAGCTAAATTGCCTAATTTCTGGCCATAAAACATCCAAAAATATCCGAATGCGGGGTCAGTTCTAATAAAAATATATGTGCCGGCTCCGAATAACGAAACAAATGCTCTGACAGTGTCTGGGCGATACGTTGCTTGCCGACCTGCTTCTGCGAGTGTGCCTCACCGCCGAGTGTATCCCCCGCGCCGCTATGCGCGGCGCGGATGGGGGCTAAACTACATGGCTGGGACTCACGAGTGGCAGCTACCGCATCTCCTGCAACTTCCTCCAATTACTGTACTCGTGAGTCCCAGGCACCTAGATACGCTCGGCGATGAGTTTAATCGCGTTTGGCGCATGCCGACAAGTCTGACATCTACCGCTGCTAAATCCTCCAATCGGAAGAACACAGTATTGCTAATCGGCTTTCATCGTCTGCAATGTCTCGAAATTGGTCAACGGTAGCGTAATATCGTCTGCTAGCATCGTCGTCTGCAGAAACGCTAGAAATTTGTCGGTATTTATCGTCTGCTACTAGTACCGTGTGCAAATGTTTATATTGGTTGTCAAGTAATCCTAGTTTTGCCGCGATTTGTTCGTTGGCAGAAAGTCCGTATTTTAGATATACGCGAACACCGTCGTTCGGATATTTTTGGATATTTTATGGCCAGAATCTGGCATGCCGCCATTTTGGGGAATAAATCAAAGAAGCGCCAAAATTTATTATGTTATTTATTATTCAACTGGAAACAAATATTTTTTTTTAATTCAAAGGATTATTTCAAATGCACACGCACTCATATTCAAACTGGCTTGACGCTCCCTTGAAAACTCTTTGCGCCCCCAGACTGGAGACCAATGCATTAGAGATTGGTACTGTGTCGGAGGTTAGTTACTGAGTTGATAGGATATATCATCATCAGTCATGTCCTTTATCTCGAGCTAACATATCGACAAGCATCGAAGGACTTTCATCAATTCTTGTCATCTACGTTATGCAGTCTATGATACCATTAATACCATTTACACCCATCGTTTCAGCTGTCCCCCCTTATACTTTCGCAACATTGCAATAAAAATACATTACCCTCTAGGGGGCAACTGCTCCTGATATCTCTGTGACATGACTGAACCATTGTCTCCAAATCCATAAACATGAACATAGCCATGTAGCTAATGGCTGAACAGTTATCGCTTTTAATTAATGTTATTTGTCTCTTGCATTTCACAGGTTTCTAGAATACATGGAAAGTTCTTCAGTAACAGTATACGCGTGTGAAATTAGGCTGTCAGTTTGTGGAATGACATCTAAAGTTTATTGTTAAAGTTAGCTGGATATTCATTTAGAAACAACAACGTACTTTTCCATGTGCATCCGGATCTGTAAAAACAACCACGTACTTTTCCATGCGCACTTGGATCTGTAGAAACAACCACGTACTTTTCCATGCGCACCTGGATCTGTAGAAACAACCACGTACTTTTAAAATGCACAGCTGAAACTGTAGAAACAACCACGTACTTTACCATGCACAGCTGAATCTGTAGAAACAACCACGTACTTTTCCATGCACAGCTGAAACTGTAGAAACAGCCACATTCTTTTCCTTGCACAGCTGGGTCTAGGGAAACAACAGTGTGTTTAATCATGTTATAAAATCGGGAGCTGCTTTGGTCTCTCTGGTGTTGTCTTGTTTTTCTTCTATTAAAACAGTAGAAGATCTCTTGTTTCCTGTGCTGATTTATGCCTTACCAAGAGGAGGAATGGGTTGGTTGACCGAAAGGCTAGGATTTCGACACGGATAACAAGTAACTTGTGGGGATGCAGTTGTCTGATTGATGGACTGACCGATTCTCCTCTCCAGGCTGCTATTTGAATTTGGGACTCCTCAGATGCTCGACAAGCCACATGTTCTCTGGCAATCCATTCTTATTTCGCAGCTGCCCTTAAACATTCTACTGTCACGACGTATTGTGATTTACAGCATAGCTACGATATTCACGTCTTCCGGCTTAAGACATTTTATTTCAGCAAATCCATAATTCATCGTCGTTTACGAGGTGATTATTAGAGGACAGTGGGTCTCATCTGTTTGTTCCACAAGACGGAACCCACACAGCCACGATCCATCCAAAAGGACACATCCTGGATAAAGTGTTTGGCTTTCTGAGACGTTTTAATTACAGCGTCCTAAAGACTACAGAAAATTCTGCCTTGATGTTTAGGTTTTAGTTTCAAAACAACGGATCAACATAATGGCACAAGGGTAGAACTCAAACCTGAGCCCGAAGAATTTCAGCGCGGTGCACGAACTCCATAGCACCGGCGACTATCCTGAAAATTACTTTTTGGTAGATTTTTAACTTCAAATATTGCTCGGGCAGCACCGGTAGGCTACTCTTTTTTTTATTTTAAACTGTCAAGGGATTTTTTGCGTGCGCAACAAGACACACGGGCGTCCTATCTTATTACACAGAGACCAGGGAGAAATTACTGAAAGTCCACGTGAAAAAACAATTCCTCCCCCCCCCCCCTCTCTCTTTACCTGGGCTTGAACCCGGGACCTTCAGCACTCGAAACGGACGCCATGTCCCTAGGCCACCTTGGTGTACTCTGCAATTCCTGGATGAGTAATAGGATTACATTGAAGCCGGACCTGATGCAATGGAACATCACCTAATTAAATCTTCAAAAAATATATACATAGATCTAAAAATTACTCGCTAAATCTAAAGTATGGGGAGGTTTGCAGACGCTTCCTCGTTAAAGTTACGTCTATTTCAGACGGGACATCAATCAAATGTCCACTGCATGGATATATCAACATGAGGCTCAGATTTTTGGCAAACCAAACATATTAAAAGTGGTCGTTAATTTTTACAACAGAAAGAGCGCCAGTGGGCTATTGACAAAAAGTGGATCTTTGACAAAAAGTTAAAAACCCAGAAATTTATTGGTAGTGTAACCGGAAATGAAATGTCAGTGAGAAATCAATAGTAGATTAGATTTGACCTATAAATCTACAATTTATGGAGCCTGTCTGCCGAGTTCCGCCCACACACACACAAAAGCGTCGCGACGCGGGACACTGCATTTGAGAGAAAATTTAAAAATAGAGGAACAGTATCCTTCTGAGTACCAGATGGTTTTACATGAGATACCTATAGATAATCTTTACTAGGAAAATCCAGGTGTGTATTAATTTGAAAGAAGCTAAATACTTAGGAAGCCAGGTTTCTTTACTATGTTCTGATAAAATGTCTATTCATAGAAAAGTTAATCAGACATCATACGTTGTTTTGGGAGTAAAAGAATTAACATAAAATCGACTTTGTTAAAGGTCCTACAATCAATTCAACTATGGTGATAATAAAAATAACATTATTTCATCATCATTATCATCATGAAGGAGGTCCTCTGCAGAACGTCGCACCCTTCACAGTACACCGGAACGCCACTTTGTCCTTTGCCATCGTTCCCGCCGAGTGAACATTCATAACCCACGTTTCCTTGACCTCCGGGGTATTCGGTCGCGTTGGTCATCCTCTGCCTCTTCTTTCAAGAACCAGACCCTCGTTACTGTTCTCTCCAAACCACTGTGGCTTTTAATATGACCAAACAACACAATTTTTACTGTCAAAATATGTGCGTAATTTCAGTGGGATTTCCCGCGTTCTGATCGGCTTTCGAATTCCAACAGACCGTCTCAAATATGGAGTTTTGCCGGCATTTCTACAATCAGTTCAACGACTCCCTTCGTGGATTTGATCACAGAACCTCCAATACGACATGGAGCCAGTACGTACAGATGTGTAACTCCACCCGACGAGGCAACATCAGCCAGGTCAACGACTTCATCATCCTCCCCTACCTCCTCATCTTTCTCTTGTCGGTGGTTGGGAACACTTTGGTGATACTGACTCTGGTGAGGCACAAGAAGATGAGGACAGTTACCAACATGTTTCTGTTAAACCTGGCCATCAGTGACCTCCTCCTGGCTGTGTTCTGTATGCCCTTTACTCTGATACCCATGATGATGGAGAGATTTATTTTCGGTCCTGTCGTTTGTAAGCTCATCAGATACGCCCAGGGTAAGACTTTTTGTTTTAGTGCTGTGTTTCTTCTTACTTATGTCTTTGTTATTATAATTACTAATGTAGTTGTTGCTATTGTTACTAATGTTTCCGTTGTTATAATTACTTATGTCGTTGTCGCTGTTGTTACTGATGTTTTTTGTTCTTGTTACTGGCGTCTTAGTTATTGTTGTTACTCCTCTATCTATTTATGTTTTTACCGCTGTATTTGATGTAGTTACCGATGCCTGTACTGATGTTGTTGTCTCTGTCCTTGTTGATGCTCTTACTACCGTCTTTGTTGCGGCTACTGGTGTCTTTACTGATCTTGTTACTGATGTCTTCATTGATGTTCTTACTGATATCTTAGTTGATGTTGTTACTGATGTCTTGTGAATGTTTATTGATGTTTAAGCATGTCAATATTGATGTTAATGCTCCATTTATGCTCCGTTATGGGAGAAAATGCAGGCGACAGAACAAAAATGTTTTGATTGGTGTTCATTGACGTATAATAGAGAACCATATAGACATAATTGGACACGCTAGACAGCAAAATGATTGAACTCATTTGTTACCTCATTTCATTCATGATAAAAAAAAAACTTCTTTGGGAACTTGTGTTGTTTATAAAAAAAAAAATTTTCAATTGAAACTTAGCTTTGGGTATATCCTATACTTTCTAGTTCTTTTGCTATACTTTCTAGTCCCTGTGCTATATTTTCTAGTCCTGTTGCTATACTTTAGTCCCTTCGCTAAACTTTCTAGTCTCTTTGCTAAACTTTCAAGTCCATGTGCTATACATTCTGGTCCCTGTGCTATACTTTCTAGTCCCTTTGCTATGCTTTATAGTCCCTTTGCTATACTTTATAGTCCCTTTGCTATACTTTCTAGTCTCTTTGCTATACTTTCTAGTCCCTGGGCTTTACTTTTTAGTCCCAGTGCTATATTTTCTAGTCCTTTTGTTATACTTTATAGTTCCTTTGCTATACTTTCTAGCCCCTTTGCTACATTTTCCTATACTTTCTATTCGTCCTTATTCTTATTCAGATTATCAAAGTCTAAACGTAATAAGGTGTATCCTGAACGCCTCTGTGTTGAAACTAGATCCATATAGATGTAATTTCACTCTAGCTTCTTTCTTCGTGTGTGTTTTTTTCTTCCTTTATTTCTATGCCATTATGGGTTCCAGTGCAAAGATACTCTAGTTATATTGTTCTCATGTTTTCTCAATGTGTGTCCTATCCAACGCCAGCGTCTTTTATTTACACGTTAATGATATACATTAAAGAGAGAGAGAGAGAGAGAGAGAGAGAGAGAGAGAGAGTGAGAGAGAGAGAGAGAGAGAGAGAGAGAGAGAGGAAGATCTAAAGTTTAGAAACTTACAGTAGAGGTTATAGATGTTCAATATGGCCGCCGCCTGCTGCACAGCGAACTTCTAAGCGGTAGCCGAACTCACCCCACACACGAAAAAGCATCTCTTGCGGTACTTGTTGGTATGAGTGGTTGGTTACACAACTGTGCTCTAGCGATAGTATTCTTCTTCTTCTTCTTTTTCTTCTTGGCGTTCACCAGCTGTTAACTCTTGTGGAAAGTTCTGGTTGTTCGTCCACTTCTGGACTGCAGTCCTGTTCCAGAACCTGAGTGTTGCGTGTGCAACCGCTTGACAGATCTGACTGATTTATATGCAGACTGTTGGTTATTCGCCTCTCAGGCAGATTCTCTTCGACTTTAATGGAAGCTCCTAATTAGTCGACTCTTACGTCATGCTTTTGGGTAGGCAGTAGGTCTATTCTTGTTTTCCTTATAACAGGGCCCGGCAACCCACACGGGGAGCGACAGTATTCGAAACATTAGACCTTCCGCTGTCTCTTGTATGTATATTTTTTCCTATCCGGTGTATATTCAAGGAAATATACATGTATTCAAGTGCACCCAAGGCATTGTGAGTCCGATTCGTAATTCCAACCTACCGCGAAGGAAACCCACTGCTGGCTGCGTGGATTTTTATCACGGTCGCAGGTCGACCCAGCCTAAAATAGGTACCAGGATGGCTGTCCTGGGGAAGTAAGGACTGCCGGCGTAATGCTGACTACATTACCCACCTAGTGACGATTAGTCTGTAAAAATATGGGACGCTCTTCCCATATGCTCGATGCGCCTAAGGCGTGAAAAGGGATCTTTAATTTCTTACAAGTGTATCCTCATTGTGAGTAGCACTGTATACTTAGATTTTTGGATGTTTGCATCCCATACGGTAATACAGCGGGCCGCCGTGGTGTAACGGTTATGCGCTCGCCTACAGATGCGAAGGTCGTGGGTTAGTGTCCTTGTAAAGCCGGACCCAGCCTGATAATGGATACTATTCGAGTCCCTTTCCACCCCCAGGCCGGCCGGCCAAGTTTCACCACGTGCCCGAACCAATTTAGCTCGCGACGTTTCACCCTTGCCAAAAGAGGCTCCTGGTGTCCTACAAATTTGATTATTTTGCCTATATTTGTTAGTTTTATGTTGTAAATATCTAATCGGTAGAATTAGTTTATGTGACAGTTTTTTTTACAGGCATTCCGGTTCCATTCGTTTTCTTGCTAGACTGTATTCGTACTCCCCTATTGGGATGCAATTTTTCGTTATTTTGAAGCCCCATCCTGGCTGTTGCCGGGGCTCTAATATAACCTAATTGGTAAACGCTGTTTCTGGGACCTCTCCATGGGTGATCCTCATCCGCATGGTGGTACTTTGTGACACCGGGTGTTTATTGCTCTGTGTGATGTCCTGGTGGGATGAAATTTACTTTCTTACTTTTCTTGTTGGATTTGAGCTACAGCTTTTACTCCTTGTTGCAAACATAGCACAAGAGAAAGAACATCATGTAGCTAAGGTACCAGGGCTTCCGTGGTGGGGCTGGCTAAGACGTTTGTCTCAGGTTTCAAGGTTGCGGGTTCGATTTGCGACTCTATCTTTCAGTTCAAGGTCGCAGGTTGTTTGGATATCCCTGGAGTCGTTAATAGAGCTACAGAGTTCGTGTTTTGTACCCTCACTTTACACGCACCTGCGAAAAGTCCAGAGCCTATTAGGGTGGTATTGAGAAGGGAGGAGAGTGAGATGTTGATGTTTAGAAACACAGTCCCCTTCCAGTAAATCTTTAGGAATCCTAAATTCTATTGTTTACGAGGTCACGAGGTATAGCATCTGCCTCGAGTGCTGGAGGTCCAGCGTTCAGGCCCTGGTGAATGCTGGGAGTATTTCGCTTTGACTTCTAATTATTTTTACTGGTCTCTGGGTAGTAAGATCGGATGCCCGTGTGTATTGTTGCGCACGTAAAAAATCCTTAGCAGTTGAAAGTAGCTTAACGGCACTGCCCGATAAATTTAGAGTTAAAAATCTACCCATAGTATTTCATAATTATCATCACTGCTGCGGAGTTCGTGCGCTGCGCTGAGATTCTTCGGACTCAGGCTTGAGTCAGAAGTAGAATAGAGCACTTATGGGTTACCCCTTGTGCCACGATGTTGATCCGTCATCTAAACCTAAACCTAAACCTAAACCTTGTTTCTGTCTCTTTTCGTTGCTTGGACTCGGTTGACTTTTTACTAAAAATCTACTCAATGCACACCGCTTCTGTCTTCTCCTTATGATGTTTCATATACCAAGCTACGACTGTGTATTAAAGAGCGCATATCAAATATCTATCACCACAGAAACAAGTCTGAGGGTACTAACAGATAACGAGCTAAGAGGGAACATTACATAATGCTACTAATCCAGTCATCTCCTTGTAAGATGCAATTTTTCGTTATTTGAAGCACCACTCTGGCTCTTGCCAGGGGCCGCAATATAGCCCGACCATAAATATGGTCTAATGGCTGAACGCTGTTTCCGGGACCTATCCACGGGTGATCCTCATCCACATGGTGGCACTTTGTGTCATCGGGTGCTTATCGCTTGTGTGATGTCCTGGTGGGGTAAAAACCTACTATACTACTCTACATAACATAAAATCAGTCTGCTGTAGAACTGACGACTTTCGTGTCTGCAAGGGTCCTAATAATATTCTTTGACGACATCTCTCCAGAGAAATCGGAGATGGTCATGATCGTTTGGAATAATTTGTCTGGTCACGTGATGGACATTAGGAAGTTTAGAGGCCGAGGATGAGGGGCCGACAGGGACAAGAGGCTGGGAGGAGGGGGCGAGGTTCAAGTACCGTTTGTTTCAAGTTGTCTTTAGAGCAGTAGTTTCCATTCTGAAAAAGTGTGTCTGCTTCAGGGCAAGGAAGTTTCAAATAAAAGAAAGAAAAAAGAGAGAAAGAGAGAGAGAACCAACTAGATATTTTCGCAGGCAAGTTGTTTTTTTCCCGGACCACGGGTTGAAGAACACTGCATTACAGTGTGATATTCCTCACATTGTCAGGGGGTAAGGCAGGGCCGTCTTAACGTATAGTCCCTGGACACTTACCTGGGGGGTCCAGCAATCACAAGGGCCCTGTAATAATTTGTGTATGTTAAGTAACTTGCCATAAATAACAATTTCATTTCTGCCATCGGTTGTCGTAATGATTCATCGCGCTGGTTTGCCCAAAGATCCATAATTTTGTTAAGACGGCTGTGGGGTAGGGGTCTGTTGCAGGTCATTGGGGAGGTCCTTGGGTATTGTTGAGTCTGAAATTATCCCCATTGTGCGGGTGTGGTGTAGGTAGGATCTTAGGTACTTCAGAGTGCGGGAATTCTTCACGTTGTTTGGAAGTGATAGAATGCTCTAATCCCTTGTGTACTTAACAGTGTGCGATTATTATTTATCGTTATCATTATTATTATTTTATGTGAGACGGTTTATCTTGTATGTTGATGAGTTCTTTTGAAGGCGAGGATCTTCACATTATAGACCAAGTAATGTTCAGTGGCTAATGTGATTCTCTGAACTTTAAACCATTTCAGAGATTGAAAATTAATGACCAGAAAACAGGTTACTGTCTCCAATAATTAAGATTTAGTGACTTGTCTGTCACATGTCTGCTTAAATGTAATTCAGCCACTATTAAAGAAAGTTCGTTCAACAATTCATAAACACACTTGCAAGACATTTTCTCGAAAACTGCCTGTTAGATCGCAATGATTATTTCCCATGCAGCCTTAGAATATCCATGATGCAAAAATAATGGTAATTTGTAGTCCATAGATGCTCAGGATGCTGAATACCAGCCAATTCATTTGATCTTTTCGAACCATTGAAATAAGTGGAGTGAACTTTTAGATTTTACAGTAAACATCTGAATTTGGTTTTTTTTTTTTTTTTTCAAAGGCGTATCTTCATAATACATTGATTGGTGAAGTAAATTTATTTGTTGTCAGTTATGTTCAACTGAGTTGAGTTAAGCTGAGTCAAGAAATGCATCACAGCACTCAGGACATTCACACACGTGCTCCGTCCCTATCTTCAGCAGCCAGCGCAGAGTTCCAATACTAATGGTACCGGATGCAGTCTGATTATATGTCCATCTTGCCTTTTCTCTGAGAGTAGTGTACCGGCCAGGCCCTTTGGTCACACCCTTGTGCCACATTCTCTCCAGGCTATAACAATCTATTTTCTTTTCTGTTTGTTCCGAAAGGGCCTTGACCACATCTGCCTTGTCATGTATCATCTCACAACCCAGTGGTGCAGATCCAGCCAATCTGTCTGCCTTGTCCCATTGTAAACATGTTCCCAATATGCAACAGTTAGTATTCCCTTTCGGTCACCATTAGACCATATTCATGACCCGGGTATATTCAGGGGTCCCCGCAAAGGCCAGGGTGGGGCTTCAAATATTTAAAAAAAAAAATTGCATTCCACATGGGGTAAAGTAATACCCTCAAGAGGGATTACGAAGTTCGTCGTGTAGGGAGAAGTTATATAATCTCATTCCCGTTGTCAAACAACTTTGAATAATGATGTTAGTGACTCAAAGAAAATTTACTATGTAAGTCATCACTTCAATTTTTAAAATCTTTACTCCAATATTCAATAATAAATTACTTTAGACGACAGAAACCTATTCCTTCTGAAAGTGCGCTTTTTCTTTCAATCTGAAAGTAACATTAGAACACATCGAGTAACGTCCCTTAGAAGTACTCAACAGTAATAGTCGCCCTTGGAAAGTATCCTAAAGCGATACGGGAGACGTGTTTACGCTGTATGGTTTTCTGCATGAATTCATTCCAATTTTGGGGGGAAATTGGGAAAGTTACTTTCCTTGGCGGTAGTAAAGCATCTTCGGTGGCAGAAATTTTGTGATCATCATTTATTGGTTTTATTGGCGATTTCAGATGAATCCGAGAAGGAAAATATGATTTTAAAAGATGGCGTTTGGATTCTAAGACAATAATAAAAATCTATCTAAGATCTAAGCTATATAGACGAATGATGAGAATACCCTGGACAGATAAAAAGAGTAATGAAGACGTCTTGAAGGAAACTGACTCACAAAGAGGACTAATTGCCCGCATCAGAAAGAGACAATCTACATTCTTTGGTCATGTGATGAGATGGAGAAAACTGGAGTTCATCGTGACGGTAGGAAAGTTGGAGGGGAGGAGAGGCAGAGGAAGACCAAGAGAACAGATGCTGGACATTTTGATATCATGGCATGGAGGATCATCTGTGTCTGAGTTGATTGAAAGTACAAGAGACCGAAGGTTGTGGATTGACATGACTACCAACGCGACACGACATGGACTTTTAAGTAGAAGATCTAAGAAAAGAGGCTGGATTTACACAACAACTTTTCTCCTCAAGACTTGCTTCATCGCCTCTCTAGAGAGGGACAATGCATCATATTCACAGTAAGGACAGGACAAAAATACTTCACCAACATAAGTCCAAGTTCTGTGAGGGAGAACCTGTCGTCACTTACACCAGAAAAGAAAGGGAATTGTAAGCGTACAATCCCTTGGAGACATACTCAGGAGGCGATCGGAGCACTTATGGTCATGTCTGAAGTGCGATTAAGATGATCTTTGAATGAACAGTAAACAACGTTCAGGTTTTTCAGTGTAGGAAACACAAGAGATATGCCCCTACAACTTGGCTGCTGTAAATGTTTAGCACATACCTCAGCACTGCAAACGTTGTGCTGCTAACAGAAAAGCAGTCGCGTCTGTTTCCACCTCAGGGAAGAAAAGGCTGTATGGTACACGGCGAAGTCTGGACTGGAGGTCGATTTTATCAAGGCTACTGTCCTCCTGTCGTGGTTTCGCTCCATGGCGGAGCCTGACTTTTTAAAAATGACCTTAAACAACAGATGGGTCCAGCTTTGAGTGGGTACCGGGTGCAGTCTCGGGAAGTGAAGGCGGCCGGCGTGATGCTGACCAGATCACCCATCTTGTGCCGATTGGTTTATAAAAATATAGGTCTAGTCCTATATACTCATTACGCCTAAAGGCGTGAAAAGGGGCCCTTTTACCGTCCTTTTGGTATAAGCCTTTCTGACAGAAGGATCGGGGGAGGAGATAGATGGTTAGATTTTTTTTATCCTCTAATTAGTTGTAGTAGACCTCGAGTTATAAGATCGGTCGCATCGGTTTTTGCATTAGGGTCTGTGAGGATCCACACACTCATATACCTATGGTTGTATTGACATTGGGCACTCAATTGGTCTTGTTTTTCCTCAGCGCCTACCATAGAACGACGACTGGCACATTGTGCTGTACTTTACAGCTGAGCTGCGCTATGTGTGCCTTTCAGCCGAGTAGATCCGATTTCAGCAAACCTCCAATAAGCCTCCCCCCCCCCCCACCCGCTTTTTTATGACATGCTGTTAGAATGTGGTGGAGCACCCTACCCCCCCCCCCCCCTTTAGAAACCACATGGGAAAACGACTTCTGATGTGCTCAGAATTGTGTCCAATACCTTTTTTTTTTCTTTCCCAGACATTGCTTGGTACCTATTTTAACCTGGGTCCAGCTGAAAATTACAAATTTACTATACATTCCCTTGGGAAGTAAAGACTGTGTGATATTGATCCCACTATTCACTGAGGAGTACCTATTTGTTCTCAAACGTATCTGAATAGCGCCATCTAGCACACACGCCTCATGTAGAGTCAAGAATTAACTTTCTTCTCACATACAAATCCTACTTTTTTAGACTCCTGTGTCGGTTCCGGGGACCCACCTTTGGGGGGATTCTGGGGGAGGGTTGGGGCGGGTGGGGGAGGGGGCGGGGTACTGCGCTCTTAACTAAGTCCCTAAAGGCGTCTAATTAAGGGTTTCCTGACACCGGATGTACTAGTTTGAAATTCGTAGATATCGCATTCTAGCTGTAATCGACAACATAATGTACCAGCTGCTTATTTTAGGACGACGATGGCAGAAGAAAAGGTCTAGTAACAGAGAATCAGTGTGTGCTTTAAAGAAACTCTGAAATTTGATTGAAATAAGGACGTGAGAGAAATCTGGCTAATAAGATCTGTCATTTTGTCGCCGTCAAATTTATGATTTAATTAACTTTAGCGAGAAAGTCTGGCAAACGTGGCTGAACGTTTTCTAAGCTGAATTTTCAAACATCCCATTTTGTTTTGTAGTTTTAAACTGTATGTAGTGTATATCTGTAGTGTGCCAATTGGTCTGTCAAAATATGGGTGCTCTTCCCATATGCCCGATGTGACTAAAGGCCTGAAAAGGGATCTTTACTTATATCTGTAGTGTATATCCTGCCACTGATTATGACGTATGCTCCTGCAGATTTCTTTGCCACCCTCCCCCCCCCCCCTTCTTGATCTTCTTCTTCTTCTTCTTTACGTCCTCTGCTGCCGCTTCGGGATATAAGGTCCTGCCTCATCGATCGACCAATATCAAAGAAGTATATAACTCCAAAATGTAAAATACCAATAGAGGGGGATGTGCTTGACAAAGTCAATAAATTCAAGTATATGAGGACAGCATATCATCAGGTGGACCGACGACAGAAATTAAGAGCAGAATTGTCCTGGCAAAGGCAGCTTTTCAGAAGATGATAAGTATTTTCCCTGTTCTGTTGTACTTACTTAGTCGCTCCTCTTCTACCTTGGGGTGTAGAGGTTTGCCAGAGAGATCGCCAGACGTCTCTATCAGCAGTTTTCTTTCTGGCTTTGTTCCATTCCAGTCCTCTGTCAGTCAGGGACTGTCGGATGTTGTCTTCCCAGCGCACCCTGGGTCGTCCCGGAGGTCTGGTTCCCTGGTTCTTAGCCTCCCATGCTTGCCATGGTGGCCGATTTTCTCCCATTCTGCACACATGTCCAAACCATCGTAACTGTGACTGATCCACTCGGGTTAGTAAGGGCTGGGTATCAAGATCTTGACGTATTGTCTGATTGCGGACTTTGTCCCTTCTTGTCACTTGGACCACCTTTCTCAGGTATCTCATTTCCGAGGCCTGCAGCTGGCTTCTGTGAGCTGTTGTCATTGCCCATGACTCACACCCATAGGTCAGGACTGGTACATAGGTAGAGCGGTAAACAGCCATTTTCGTCCTCTTGCCAATTTCTCTTTTGCTAAGAAACCCTCGGTTTATGGCCTGGAAGAGTCTCCCAGCAGCTGCTTTTCGTGTAGCCAGCTCAGTCTTAATGCCTCCATTTTGGTCTAATACAGCTCCAAGGTATTTGAACTGGTTAACCTGCTCCAACGCATACTGTCCCATCATGATCTGGTGTTTCTTCTCCTCTCTTGAGATCACCATGGTTTTAGTTTTGGAGACACTGATGGTCATCCCTTTCTTTTCAAGCTCTTCCTTCCAGACAAGTAAGTTGGACTGAAGGTGTGCCTCTGATTTAGCTATCAGGGCCACATCGTCTGCAAAAGCCAGCTCTGATATACAGATTGGTCTCATCTTCCAGTACCCTACAGAGTACTTCTTTGTCTTCTCCTTACAGGTCTTGATGACATCATCCATCATAAGAATGAAGAGGTAAGGTGAGAGAATATCACCTTGTCTAACACCGCTGGTGGTCCTAAATTCTTCTGACTTTTGGTCTGCTGTTCTTACATAATTTCTGCACTTTTTGTAGAAACTCTGTATTGCACTGATCAGGGGTGCTGGGATGTTTTTCCCTGCCAAGCAGTCCCAGAGCTTGTTCCAGGGTACCTTGTCAAATGCCTTTTCCAGATCCAAAAAACATAAATGCATCTCACTCTTATATTCGAGGGCTTTTTCACTCATCTGTCTCAGTGTGAAGATAAGGTCTTGAGTACTTCGGTTTGCTCTGAAGCCGCATTGGGCCTCGTCCAGCTGTGGCTCTACCAGACTTCCAAGTCTCTGCTCAAGAATTCTAGAGTAACTTTTACCGGGAACGCTGAGGAGGGATATGCCTCTGTGGTTTTCACATTGTCTGTTATCACCTTTTTTAAATATAGGTATAATGATGGCAATCTCCCAATCTTTTGGTATAGTTTTGCTACACCAGGCTGCCTGGAGAACCTTCAGTAGAAGGCGCTCACCTTCGACTCCCATATATTTGACCATCTCTGGTGTTATACCATCATGACCTGCTGCTTTTCCCAGCTTAATCTTCTCAATAGCTGCCTTCAATTCTTCCATCCTGATGTTATCTTCCCCATGATTGAATTCCTTCTCAGCAGTGAGATCCATTATTTCTGGGTCATGACTTCCCTCAACGCCGAGGAGCTCTGAGAAGTATTCTTTCCATCTGCCCATGATATCATTTGTAGAAGTAAGCAGAGCCCCTTCCTTGTCTTTTATGAATTTAAGTGGGCACTCTTTCTCCTTCCTCATGTTCTTAAGGGTCTTGTAGAACAGTTTTTTTGGTTTTCTCTTGCATTCTTTTCCAACTTTTCTCCAAACTCTTCCCATGATTTCTGTTTTGCTTTAAGCACAATATTTTTGGTCTCTGTTCTGAGTGCCACATATTGTTTATATTTTTCTATTTCTTCAGCTGTGTTCCTGGCTGCCAGGTATTGCTTCCATCCCCTTTTCTTTTCTCCTATTTTCAATTTGACTTCTTCTGTCCACCAAGGTGTCCTGTGTCCCCGCCTTCCACTTGGGACTTCACCACATGCTTCTACTGCAGCTGCTGTGAGGATATTCTTGAATCTGCACCAGAGGGTTTCAGTGTCCTCTGATGATTCTTCTTCAATTCCTATTGCTTTCACTATAAGCTCCTGGTATCTAGCCTTAATATCTGGCTCTCTTAGCTTGTATGCTTTAATCCTCATCCCTTCTTGGTTGCTTGGTTTCTTGCATGGTTGTCGGTGTTGCCTTGTTGGAGCAGTTCTTTCAGTTGTTCTCTTTATTGTGACCAGATAGTGGTCACTTCCAATCTCTGGTCCTCTCATGACTCTGGCATCTCTCACAAACTTGAATGAACTTTTCCTAACTATGGCGTAGTCAATGATGGATTTTTCATTCTTTGAAGGTTCACATCTTGTGTATGCATGTATACGCTTGTGGGGGAATTTTGTGTTTGTAATGACAAGGTTCTGTTCCCTGCAGAATCTGAGAAGTCGCTTGCCATTATCATTCAAAACATCTTCACCATATCTCCCGATCACTCCACCCCATCTAGAGTGATCATTTCCTACTCTGGCATTTAGATCTCCTAGGAGGATAATTTCATCGTGACAGTCATCTATGGTCCTTTGGAGCAGTTCAAAGAATTCTTCTTTAACATCTACTCGCTCATCTTCATTTGGCCCGTACACAATGACAAAATTGACAATTTTGTCTTCTTCTTTCAGATCTAACACCATTATTCGCTCTGAGTTGAATTTCCATCCCTTGATGTTACTAACTTGATTCCTGGCCACAATACAGACAACACCTCCCTTGGCTCTCTCCGTCATAGGGACACCACTGTAGAGCAGCATACTTCCATCGTGATCTGTGATTCCTTGCCCCTTTTTCTTGGTTTCAGTCAGAGCCAAGACTCCTAATTTTGCTTTCCTCATCTCCCCTACTAACTCGTTTTCCTTTCCGTTAATGCCTCTTATATTCCATGTTCCATAAATCGTAGTCCGTAAGCCATGCCAGTTCGTCGCCGTTAAGATCCGTCCGGTTTTCTCTCTGTAGTTACTTGTAATCGTGGTTTAAGGCAAACAGGTGATTGGCCTGTTGTGCCTTTGCATGGTGGAGGGGCTGCCTCCTTGCGGCCTCCGTGCAGGCCGTCTGGCTGATTCACGGTTACCCACTACTTCCGGAGACGCATGAAGCACTCAGGTTCAGCCAGACCTTCCTCCTTTTACAGCCAGGCTTGGGACCGGTCTTAGCGTTCTGTTCTGTTGTATGGTTGTGAATCTTGGCGTGTGAGCAGACAAATTAGGAAAAGTCTGAAGGCAGCTGATATGTGGTTTTTGAGGAGAATGTTGCGAGCACTTTGGACTACCAGAAAAACTAGAAATGATTGCCTGGAAATGGCTAATGAAAGTAGAACATTATATAATACAACAATGAGAAGGAGACACGCTAAGTTCTTTGATCATGTAATGAGAAAGGGAGCACTGGAAAAATGTGCAAAAACTGACATTTGTGGAAATGCATAAACGCCTACGCCAACTGGCAAGTTACTCGGTGGTCGACCAATTGGTTTCTGCCTTCCCAGCTGTTACCTAACGACTCACCCAAACATGGGATTTTAAAAATCTTTGTCTAGACGGCAGACAAACAAGACAGATTCAAGATACCCTGTTCAACCCCCAACAACGGTTTAATCGTGACACATGTAATGGCTACATAGGTCAAGTGTAACCTCAATTCTCACCTTCTCTCTCACACACACACGCACACATGCCAAACGCACGCACGCACACAGGTGTGCCGCACACACGCACACACCTCTACACGCCACACACACACACCACATACACACACCACACCACACACACACCACACACCACACACACACCATACACACACCACATACGCACACCACACACACACACACACACACACCACACACACATCACACACAAACCACATACACACACACCACACACACACACCACACACACATCACACAAACACCACAATCACACCACACCACACCATACCACACTACATCAAACACACACACCATACCACACTACACCACACACCACGCATCACACGACACACACACACATGCCCCGCCTCTCGTTTTAAATTCTGATTTAAGGACGTGAGATGATGCAGTTTCCGTTTGCGCAAATGAATTCTGTGAATTAAAAATGTCGTACAGCTAGAGTCAGCGAAACTAAACACGATACTCTCATTGAGTTTACTCAGTCTCATCATAGGAATCAAATGCTGCTTGAAAATTGTGTTTACTGTTTGGGAATTCCGATAAGGTTGTCAATTGTTATTTAGTTTAACTTTCGGAATCCATGAAAAGTGGCGTCTGCTAAAATCTAACCACAAACTGTCATCTCTTGTGTAAAGCTCCCGTCCTCCCTCCTGGGATAATTGCAATCAGATAAGCCAGGGTTTGTCTCCCATGGGGGTAACTCTTCTTCTATTATGCATTATCTACATAACAACAAAGACATGGTTGCTCCCGTTTGGCGGTATGAATTTCACTCTATGTTCTGTTTTATGTCACGCGATGAGTTGTCAGAGGCGTCGACGTGTAGGAAAGTTAGCGATGGGTTGGGGGGAGGGGGGGGGGAGTCCTTTGATCCCCTTGTAACTTGGGGTCCTCAGGGGACTTCTTCTTCTTCTTCTTCTTCTTCTTCTTCTTCTTCTTCTTCTTCTTCTTCTTTTTCTTCTTCTTTTTCTTTGATTTTTTCTTTTTCTTCTTCTTCTTCTTCTTCTTCTTCTTCTTCTTCTTCTTCTTCTTCTTCTTCTTCTTCTTCTTCTTCTTCTTCTTCTTCTTCTTCTTCTTCTTCTTCTTCTTCTTCTTCTTCTTCTTTTTCTTTTTCTTTTTCTTTTTCTCTTTCGTCTTCTTCTTCTTTTTCTTCTTTTTCTTCTTCTTCTTCTTCTTCTTCTTCTTCTTCTTCTTCTTCTTCTTCTTCTTCTTCTTCTTCTTCTTCTTCTTCTTCTTCTTCTTCTTCTTCTTCTTTTTCTTCTTCTTCTTCTTCTTTTCTTCTTCTTCTTAGTCTTCACCGGCTGTAACTCCAGTGGAAAAATTATGGTTCTTTGTCCAGCTCTAGACTTTAGTCTTGTTCCAGAATCTGTGTGTTGCGTTCACATTACATAGATCTGACTTACGTGTATGCAGACTGTTGGTTCATTTCATCTCAGGCAGATGCACTCTGATTTTTAAGGAAGCCCCAAGTTACGACATGCTTGTTGGGGAGGCAGCGGGTCTATTGTTGTTTTTCCCACAATGGAGTCCCGAAACCTACACGTGGACTCAGGGTGGCTAAGCCTTGTTTAAGTGCTTAATAATTATAGTTATTATGAAAATGCACTCCAGATAAGGAGAACTCCCAACCACTATTTCATACTTTGGTGACGCTTCTGTAAATATCTGGAGAGACTGATGCAACGGGGAGTATATGTGAAGTCTAGGAACACCTGGAGACGGGGGGGGGGGCGGGCGAATATTTACCCAGACAGATGACCACAAGTATTCTCAGTATAGAGACTAGTCGCTGGCTGTTGAGCAGGAAGACGGAGTTAACATAGACTAGCTCTGAGTGCTTTGATGTCTTTTGAATCTTTACCCAGATGAACACTGCAAGTACTCTTCGCCTAAGTCACAAGCCAACCCACAAAACAGAACGGCATGACCTGAACGTTACCATTTGGATGGGCAAACAAGAAAACTGACAATCTGTCACCCTGGGCGATCACCCAAGCAAACACTCCGGGGGGCGCTTCACTGGACATCCAAGACTGATATGAACTGCTAGATCCCAGACTAGTCCTGAAATGAAAGGACTTGACAATTTTGTTTTCTTGAGAAAGGAAACGTCCGGGTTAATTTTCTGGGTTGGTCACCGGAAAGACGGTGTTTGGATAAAGAATTACCTTTCTGTTTGAAAGACCTGTTTTTGTGTGTTTGGAACTACTGGGTCAATCGTCCATTCGATATTGGATCTTGAAATGAAAAAAAAAAAATGTTTAAATAGACGGAGAAAGTGATGAACTAAGACCTGACATCACTGCTTTCGGTGCTCTGTCCTCATTTTCAGGAGCCAGCAAACGTGCCAGTTTCGACGTTGTCAGTAGTAGTTTGACTATATGTCCGACTCGTCTTTCCTCTGAGAGTAGAATTTCGAGCAGATTCCCTAGGCACTCCCAGCTGTACCATTTCTCTCCAGACCATAATCATCTGTTCGTACTGACCCCCGTGTGGGTTCCGGGGCTCCATTGTGTGGAAAACAAGAATAGACCCACTGCCTCCCCAAAAGCATGTCGTAAGAGTCGACTAACTGGGGAGCTTCCTTTGAAGTCGGAGTGCATCTGCCGGAGAGGCAAGGAACCAACAGTCTGTATTCTAGAGAATGAGATCTGTAAAACTGATGCACACGCAACACTCAGGTTCTGGAGCAGGACTGCAGTTCAGTAATGGACGAGCAACCAGAACTTTCCGCCAGAGTGTACAGCAGGTGAACGCGAAGAAGAAGAAGACGAAGATCTGTTCGTACCTCCGCATTGTTCACTTGCTTTCAAAGGGGATTGACCACATCCGACCTGTTAGCTATGAATTCACCACTCATTGGTGCAAAGAAAAACTTTACAAACATACATACATGCAACCAAAGAAACAGTGTGTAGACGGAGAAAGCAACACATTGACCCCACACAAAAAAATATTTATCCCTCAGCAAAAAATAAAATCCCAATTTATGCTGACGTCATCCTGCAGCCATCTTTGTTGTGGAGTTGTCGCGTCTGCCTGGCCAAGATCCCTGAAGTATTACGAAAAAATGGCGCACAATTATTGAAATAGGTTCTTGTCGACGGGTGTAGATGGTAACAAGAGTTCAACAATCGCAGAGCTGAATACAAAGAAGGGAGTAATGTAATCTCTGCAGACACACCTCTCTTCTTCTGTTCGTCACGTGATTGTAAACTGATATTTTGAGGTGTTAGGCATTTGCATTGATTTATGCATCAGTCAAGTACAATACAGCTTGAAAACAGAATGGCGCAACATAACATGGCATAACCCTTTATCCGTTAGGGACGTTTAGTTGTATCGACGGAAGCACTAACAAACACACAAAACACGCCTTATTTCTGTGTCTTTCGCTTGTTGAACTGTGCTTAGATCTGTCAATTTCTTGATGTTGTCATTCGAGCTGGTCTTTGCCGTCCTCTTCGACTCCCCCCGACCAATGTTTGTTGAAGTACAGTCTTTGCAATTGAATCATGTCTCACCACGTGCCCGAACCAAGTGCTAACTTGCGACGTTTTACCACTGCCAGGAGACATTCCTGATGTCATGCAAATTTGTTTATTTTGTTTATTTGTGTGTGACAGAACAAGCGCCAAAATGGCTCCACGCACAAGTATTGATTCTGCAAGTGTGTCAAACCCAACTAAGAGGAAACAACAGTATTTGTCAAGAATCAGGTGTCAACGACAATTCAGTGACTACAGGTGACAACTTCGTGTCTCTAGTCTCCAGGTACCAGGGATGGTGTTTGCGAATTCAATTACTAGGTTAGTTGCGTATCCTTCACAGGACGTTGCAGAACCAACCCCAACAGCCCCAGGCTGTTGTGTGATTTTTCTAGGCAAATTAACGTCCAGTAGTTTGCCATTGCTTCTAGACGGTCAGCTTTCTTGATACCACTGTCGAAACCAATGCAAGGCGCATGGCCCGCAGCTGGGATCCAACCCGGCATCCCGGCATTGAGAATTTAATTAACAGTCGTATATTTCGGTTAATCGGCGTCTGGGGCTTAGTTGTTGGGAATGCGCTTCGTAAGGCCGGAGTGCTGGGCTCGATCCCAGCTGCGGGCCGTGCGCCTTGCATTGGTTTCGACAGTGGTATAGAGAAGTTGACCGTCCAGAAGCAATGGCAAACTACTGGACGTAAACTTGCCTAGAAAAACCACAACAGCCAAAAAATGCTGGGATTGGCTCTGCAACGTCCTTTAAAAGATGCGCAACTAATTTGTATTCCGTTTGGCAAACAATTCACTTGTCTCATTTCAAAATCTCTGCGCCAAGTAGCTTTTATTAGAACACGGCCTCTGCGTTCACTGGTGGAGGGGTTCAAATCTTACAAGGTTCTCAGTTGTGTTTTCCGTCGAGTATTAAATTGCAGTCGTACTTTAAACTGCACACAGGTCCTTTAAATTTGTACAACAGGAGTTCGTTATCAATCTTAAGATTCCATGGTAAATCACGTGACTATAGTGAAGCTCTGATGATTGGACTAGCTTTGTATCAAGAGACATTTTTTTTTTTTTTTTGCTTTTTATCATATTGAGTTATTTACAATTCGGCCAACTGTATATTATTCCGATAAGCGGATGCTTCCGCGATCAGCCGGATGAAACCAGAACTCTGTAGGCAGAAAAAAATGGTCGTTTCCTTACGGTTACCTTGGTGAAACAGACAGTTTAGAATGTACTCGAATTTGTGTTTCAATTTCTAGGATTCAGCTATTTGTTTCATTTTAATCAATTGTTACTGTAGTATGCACCTGACGAGATACAGCGAAATATGCCAGGCAATAAATTGTGCAGTCTATTGTTTGTTGTCTTCTTTGTTCAAATTCCCAACGGGGAAACATTGCTTTGATTTTTATCATAGGTTGATTTTAATGAATATTAATGTACCTGACGAGAGACTGTGAAATACGCATGTCAATAAATTGTATAATCTAATGTTTATGAGCGCATTATTTCAATTCTAATTATTTAAGCCCTAGTGTAGTCCTGTTGCTTTTTTCTGGACCACCTCTTTTATTTTTAAATATCCAGGAACCATGAATTCTAAACCCTTTGGCTCGGTACTGTCGATATGGCAACCCTTTGGCCTTGATTCCATGATAAATACCGTAAATATGGGAGAAATTTGGCTTTTCTCCTAACCCCGGGCTTGAACCCGGACCACAAGGAATTTATGACCCGGTCGTCGCGAAGTCAGGTTTAGCCAACTACGCTAGCGAGTCGGGCTCCTTGACCATCAAAATATGTCACTAACGGTTTCTGGCAGTGTAGAGACGTGCCTAACTCGATTAATTATGTTACTACTTCAGAGTTGACTGTTTAAGCCAATCGGTGACAACAGTAAAAGCTGGCTAGCTAACCAAGTTGCCAGCTTGGAAACGCATATAATTTTGTTTCATGTTTTTCAATATGGCCAACATATTTCACTTCTTTTTCTTTATATTTCTTTCCATAACTAATTTCAATCATATTATCTTCATAAACTGTTTTTTTTTCTTAATGAACAAGGCCCGTTTTTCTGTATATCCACGTCTCTGCAGTTTGTTTGACTTTCTAACTGCTTGTTCATTGTCCAGTTTTTGGTCCATGCAGCAGAGTTGAGAATACACAATATTTTACTTCAGTCGTATATATGTACTGTATACCGGCTCTGATTCGCTAAAAGAACATTTATGGGACGTAACAAATAAAACTACACTACACTTTGCTAAGCGCAGCATGGAAATGCTGTACCAGGTATACTATCTTTGTCCATAAGTCAGGCATGGAAATCCTGTACCAGGTATACTATCTTTGTCCATAAGTCAGGCATGGAAATCCTGTACCAGGTATACTATCTTTGTCCATAAGTCAGGCATGGAAATCCTGTACCAGGTATACTATCTTTGTCCATAAGTCAGGCATGGAAATCCTGTACCAGGTATACTATCTTTGTCCATAAGTCAGGCATGGAAATCCTGTACCAGGTATACTATCTTTGTCCATAAGTCAGGCATGGAAATACTGTGCCAGGTATACTGTGTCCATAAGTCAGGCATGGAAATCCTGTACCAGGTATACTATCTTTGTCCATAAGTCAGGCATGGAAATCCTGTACCAGGTATACTATCTTTGTCCATAAGTCAGGCATGGAAATCCTGTACCAGGTATACTATCTTTGTCCATAAGTCAGGCATGGAAATCCTGTACCAGGTATACTATCTTTGTCCATAAGTCAGGCATGGAAATCCTGTACCAGGTATACTATCTTTGTCCATAAGTCAGGCATGGAAATACTGTGCCAGGTATACTGTGTCCATAAGTCAGGCATGGAAATCCTGTACCAGGTATACTATCTTTGTCCATAAGTCAGGCATGGAAATGATGTACCAGGTATACTATCTTTGTCCATAAGTCAGGCATGGAAATACTGTACCAGGTATACTATCTTTGTCCATAAGTCAGGCATGGAAATACTGTGCCAGGTATACTGTGTCCATAAGTCAGGCATGGAAATCCTGTACCAGGTATACTATCTTTGTCCATAAGTCAGGCATGGAAATCCTGTACCAGGTATACTATCTTTGTCCATAAGTCAGGCATGGAAATCCTGTACCAGGTATACTATCTTTGTCCATAAGTCAGGCATGGAAATCCTGTATCAGGTATACTATCTTTGATCATAAGTCAGGCATGACAGTTTTTGTTTTTCTTCTTCGCGTTTTTGGGCTGTAATCTCCGGTGCAAAGTTCTAGTTATTCGTCCAGTTCTAGACTTTGGCACTAGAGTTTTGAATGCACAAAAGCTTTACAGATATTACTCATTTGCTCGCAGACTGTTGGTTTATCGCCTTTCGGGTTGACGCAGTCCGACCTTGAGGACGTCCTTCCCCTCTCCAACCGACTTTTTACTACTTGCTTTTCGGGGTGACAGAGGGTCTATTTATATCCCCCCCCCCCCCCCCCCCCCCCCACCTCTCAAAAAGCTAAAGAATATACACGAGGAGTGGGTTACATGAAAGACCCTATAAATGGCGTCAAACTAAACCCGACTATAAATCGCAATTATGCAGCTGTCACTCCAATAGAAGTTTCATCTCTGGACACCCATCTCATCAAGCTACTGAACTAAAAATACCGGATGACGACAAGATCTCATTACTGATTGAGTTTTGGTATTGCCAGGGACATCAGAATGCCGACAGTTTGTTTACGTTTTCCCACGAAACCTACTTCGCGAATATTGTCAAATGATAGGGGGAGAAAAAGGAGGTTGGGGGGAGGGGGAGGGGTCAGAGTTGACTGGTTAAGCCAATCGGTGACAACATGAAAGGTCAAGCGTCCTCCGATTCGACGTCGTGTTGGCTTCCGGTGTAAGCCTTGTGTTGGCTGTAAATGTTAAAACACCCTTTTCAAGAGTTCGGGTGTGTGCGACACATAAGGCTAGAGACCAGTCGATACTTGGTACATGATGTGGTCAACAGGACGCCGGCCGCCTTCACTTCCCAGGGCTTAACCTGGTACCCATTTAGGGCTGGATCGACCTGCGAGCCAAGGTTACTTTTGAATAAAAAATCTAGTTCCTTTCAGAATCGAACCTGCGACCTTCTGGTCGCACTGGTCATCTCTGGTAGAAAACAGACACGGAACTATATTTTAATTAACAAATTGGTTCTTTCCTTCTTATTCACCCCATCTGGTGGGCTCCGATATTTCATAGGAAGTCCCGGGAAAGTCTAATATCATAGAGGTGTTAGGCTGCGAAATTAAAATCCATTAACACAAACCCTACACCCCCCCCCCCTCCCCCTATAATATTGGACTTTTCCTGGAACTCCTTTGAAAACTCGGGGTTCCCGAGGTGTAGTGAACAAAAATAAAAGAATTAATATTTTTTTAAAGAGATAAATAACAAGTCTAGATTTGAGGGGGAAAGACTCTACAACTGGTAATAATCGGAACTAGCAACGAACTCAGATCCAGCGTCGCCCAGCAACACACTTATTAGTGACGAAGTCGGGCCAGGCTACTGTGATCGGACGTTCATTCGTGCGTGTTACCCTTTGAGGCGCGTAAGTTTAAGGGACAGGGATGTCAGGTTGGTGCGACGTTGTATTATCTCAGCGGTCTTACCGGCGACCACGCGTGTTCTATATTACAGGATGTGAGAGGTTTAAACGACCCGATGACATGTACAATTGTCCCTAACCCCAACCCTCCCAACCCCCTTCCACCCCACAAACAGCCTAGGTCCCACGAGAAAGTTCATTCTACACCCTTCTAACGTAAACCAGACTAACCAATCATAAAATGACAGGTCAACTAGTGTGTAGCTGGGCGGAGCTGGGTCCGAGTTCGTTACTAGTAATTAATAAGCTGCGACATTTGAAAATTCGGTAAAAAAAAAAAAGGTTAGTCTCTCCACGGACCGCCCATACACACTAGCTCACTTCCGATTGGTCGACCTTACACCACCCGTCCTTGGCAAAATGTGACGGGGGTGTTTCCCAATGCCGTTGATATCGCGTCTTCTATATTTCAGCATTCCACTACAAAAAATATCGACAAACTGGGTCTAACACACAACTCCTTTAGAGAGTGATAAAACCTATGTCACAAGCATTCCTTTTCCCGAAGAAAAAAAAGTTAATGCAAGATATCCCATAAAGCAAACAACAGAGTAGCACACCGCGATAACGTCCAGCAGGTTAGATCAGTCCAAGAGAGATATCTATGGAACTTGGCCTACTTTCTGTGGGAAGACTCGCCTTTGTTTGACCGAAAATTCTTTTCACGGCTGCGGAAAAAGACGAATGACGTAATTAATGTGTCACCCGCTGTTCGAAATTGGAGAATCCCCTGGAGGAACCACGCCTCATCAAAGTAATAACGTCGCTAAATGTAAAAAAAAAAAATATTGATCGGCGTTCACAGCCGAAACGATTCATTTAATGTGGTTGGATATAAGAATACCAACTAGACAACGGAAAGATGTGAGAGCTGTGGAGCGCAGACTCGGAGAAAACATTAAAAGAAGAGGAGCTCTAACCCTTGTGATCAAGGGTTTAAACTTGTTTAAGGGCGCAATAATGCTGTTGAGTTATTTATTATGCTATATGATTTCAGAATAGACAGAGAGATTGAAACAAGAATCCAACAAGCCAACAATGTCAGGTATCATCTAAACCCAATTTTGAAACACCCGGCTATCCCAAACAGAGATAAAAAGAAAAATGATGAATGTAGTATTCATACAGACCGTACGCTGTCATTGTCAGACTTCGACATTCAGACTTCGACATTGATTAAAGAACACGAAAGAAGTCTTGTAAGAAACAAGGAAATTTCCAGAACTATTGGAACAACACCTCAAACAAAGACATAAACTGTTTAGACATTTAATGAGAATGAATCTAGTGAAGTATTTAGGATCCTCGCCGGTGCTACAGAGCCTGTGCTTGAGTTAGAAAAAGAACGGAGCAATTATGCTACGATGTTGATCCATTATTCAAACCTCAAATCTCGTTCTGATATGTAATTTGAAACTTTGATCTACCTGGATTGAGGTTTTGTTGGGAACAAGTAAAGAAGACTATTCTACACCTTTAGGTGTGTTAGTCCTGTAGTGCTACACCAGTCGGCACTCGGTGTGTGGTGTGGTAAACCGGCCGCCTTTACTTCCCTTCACTTTAACCGGTCCTAGTTTAAGTGTGGGTCGACCTAGGAACCCGGATTTTTGTTTTTCTCGGGAAAGAAAAAAATCCGTCTCCGTACAGATTTGAATCCACGACCCTCAGATCTGCTGGCGGTCGTACTTAGGTAGGTAGATAGGTAAGCTATACCGCACCAGGACATCACACAAGCGATAAACACCCCGTGACACAAAGTTCCACCATGCGGATGAGGATCACCCGTAGAGAGGTCCCGGAAACCCCGTTCAGATGTTATGCCACATTTAAGGACCGGCTATATTTAGGGCCCCCTGGGAGAAAGCCAAGGTGGGGCTTCAAAATAACTGAAAATCGCATCCCACAAGGGGATGACGATTATTTCATTAATAGCGTTCTTGTTGATAGTGCTTTTTTGGGGGAGGAAGGTGGGGGGGGGGGGGCAGAATTGAGCTTTTCTGTTTTGACCTCCTCTTTGTTTTTTGTTTTAAATCAAATCTTTTTTTTTTTTTTAGGATGGGAAATGGGACTTAGGAGTCGTGCTATATACTAAAGGTTGAAAAACAAATCCCTGACATAAAGAAAGGTAGAATACATAAATTGGTTAAGAAGAAAAAGAAAATAACGGTTCCTGCCTCATGAAACCACCCTTGGGGAGACAACTTTGCTGATACCGTGTTCCGTTCTAAGGGAACTAATCGCTGAAACATTTGATGTCATTAATCTTTGCATCTTCCGCGAAGAACTAGGTCGCTAGCCCCGGGTTGGTACCTCGCACATATTCGCTTTCACGACTCCAGCCGCCCACACTGACTGGTATCTAGTGTGGTAAAGACTGGCGAAACGTATCTAATTTTTCCTCTGTTTAATTTACTTACTTACGACACCCATGGAGTTACTGTAACGTGTAAAAGCTACCAGTTACTAGTATTTTTTTTTGAAGCCCCGCTCTGGCTTCTGCCGGGGGCCCTGAATATAGAAGAGCCATAGTTTTGGCCTCGCAGCTGAAAGGGGTTTATGGGACCTCTCCACGGGCGATCCTCATCCTCATGGTGGCACTTTGTGTCACCGGGTGTGTATCGCTTGTGTGATGTCCTGGTGGGGTACAACTACTTACCTACCTACCTCAATAGCGAAGCGACAAAGAAGGAAACGCCACGTGATACCCTATCCAGTGTAATTTTTACCTGCTAACGCTTACACCCTTCCACACTTTAAACCAATTCATCGCTCAAGTCACTTTCTCGTCAGTCTTTTCATGCCCGTATTGGGCTTTTAGGTCATCTCTGGACTCCCAGACAATCAACTAAAGTTTCATAACGGATGAAAGAAAGAGTTGTCATCTTCACCTGTGATGGACGAACACACACAAATCGCTTACACATACGAACTGATCACTCCTAACCACTAGGTAGCAACAGGGAAAGGGGAAAAGGAAGGAAGTTGCTCATTGCCATCTAATAGAAATGACAGCAGATTACTTTGTAACCGTAGCTCTCCTTAAGATAACTTGTATATGGTTAAACTAATATATAATTTTAAACTACCTTCACGCGTACTTTATGTCCCTTTGGCCAACTGGAGTTTTAGAATCTTGCATCGTGATCGTCAGTGAAGACTCCTTTATTCAATACAAACGATATCCAAACATCAGTCATACATTCATAATGTATAATCTAACAAATTGCTCAAGGTTTAAAACACATTATCTTCGACATGTATGTAATATAAATGACTACTAGATCGCGAAATGTGTGCTTATTTTGTATCTATTTTGGAAACAGAGTTGAGATGATTCAAGAACCGACAGCACAGCACTCGGGGCATACCCATAAGCGCTCCGTCCCTATCTTTAGCAACTAGCGCAGAGTTCCAATACTATTGGTGCCAGTAGTTTTTGATCAAACGTACGTCTTGCCTTTCCTCTGAGCCTCGAGCATCGGAAATAACCCCATTGTCACTCCCGCTGCATCAATCTCCTTAGACTACTGGTACCATCTGAGAATTTTAACTCTTCGCTTGCTGCTGAAGTTGGAGACGGAGCGCTTACGGAGGTGTCCCTATGCTGTGATGTCAATTTCTTATTCAACATTCAGCATTCAACTGTGGTGATCCATCTGCTCCTCCGAACTGTTCACGATCTCCCACAAGGCCCCAACCGTGTCTGCCTTATCGAGCATCAGTATTCTACCAAGTTCTGCAGTGTCAGCTAGTCTGTCCGTCTGTTCATTTCCCAGCATACCAGTGTGACCCAGTGTCCTCCGCAGTAAAGCCTGCCACTCTACACGACGCATGTCTGTCCTGACCTTCCTCAGCATGCTTTCTGAGTCAGTTACAATCACGATGTGTGTGTCGTGTTCTCTAACCAGTGAAAAGCTGTAGTGACCGCCTTCACCTCTATTCTTAAGCTGGGTGTTGTGGTATCAAATGCTAGTCTCTCCTGCACCAAACGTCGACCATTAACCTTTGCCAAGAAACCCCAAGCACTTCTTTTTCCTCTTGACTCTGAACCGTCTGCATAAACAAAGTCAAGTATGTAAGGAATAATTACCATCCTTTGTCACAGAGACAGTTTAAACCAGCTATCGGGAAAGCCTACACGAGAAGAGGAGGAAAATAACAGCTCTGAATGGGGAAACTCATGCGACTAACCCATCTAGTAAATAGATTCCCAAATGATTGGAATACCACCCCTTTTGAATTAAAACTGATATATTACTTAGTCCCACCCCCTCCACCATCACTATATCGTCTTCTGCTTCTGCCCTTTTAGCCCCCAATGGAGCATAGACGATCAGCCAACTTACGCCAAGTCGTTCTATCCTTCGCTATCATCCCCAAATCTACCTTCTGTAGTCTATCAAGGTCTTGCTTTCTTTCAAACCCACAAATTTTGGGTTTCAGTTTGTATGCCGGTGGACAATTCCAAATCTTTTTTTTTTTTTAAGGGGAGGTCTGGATATTATGGGGGAAAAACCCACCAGCGCCGCTCAAATCGGCACTTATGTCCAGTCTTCAAAGGAATATCGGAAAACAGAAATGAGTGTTGAAAAGAAGGGACTAAAAGTGGAAAACAGAGTAACGAAAGTGATAGACAAAGGACAGAAAGTGGGAAAGAGAAGACTAAAAGCACAAAGCTGGGGAGTGCAATTCGAGAACATGGAAATGAAAATGGAAACCGGAGTGATAGAAAATATAATTTAAATTCAAAAACAAAAACAAAATGTAAATTCCAAATCAGGAGAACGGAAGTGGAATTCGGAAGTGAAAGTTGAAAATAAAGGAAAGAAAGTGGTAAACAGAGAACTGAAAAGGGAAAACTAAGAATTAACATTAAAACATAACTGAAGTAGGAAAACGGAATGTTTATACTGTTAAGACTGTCTCTCATGCAAAGTCTGCCATCATGAGAGATACAGATCTAGGAAAGAGGACAAAGACTGCACGTCTGCCTGCAACCTACCATTACTAGCCCCATCAACGCCGTCTGCACGTTGAGGAAAATAACAGTGGAAATTTACGGCCCGTTTAATAAAACCGGAGCAGGCGAACTTGAAGTCCTAATGGAGAATCTTCCAGACAGGGCGGAAGCAAAATCGGAACTGGGAACTGTGAAGTCACACAGGAAGGTCGGGGGATCCGGCCAGGGTGATGTGGTAGGGTCGGAAATCTGTGAATTCACACAGGAAAGTCGGGGGATCCAGCCAGGGTGAAGAGGTAGGGTCGGAAATATGTGCAGTATTGGGTAATGCTGGTAAATGGGCGTGGAAAGGTGACCTAAAATAGATATGGCCAATAAGACACCTTTTTTGGGGTGGGGGGGGGGTGGGGGGAGGCAGGGTGCTGGTTGACCATGTTCTTAGCACACTTGTTTCCATAGTGAGGCGCACATGTCGTCTGGAGATGACAGGTTCGATTCCCAGCACGGTAATGATGGTTTCCGGTTTTTATGTTGTCTAATGTGTTCTTCTATCTTTCTACTTCTTTCTGTAAGTGCCGATCAATACATTGTCTGTTACTTTATTAATATCGAAAATAACGAGAGTCAAGTTTATGAACAGACAGGCTGAGGTACAGGCAGGAGAGAAATTATGCGTGCAGACATATATGTATACATACAGAGAAATACACATACAGACAGGCAGGAGAGAAATTATGCGTGCAGACAGACATATATGTATACATACAGAGAAATAGAGAGCCATACGGACATGTGTGTTGGCATGTATGGGGATAGGCTAGACAAAAGATTAGAGGGATGGACAGACAGACAGACGGACGGACGGACGGACGGACGGACGGACGGACAGACAGACAGACTGACTTACCGATTGACCGATCGACTTACTTACTGATTGCCTGACTGATTGATTAACTGTTGACTGATTGACTAACTGACTAACTGACTGACTGATTGACTGACTGATTGATTGACTGACTGATTTACTAACAGACTTACTGACTGATTTACTAACTGAGTGGTTGACTTACTGATTGACTAAATGACTAACTGACTGACTGCCTGGCTGATTGTCTGACTGACTGAATGACTGATTTACTGACTTGCTGACTTATTTACTAACTGACTTACTGACTGATTGACTTACTAACTGACTGACTGACTGATCGACCTACTGACTGATTTACTGACTGATTAACTCATTTACTGACTGACTGATTTACTGATTAATTTACTGATTGACAGGCTGACTAATTTACAGACTGATTGTCTGATTTACTTACTGACTGATTTAAAGACTGATTAATTTACTGACTGATTGAATGACTGACATACTGATTGACTGACTGATTGATTGACTGGCTGATTGACTGATTTATTGACAGACTGACTGACTGACAGATTGACTGACAGACTGACATATTGATTGACTGACTGACAGATTGATTGACTGACTGACAGATTGACTGACTGACTGACAGATTGATTGACTGACTGACAGATTGATTGACTGACTGACAGATTGACTGACTGACTGACAGATTGACTGACTGACTGACTGACACATTGACTGACTCACTGACAGATTAATTGACAGACTGACAGATTGATCGACTGACTGACTAACAGACTGACTGACAGATTGACTGACAGACTGACGGATTGATTGACAGGCTGACAGATTGATTGACAGGCTGACAGATTGATCGACTGACTAACTGATTGACTGACTGACATATTGATTGACTGACTGACAGATTGATTGACTGTTTGACAGATTGATTGACAGACTGACATATTGACAAACAGACAGACAGTGTTTGGGTAAATAAGTGAATATGTTTATAAGGCAGTGGACAATCAACCAGGCAGGCAGGCACACAGACAGACGGTCAAGCTGTCGAACAGACATAAGGATATACGAGTATGGATGCAGTCATGCAGACAACACTAAGGTGGACAGTTACATGGCTTTATTTCTGCCAGCATGGAATCCAGTTTGATCGCTAGGGTCAGTCTTCCGTGCCATCTGTCCTAACTTGTGAACTGTATTGTCAATTAGTGTTTTCCATGCCCGACCGATTACAGACGAGTTTCTCTGCTAGAGCATAGTATAAAAGTACATAACATAAAGAGATCTTTTCGTCGGAGCACAAAAAGATTAACCACACGAGACTACAGGTTACTTCGTATCCATGTTATGGTACCTCGGTATACCTCTGCTGAATGGCTTTAAGTTACCAGGTAAAGTCCTGGGCAGTAAAGGCAGTCGGAATGATGTTGACTGGTGTTTATATTGGTCTAGCACTGTATGCTCACAACGCCTGAAGATGTGGAAAAGGGTCCTGTTCTTTTCAAAGACTATACGGATGAACGAGGTCTCCGGGACTTGTACCGGTTTGATTCTCATCCTTGAGGTGGTAATCCTACAGATCGCAATCTTGGAGGCGACACATTTAAAAAAACGGATCTTTTGATCAGCACCCGAGACGGCAACAGGGTAGTGACAGGTACATCCGATCAGGCGGGTGGACCCCACCAGTTGTGCCAGGGTAAAGATTAGCCCTTACTGGCAACGAAACCACGGTTGCTGACAGCAGGTGTCAACTCCAAGCTGAGGGTCTGATAAGCCCTCTCGGGGTCCAGTAGGGGTCCACTCAGCCAAGGTTTAACATCGACAGCGGCACCAAGTCAAGTTGTCTAGAAGTTATTCCTACAAATAAACAGAGGGAGAACCTTTGAGGCCGTTAAATATTATGAATTCATCAAGTAACAGAAAGTGTATTGATCGGCACTCATAGAAAGAAGTAGATAGATAGATAGATAGAAGAACACACCAGACAACATAAAAATCAAAACCTATAGTTACCGTACCGGGAATTGAACCTGTCACCTCCAGACGGCGTCTGCGCCTCGCCATGAATACAAATGCACTAAGAACATGGTCAACTAGGCACCCCCAAATAAAGGTGTCTTATTGGCCATGTCTATAGTACAACTTGAGATCCACAACTATGGAACATTGACAGAATTTATTTCAAACCATTTAAATGGCACCATAGGTTAAAGAAATTTATATTAACGAAGCATATGTCGAATAACAATCACGGCAACAATTTACGAACACCGTAGACCTTATTGCTTTGTCTAGAAGTTAGTTAGTTGCGTATACTTTACAGGAGGTTTCAGAACCAACCACAGCATTTTTTGGCTATTGTAGTTTTTCTAGGAACATTTACGTTCAGTAGTTCGTCCTTGCTTTCTGGACAGTAGTTTCTCGGTACCACTGTCGAAACCAAAGAAAGACAAACCGTCTGGGATCAAACCAGGCACCCCGGCATTACGAAGCACGTTCGCAACGCCTAAGCCACAGAAGCTAAGTTCTCTAGAAAAGTAATTTATTGTGTTCCTTGGACACGAGTTGAACATCACAAGTTGACCCCCCCCCCCCCACCCCTCCCGAGTGGGTTCCGGGGCCCCATTGTGGGGAAAACAAGAATAGACCCACTGCCTCCCCAAAAGCATGTCGTAAGAGTCGACTAATTGGGGAGCTTCCTTTGAAGTCGGAGTGCATCTGCCGGAGAAGCAAGGAACCAACAGTCTGTATTCAAGAGAATGAGATCTGTAAAACTGATGCACACGCAACACTCAGGTTCTGGAGCAGTACTGCAGTTCAGTAGTGGACGAGCAACCAGAACTTTCCGCCAGAGGGTACAGCTGGTGAACGCGAAGAAGAAGAAGACAAGTTGATCCTAACACATCTGCAGCCATTACATAGATATTTAACTGACATTACCGTTAGTGCATGTAGCACTTAAAATAAAGATGCATAACAAATACATCTGCGCACTGACATAGCCTCAGATGACTAGCTGAATGCAATTAAAGTTCTTTATTAATATCCTACCCCCAGATAACGTCACAGGACTGCCCAGCATTCTAGAGGATGGTAAGACTGGGTCTTCCGATTTTCTGATGCTTTTAACGAACCCAAAACATCTAGAACTGGCCCTAACCCATCTACGTCCCACGAGAGAGTGCAGCCTAAGTCCCACGACTGCATGCAGCCTAGGTCCCACGACTGTATTCAGCCTATCTACCACCCCCTTTAATATTAGACGCTCCGTGACCTGTGGACTTTCCCTGTTTGTAGTAGGATATTAATAAAGCACCGCAATTAATAGTACCTGACCAGCACATTCATACAATAGTGCGGTATAGTCGACACACAACAGCCACATCCCACTATACCACCGACAGTGGGAGCCTCGTTTGACATCCTCTATAGACAAGGACGAGAACACCCAGTTTAAAATTAAGCATCACTATCACTTTGCAGAATGGCCAAATAGAAGATATACTACAATAAACACGATAGGAATTTGCAGAAGCCATATCAGCACTAGAGATTATCATATAAAGATCGCAATTATAACCAAAAGCCATCATTAGCTGATTGAGCGCAATGAAAACGTTTTTCCCCTGCAAAACGACCGAACGACAGAGCTCTTTTCGGCGCCATAATGCATAATTAAGTCATCCACTTGTAGGATGCAGTTTTCAGTTATTTTGAACCCCACCCTGTCAGGGTTGCCATATCGACATTCTTGGCATATTTGAAATTCTTCTTCTTCGTCGCGTTCACCAGCTGTACCCTCTGGCGGAAAGTTCTGGTTGCTAGTCCACTACTGAACTGCAATCCTGCTCCAGAACCTGAGTATTGCGTGTGCATCAGTTTTACAGACCTCATTCTCTTGAATACAGACTGTTGGTTGCTCGCCTCTCCGGCAGATGCACTCCGACTTCAAAGGAAGCTCCCAAATTAGTCGAATCTTACGACATGCTTTTGGGGAGGCAGCGGGTCTATTCTTGTTTTCCCCACAATGGGGCCCCGGAACCCACACGGGGGTATTTGAAATTGAACTGGCATAAGATAATGAACTGGCATATTTTGGCATCTTTTGGGTTTTTCCTGGCTTTTCTCATGCTCACATTTTTTTTTCTGGGTTCCTACGTTAGAAACACGCAGATTTACTCAAAGCAAAAAATGGCTTACAGTTAACATCTTTATTTCAGTTAGACTTTGTTGTGATGTCCCGGTACGGACTAACGGAGATTCGCGCCATTTATTACTGTATTTGTTGTCTTTCTAAACGGATCGTGATTTCTAAAAACCAAGGCCCTCTGTAATTTATGTTAATCTACTAGAATAAATTCGGGATATAAAACCAAAACCCACCACCAATACTTCACCGCTTACTAAAATTAGCGTGGAGCCGAAAGCACATATGTCATGAGTGGCCGCGAGCCAACGGAGTGATTCAGACTATTCAGAAACTACTTAAGGACAGACAATATAGAGGATATAGACCTAGTTTTATCTGTGATGGATTTTATTACTTTTACCAATTGCAACGTCATTCAGAAACTACTTGAGGACAGAAAATAGAGAGAATATAGACCTACTTTTATCTGTGATAGATTTTAACACTTTTATCGATGGCAAAGTCATCCCAAAAAACTGAAAGCATCGTATGACATCGCAAGTATAATAGTAACTAGAAGAAAACATAACCACGGCTCAAAAGATCGTCAGACGGATCAGAGGCAGCATATTGTAAACTGTGTCAGTGCGCTGTTGCACCAAGAATTAGTAACATATCAAATCATTAAAATCCTAAAAACACAGGATGAAAACTTCGTCAAAAAGCCAGCCACAGCTTATTACAACAATGACTATAGGCAAAGTAATGATAAAGTTAGCAATACGCACAGTTGATCATCTTAGTGAAATCATGAGAGCGCATGGTCGGGGGAGTACATTGGAGCACATACAGTTGCATAGAACTAAATGTTCATGCCTAATAAAAAATATTATATCGCCTGCACTCAAGGATGACATCACTGATGATTTCCGGAACAAGAAAAATGCCATCATTATAGATGAGTTGCAAAGACTTCCCCCATCTAAGAAAATGCTCAGAGATTTTACATCCGAAAATATTTACGCTGTGTCTTTCACTTGTCCAGCCAGGATGGCAGTGAAGAATTCAATCTAGAGTTTTTGATGTGAAGTGAGTACAATGTTACACTTTATTTGGCATTTTTCTGGCCTATTTTGAATAATGGTTTGGCATAAAATTGTGTTGTTTTTTTTTATCTGGCAACCCTCCACCAGTCAATAAATTTAAATATCTGGGAACAATCATATCATCAGATGGAAAACGTGTGACAGAGATTTAAAGCAGAATAGGTCAAGCGAAAGCTGTATTTCAGAAAATGAAAAATATCTTATGCAGTAAATCGCTCTAAGTTAATGTCAGAAAGAGGGTACTATAATGTTACATAGAACCTGTTCTGCTGTATGGCAGCGAATCTTGGAATGTCACTGAACAAATTAGGAAGAATTTGGAAGCAACAGAGAAGTGGTTTCTAAGACGAAGGTTACGAATACCTTGGACGGCTAGAGTAACTAACAAGATTGCTTGAAAGAAGCTAATGAAAGTAGACAAACACTGTTCTTTGGCCACATACTGAGAAGTAAGACATTGGAGAACATCGTGACAACTGGAAAGATCAGTGGGAAAAGGCGAAGGGGCAGATCATGAGAGATGATGCTGGAAGGGCTAAAACGATGGCATGGAGGGATATCATCAAGAGAGCTATTCCATTCAACCAGGGATCATGATCTGTGGATCGCACGAGCGCCTACTCCAGTTGGCAGGGCACATCATGATGATGATGAACCCTGCACCCTGGCTTTTGCAGGGGCCCTAAATACAGCCGGGCCTGAAATATGACCTAACGGCTAGGCGGGGTTTCCGGGACCTCTCCTCGGGTCATCCTCATCCGCCGGGTGGCACTTTGTGTCACCGGGTGTTTATCGCTTGTGTGATGTCCTGGTGGGGTATAACTTACGTACATACGTGTTGGGTATATGAGTAACGCTTTAAAACAAAAGGCTGGGCTGTTCCCGTTCGGCTTGGGGACCTAACAAATTGTCGGCATCTCCGGGGGCCTTGGGTAGTCAGGATGCCAAATTGGAGTTAGAGGACTGACCCAGGTAAAATGAAAATAAATGAAGCAGAGAAACGAAACTAAGGCGAAATTATTTTCGCCACAAAGAAACTGAATTCAAGTTAAGATAGCTAAGAACCAGTCCTTAATATAGCAGGCCTTCGGGCGGCTTAAAAAAGACTAAACTTGAAAGTTTTGTTTTCTACAATCAGATTCAGAATAAAATAAAACTAATTTCAAAAAATTGATATTGAAGTCAATCAATCTCTCCGTGTTGGTTTTACATCTCATAAAACCTGCTTGCTATTACTACTGCTGCTGCTAGTACTACTACTATAGCTACTACTACTTCAACTACTACTATGGCTACTAATACTACCAATGCTACAACTACTACTATTATTACTACTATTGCTAATAATAATATTGCTACTACTCCTACTACTTCTATTGCTACAACAACCACTACTACTTCTTTTGCTACTACTACTACTATTATGACTATTACTTCTACTACTACAATTGCCTCTGCTTCTGCTAGTACTACTACTATAGCTGCTACTACTACTACATTTAATACTACTACTATTATTATTACCACTATTACTACGAATACTATTGCTATTTTCGCTGCTACTGCTGCTACTACTACTACTACTCCTACTACTACTACTACTACAACTACTACTACTACTACTACTGCTGCTGCTGCTGCTGCTGCTGCTACTACTACTACTACTACTACTACTAGTATTGCTACTACTACCATTACTATTACTACTACTACCACCACCACTATTACTATTATTGCTACTTTTAATAGTACTACTAATAATATTGCTACCACTATACTACTACTATTACTACAACTACTATTGCTACTAATAATATTACTACCATTGCTACTAATAATATTACTACTATTACTACTAATATTATTAACACCAATATTGCTATTACTACTAATTCTAGTGCTACTAATATTGCTACTTCTATACTACTACTATTTCTACTACTACTACTACTACTACTACTACTACTACTACTACTACTACTACTACTACTACTACTACTACTACTACTACTACTACTACTACTACTACTACTACTAATATTGCTATCACCAATATTGTTTCTACTACTAGTACTACTAGTACTACTATTGCTACAATGATTGTTACTACCTCTGCTATTACTATTGCTGATAATTCTACTGTTACTATTGTTACTACTGTTATTTCTCCTGTTACTACTAATATCAAGGCTGCTGCTGCTGTTGCTGTTGCTGCTACTGTCGATAAGTCTACTATTATTTGTACTACTAATACTATCACTCCTTTCTACTACTGCATCTGTTGCTACTACTACCACTACGTCTACTAACACTGCTACTACCACTACTACTACCACATTTACTACTGCTACTACTACATCTACTGCTGCTGCTGCTACTACTACTTCTAGTACTGCTACTACTACCACCACCACAACTACTACCGCTACTGCTACTACTGCTGCTGCTACTACTACTGCTACTGCATTTACTGCTAAGTCTACTATCAGTACCACTACCTCTACTATCACTAAATCTACTACCACTTCATCTACTACTACTGCTACTGTTGTTACTACTACCACTACACCCACTACTGCTATTACTACTACTGTTGCTACAGCCACTATTTCTACTACTGCCACATCTACTACTACTACATCTACTACCACTATAGCGACTACTGCTACTTCTTTTATTACTGTTACCACTACATTTACTACTGCTACTATTACAGTTACTACGACCACTACATCTACTACCACTACATCTACTGCAACCACCACACCGGTTTCTACTATCACCACTGCAGGCACCGTCTCTTCCAGAACTCCAACCTTTAGCAGCAACAACCACCCACTTCTAGTCCCTGCATTGTGTGTGGCGAGTAATTTAATGAAGCGATCTCAGCCTATGAGAAAGCAGAATCGTGTCGAGCAAGGTTGAAAGTCGTTAGAGAACGTTTGCGGCGACCAGGCATAGACGAGGATAACGCGGAACAACGGCTTTAACATGCTTGAGAGATATAAGAGGAAGCGACAAGGAAGATGGAAGTCGGTGAAGGGGGAAGTAGAGGTGAAAGACGCCGAGGAATTACATAATTTATTTTCTTGTCATTTTGTTCCTAGTGCGCTTCTTCATCTGTTGTAGACCAATTAGCGCTTGAGAGACAGAGACAGGAGTGGGGAGGGGGAGAGAAGAGACACTGATAGAGGCAGAAAGACAGACATACACGCAGACACACATACACACACACACAGAGAGCGAGAAAGATAGGGGAGAGATGGACATACACACGCACTCACAGAAAGAGCGAGAGAGATAGGGGAGAGAGGGACACACATACACGCACTCACAGAGAGAGCGAGAGATATGGTAGAGAGGGACATACACACACACACGCACTCACAGAGAGAGCGAGAGAGATAGGGGAGAGAGGAACACACATACACGCACTCACAGAGAGAGCGAGAGAGATAGGGGAGAGAGGAACACACACACACGCATTCACAGAGAGAGCGAGAAAGATAGGGGAGAGAGGGACACACATACACACGCATTCACAGAGAGAGCGAGAGATATGGGGGAGAGAGGGACACACACACACACAGCGAGAGAGATAGGGGAGAGAGGGACACACACACATACACGCATTCACAGAGAGAGCGAGAGTGATGAGGAGAGAAGAACACACACACACACATGCACTCACAGAGAGAGCGAGAGATATGGTAGAGAGGGACATACACACACACATGCACTCACAGAGAGAGCGAGAGGGATGGGTGAGAGGGACACATACACACACGCACTCAAAGCGAGAGCGAGAGAGATATGGAGAGAGGGACACACACACACACACCCACACGCACTCACAGAGATTGAATGGGATGGAGGAGAAAGAGAAAGACACACAACACACATAAAGAGACATACACAGAGCGAGAGAGATTTAGAGAGAGAGGTAGACACACACACAAACACACACACACACACACATGGAGAGAGAGGGAGAGAGAGATAATATTACAGGGGAAGGGAAAGGCACTCAGAAAGGAAAGGAAAGATAGTGAGATTGTGTTAGGGGGAACAAAAGAGACAATGAGATGAGTAAGCAATAAATCTTTGAAGAACTATTTCCTATTCAGTATAGCATAAAATCTAATGTGTAGGACCAAAACGCACAGATATCGCAGCCTAGCTGTTTACCACAACACGAGATGACCACCACCCTATTCAGAGCGAGCGCAGAGGAAGTCCACCAAGTGTCATCAGTTCTAACTTAAGCAGGGCTATTCAACTGGCGGTCCGTGGACCACACATGGTCCGCGAAGACCTAGCAAGTGGCCCACGGATCATTGCCATTTGTATTGTAATAATGATCTTTCTATGCTGAGAGACTCGAGCCTCGGGCTTAGTATACCTAGTTGAATAGACCTGTTCCAGAGGCAGGGTTATTTAACTAGCGGCCCGCATGCATAGTCCGGCCCCCGGAGTCCTAGCAAGTGGCTCCAGATTTTTGCCAATTGTATTACATTCATGATCGTTCTACGCTGATGCCTCTGACCCTTTACGATCCTCACTTTCAACATTATGGCCCATAAGTAAACTTATCTTCATACCCCAGGACTAACTGGAGATGTGTTACTTACGTAAGTTAATCTTCACCTTGTGTAAAATTGTTAATAAATATAAAGAAGAGCATCATCTTCCTGTTTTTGCACGTGATTAATATAGCCTAGAAAGAGCCACTCATTTCTATCTTTAGTCGTGAAGGACGTCAAGGCGCAAGAGGTCAGGGCAGAAAGATGCAAAGAACGTACGGATGCAAAGACGTAAGGAAGTGAAGACGTAAGAATGCTAAGACCTAAGGACGCAAAAACATTAGGACTCAAATACGTAAGGACATAAGGACACAAAAACATTCGGATGCAAACACGTAAGGGCGCAAACACGTAAGGACACAAAAACATTCGGATGCAAACACGCAAAGACACAAACACGTAAGGACGCAAACACGTAAGGACGCAAGCACGCAAAGACACAAACACATAAGGACGCAAACACGTAAGGACGCAAACACGTAAGGACGCTTAGACGTGAGGATGCAAAGGCGTAATGACGCAAAGACGTAAGAGGATGCATAAACTTCAGGACGCAAAAAAAAAGTAAGGACGCAAAAACACATGGGCGCAAAAACGTGCAGACGTAAAGACCTGAGTACGTAACAACTTACAGTTGTAAGGACGCAAAGACGTACTTACCTTAGGACGTAAAGACGTACTTACGTGTGGACGTAAAGACGTGCTGACTGAAAAACGTAGAGACGTAAGGAGATAAAGACCCAAGGACCTAAAAAGTAAAGCACCCCTTCCATGCCTTCCGGCTTATTGGGCATATAGGGCTAGAACTATACTTAATAGACCAATCGGCACTTGATGCGTGATGTGGTCAGTATCATGCCGGCCGCCTTTATTTTCCATGACTCCACCTGGTACCCATTCAAGGCTGGGTCGACCTCAGAGCCATGGTCATTTTTTTAGAAAATGATACGGTGCCATCAGGATCCAAACCCTGACCTTCCGACCCACAGGCGAGCGTCTAGCCGCTACAGCACGGCGACTCCCTAACTAGGGCCGGGGAGAGAGATTTAAAAAAAAAATAATTGCTTCACTTTAGTTCATATTTGGCAAATTGAGAATATCTTCATACGTGGTGACATTTATTATGAGATATATCACAGTTGAAAAAGAAGAAACACAACAAGCCACACTCCTTTCTATTTATGGAGAGAGTCTTACGCAATAAATCCCTGTGGTTTAAAGCTGGAGTAGCTGAGAGGCGATGTAACCTCTAATTTAAAACCACTTTTTGCATCTGAGTGTGAATATTGGATAATTATAGACAAGCACAAGAAAAGAAATTTAAGCCACATGAGGTTTCTTTTACAATAGAATGAAAAAGCTACCTTACATAACAACAAAGTGATACATCTAAATATTTTCAAAGGCTAATACAAAGAGCAGGGGTTGCAAAATGTGTGGGCTCAAACACTTTAGGCCCAAAACAAACGTTTATGGGGTTCAGCTCCGCTTCCCCAATCCTCCGCTATAACATTTGTAAAAGCGCTCAGCACCCCCCCCCACCCCCACACCCTCCCCCACCCCTTTATTTCTCTCTATGTCATTTTTTAAGTAATATCTATACATTCATATTATTTTCAGCAAGGACTTGAACCTAAGACCTCCCGCGTGTTAGGCGGACGTGATAACTCTTCTTCTTCTTCTTTTGTCAAAATCGGCTTGTGCCGCTAGGCGTCGCAGTCTATCAGATGATCGGCAACCGAGCCAGGGCGCGCTCAGTCGCTTCATATGCCGTGATGTTATGAAGTCTCAAGTTGTCCGTGACTCCTTCAATCCATCTTCTTCTTGGTCTTCCCCTGCCTCTTGGTGTTTCGATTTTCATGTTGTATGCTCTTGATGCTGGCATCGTTGGTTCCATTCTCATTAGGTGACCAAACCATTTCATTCTTTGCTTCTCAATAAATTTAACGATGGGTATGGTTCCAATAGTTCTTGTAATCACATCGTTTCTCACTCGATCTCTTCTGGTTTTATTCGCAGCCATTCTCAAACATCTCATTTCACAGGTGGTTAGTCTTCTCTCGTGTTCTTTTGTTAATGTCCAAGTCTGACATTGATAACCTAATGTCGGTATAAAGATTGTATTTATAATTTGTCTTTTTGTGATAACTACTACACTGTAATCAACTAAAAGATAGCGAACAGAAAAGAACCCACTCCAGTCAGAAAGATACATGATAATAGTGAATTTACCAATGGATTGCAGAATGAAAGGAAACCAGAGTGCAAAAGAACACTGGGAAATGCACCGGTTTTCCAGGAGAGTAAAACATAAACGAAAGGGGGGAGATAGATGTCAAATTAAACGTTAATAGAACTAATAAGTTTTTTTTTTTTTTAATAATAATTATTGAAGAAAAGCAGAAATAGTGCAAAAATGTGAGGGGGGGGGGGGAATGCTGGAACAAAAGAGACTAATTAACAGAACATAGAAGGCACAAAATAATAAGCTTCGTTCGAGTTCGTTATTATTTTTTATTTTGTAGAGTAAATATGAGATCCCGAAGGAAACGATACACAATTTTAAGAAATTTTAAAAGGTTAGTTTACAGGACGTTGCAGAACCAACCCCAGCAGCCCCTGGCTGTTGTGTTTTTTCTCTAGGCAAATTTAAGTCCAGTAGTTTGCGGTCGGCCCCCTGATACCACTGTCGAAACCAACGCAAGGCGCATGGCCCGCAGCTGGGATCGAACCCGGCACCCCGGCATTACGAAGTGTTCGCATCGACATAGCCACAGAGCCGACCTAGAAATTCTAGGAAATTAAAAATATATGTCAGGTTTATTCAACTGGCGGCCCGCGGGCCACGTCTGGCCTGCGGAGGTCCAGCAAGTGGCCCAAGGATCATTGACAGTGTACTGTACTGATGATGTTGCTTGGGCTAGGATTTCGGGCCGTGACGATTCTCATTGTTCGAAATGTTGACTCCCAGAGTAAACTTAGTTAAAGATCGTCATATAAATAAAGCAACAGAATCAGGAGAGAGAGAGAGAGAGAGAGAGAGAGAGAGAGAGAGAGAGAGAGAGAGAGAGAGAGAGAGAGAGAGAGAGAGGTGGATGATTGATATCTAAAGGTCAAGTCGGAAGATGTGAACAAACGTCATTGCACACGGTTATAAACCATTAGTGCTCTGTCACCAGTAGGGACAGCTGATAAGAAACTGTTTGCCTGTGTCGCCGCCCGCACGCAGCTCCGTAGCTACAGCGATGTTCCTCCATTTACCCCAGAGTTTTAACTCTGGTACCCTTTACATAGAGGCTAGGTGAACACCAGCCGTGGGCTGTAGCGAGTCGCAGCTGGATACGAAAGCGAGTCTCCTATCGACTGCGCTAACGCGGCCCCAAACTAAAAAGGACATTTAATTACATTTTATTTTAATTTTTTTATAATTTAACAGAAGTGCATGATCTTCTCTTTCTTCTTCCGTGTTCTCCGGCTATAAGATCCGGCGGAAAGTCCTGGCTGTACGTCCATTTGGTGTTGTGAGTATGCGCTCGCGTCTTTTTATTGTAGTACTAGTAACTGGTAGCTTGAATAGTTATAGGTTTTTACATGAGTGGTGCAAGCATGCAGTAAGCGTTCTTTTTAGTTATGTTTGAGACGTGAATCAAGTGGCATTTTTGTAATAAATAATAATCAGTAATTAATAATTAGTAGAATAATCGATTTTTCTCTTACAGCGGAAGATGTAAGCGACAATTCAGCGGAAGATGTAAGCGACAATTACAGCCGTTACATGCACGCATGGTGGATGTGTGTTTGTGCGCGAATGTGGGTGTGTGTGCGTGTGTAAGATAGCCAGAAACGATTTCAGCCAAATATGGAGAAAAAAAACCAAGTCTTTAGAGAGTTAGATTGAGCCTCCTTTTGCCCTCACTTTGAGGCAATTAACCGCCATATCTGCTTGTCGTCATCACCCCAGCCCGTCCCTTTAACCACATCATTACCGTACATCGGTAGCCATTATTGTGCCGGCAGGGCCCTCTCTACATTTGACCCTATCATTCATTTCCCCCTGATAGTGTCTGTCATTAAGGAGCTGCGCCGCGAAGGAAGCGTTGACTTGATCACCCCAATAAGTGCACAGCTGTTACAGCTGCAGACGATAATACGATAGCTGGATTTTCGCATCGCTAGATTTGCTAGATTTGCGACAGTTTCATGTGGTAGTAGTTAAACAGAGTGATCTAATGGGATTTCTCCCGACATCGATTAACCCTTTTTGAACCTAATGATAAATATTGTTCGAATCCTTGATAAGGTTGTGGATATTTTTATGTCGGGGGCAAAAATAAAATTCTCATCTGCACAGTCCGTGGCGACAGCACTACCCATGCTGTCCTTAATCCTCAGGCTAAAATACCCCACTGCCGTTTTGCCTGCACCGCAAAAGTGATATAATAAAAGCAGGGTTTCTTTTCAAATCACGCAAGATTTAGTGAAATCCCATAGTATAGGGGGTTAGGATTAGTAGTCGCTATTCATTTGACAACATCTCTAACCCTAAGCCCCCCCCCCCCCTTCCCCACCCCATGGGATTTCCCTAAATCTTGCGTGATGGGGTCGCTTAGCAGAAAAGAACCAAAGGCAGCAATTGGCATTTGAGGGGGGAGGGGGGATAAATATTTTAATTGAAGTGTTCGGTGTGATTCCTTCCCTATCGCTTGGCTAAAATGTGACGTTTGATAATCTTCCTAACTGCATCGAAGAGGTTTGAGGTTTGAACAACGGATCAACATCATGGCACACGTGTAGTAACACATAAGTGCTCCGTTCTTCTTTTAACTTAAGTCTGTGTCTGAAGAAATTCAGCACAGTGCACGGGCTCTGTAGCACCGGCGAGGATCCTGAAATACTTTGGGTAGATTTTTAACTCCAAATTTTACCCGGGCAGTGCAGTTAGGCTACACTTTTCGAATTCCAACTGGGAATTCATTTTTCCCGTGTGCGACAATGCGTCCAATCTCATTACCCAGAGACCAGGGGTGATTACTAGAAGTTCAAGTCCACGTGAAAAAAATCCCAGCCCCTGTCGCCGATTGAACCGGAAACCTCTAGCACTCGAGGCGGACACCGTGCCTCGACCACGCATCCCCCCCCCCCCCCCCCGCATCGAAGAGTATCGTTGTATTGTCACAAGCAATAACTGTACATTTTTTGAGATGCTCAAGGTAGCGATCAACTTCTCGCCACTGCTCCATAATGACAGAATCCATTGCTTCTATATTCTTCTTCTTCTTCTTCTTCTTCTTCTTCTTCTTCTTCTTCTTCTTCTTCTTCTTCTTCTTCTTCTTCTTCTCCCTCTACTTCTTCGTGTTCACCGGCTGTAAACTGCTGCAGAAAGTTCTAGTTGTTCGTCCCCTTCCAGACTTTATTCAGTCTGTTTGCAGAACGTGATTCCCCCGCGCGCGCGCGCGTGTGTGTGCGTGTATGTATATATATATATATATATATATATATATATATATATATATATATATATATGAAAGCTATAGAACATTATCCCCAAAAAAGGTAATCTAGTAAACGCCTTACCCAAAAAAGTTGGGCGAAAGGGGCGGAAAAAAAAAGGGGGGTGGGGGTTGTCAAGATGACTGAGCACCCAGGTCTGGCGCTCCCTAAAACACCTCATCAAGTAGCAACTGATTTCTAACCCTGATTACATCTCGTTGTTGTTTTTTTTTTTTTCCAGCGGTGTCCGTTGGAGTCAGCTGCGCCACTTTGGTAGCCATTTCCATCGAGAGATTTTACGCCATCTGCCAGCCGTTGAAGTCTCGCAGGTGGCAAACGCTGAGCCATTCCTACAAAGTGATCCTGGCCATCTGGCTCGTCTTCGCGACTCTGATGGTACCTATTGCCGTGTTCAACAAACTTCTGGAGCTAAACAACGGCGCCTACGCTTGCAGGTGAGCCAGTGTACAGTGTAAGTAACCAGTGGCGTTGAAAGGTCAGGTGGCAGCCGGTGCGAAAAGTTTCCTACCACACCGCCAACTTGTGTATGTCTCGAATGCTGAAGTATTGGCCATCTTAAACGTCATGGTAGCCTGACAAGGTGGATGATGGAGAGCACAGTTTCTGGGAAACGATGGGTAGTCCGACCTAATCGAAGGTGGATACAAGATACTGAAGAAGCATTAGCTATGAAAGCACTCAGAGTTAGAGAATCTAATCGAGCAAAAGATATTTTCAGGCATGCAATGACTAGAGCACCGTTATGTAAAGGGCCCGATGATTGAAGATAGCATGACGGGCTTTTACTGTAAAGTAGAAAGGTATATGGAATAGCCGATCATATGATTGATTGTTTAAGTGGCCTACTGATTGATTGCCTGTTAATAACCGATTGCTTAGTTTATCGCTTACATGACCTTAGTATGAACGTGTACTTCAGTGGCTTCTTTACTGTGTCATACTCGAAGCTTTCTTGCGTGCATGTGTATAAATACGACGGAAAGGACGGCTTCCTGTTTTTAGTCTTGGCACGTTTATGTTTATGAAAAGTAGTAAGCCGTTGTAAGTAGGCTAAAACCACATTTCTGAGTTGAGTGCATAAGGCGACACTGTGAGCTGTGGATCTCATTTGGAATGCTTTTCGACTGTGCCCCATCGGGGTTATGTTGTGATCTGCATATTTAGAAAATGACGAATAATCTATTGCGTGCGTGTGTGATTTAGTTTGAGTTATACCTGCAAAGATCACTGTTATGTGTGTATGCAGTGAGGCGAAAGTAAGAGTTTTGACTGGTTGTTAGAGTCAGGAAATCCATATGTTGTAAGATATGAAGTCAACATGGAGAGACTGACAACTCGTGAATGTGTGAGTGAACTTGGGAACACGGGATAACTGGTGGGAATAGCCGAAAATAGCCAAATAATGATTCATTCTGCGACAGGGCCACATAGCTTGTGGGTGTGACAGCTAAACATCTGTATAGAAAGCTGATCATCAGTATAGAAAGCTGATCATCTGTATAGAAATCTGTTCATCTGTATAGAAAGCTGATCATCTTTGTAGAAAGCTGATCATCTGTATAGAAAGCTAATCATCTGTATAGAAAGCTCATCATCTGTATAGAAAGCTGATCATCTGTACAGAAAGCCGATCATCTGTATAGAAAGCTGATCATCTTTGTAGAAAGCTCATCATCTGTATAGAAAGCTCATCATCTGTATAGAAAGCTGTTCATCTGTATAGAAAGCTGATCATCTGTATAGAAAGCTCATCATCTGTATAGAAAGCTCATCATCTGTATAGAAAGCTCATCATCTGTATAGAAAGCTCATCATCTGTATAGAAAGCTCATCATCTGTATAGAAAGCTTATCATCTGTATAGAAAGCCGATCATCTGTATAGAAAGCTGATCATCTTTGTAGAAAGCTCATCATCAGTAAAGAAAGCTCATCATCTGTATAGAAAGCTCATCATCTGAATAGAAAGCTGTTCATCTGTATAGAAAGCTGTTCATCTGTATAGAAAGCTCATCATCTGTATAGAAAGCTCATCATCTGTATAGAAAGCCGGTCATCTGTATAGAAAGCTGATCATCTGTATAGAAAGCTGATCATCTGTATAGAAAGCTGATCATCTGTATAGAAATCTGCGCTGAATAAAGGCTGAGAGAAAAGTTGATGCTGATATATTGCTACTGTGATCGTGTGCATATCGACGATGGGCGTTGAAGGTTTAACCGTATGACCCGAAGTGCGGAGAGGTGGAACCTGGATGTGTGAAAAGTGAAACTGTAATCAACTGGTGCTGACTGTTGTGTGGAGGAGTTGCAGAAGTTGACTGAAGTGAAAATCTGTCTCGTCTACTCAGTGAATGCTAGACAACGTCCAGTCTCTTAGTGCAGTGAGAGAAACATTACATGGATGTTCATCTTCTTCTTCTTCAGCATTCCGAGCCCTTGGCGTTCATTGCTGCAGATATCACTCGCCTTCATTCATCTCTCTGGGTGGCCTTCTCTTTCCAGTTAGTAACATCAAGTGTTTGCAGGTCTGTCTGAAGATTATCTCTCCATCGTCTTCTTGGTCTGCCTCGTGGTCTACGACCATTCCTCTCCCTTGTGTATTCAATTTCTTCTCTGTCATCTGACATTCTTTCAATATGTCCCAACCATTACAGTCTATTAGCCCTCATGATGCCTGTGATCAATGGTGATTTAAACAGATTATGAATTTCGTTGTTGCTTCCATTCCCCGCTGTTTGCATCTTTGATGGGTCCAAAGATTCCTCGTAAGACTGTTTTCGAAAACATGTAAAAAGGCTTCATCAAAGCTGTGCTCCAAGTTTAAGAGCCATATAAAACGACTTGTCTTATCAACTGGTTTTATTACACGGATGTATTTGATAAATTCACTGTTTCTTTCAGGGAGATCTGGCCCATCCATGTGATGGAGTGCCTGTACACGATCCTCCTGGACATCGTCCTCCTCGTCTTGCCCTTGTTTCTCATGGGTTATTCCTACGGCCGAATCTCCAAAGACTTGTGGTCAGAGGTCAGCCTAACGGCCGGTTCTGAACCCAGCGGTGCAAGTCCATTATCAGGTAGCCTGCTTTTATGCTGCTGCTATTCTGTCCATCTTTCTTACTCTCTGTCGCTCACTCGCTTTATCTGTCTTACTCTCTAACTTAATCATTCTTCCTAATATTTTTTTACCTGTCACTTTATTTCTTCCCTCTCTTATTGTTGTCGTGTTACACAGGGATGAAGAATATGATGCAGTGCTGGTGGTTTTGATGGTCGCTGTGGATCTGGTGTCAGTACAGTGCAGATCTGGGGACTGAAGAAGTGGTTCTTCTGGTCAGAAATTTCTCTTTTCCAGATAAGAATTCAAGCAAACAAAATTTGCCTAGGGCCAAGAAAATGTTCTTCACAACAGAAATTCGCCACATCTGAGATCGCCTTAAGCGGTCCTCGCTGTAGTAGCAATCGAAGTAGTAATAGAAGTTCTATTGGTGGTAGTGTTAATACTGGTAATATAAGAAGCAATAGTGATGGTAGTGGTGGTGATAGCAGTAGTGTTAGTCGTGGTAATAGAAGTACTAGGAGAAGAAGTAGTAGTATTAGTAGCAGCAGTAGTAATAGTAGTAGTAGTATTAGAAGTAGTAGAATTAGTGCTGTTGGTGGTGGTGTTAATAGTAGTAATAGAAAAAGAAGGAGAAGGAGAGGAAGATGAAGTAGTAGTAGTAGTAGTAGTAGTAGTAGTAGTAGTAGTAGTAGTAGTAGTAGTAGTAGTAGTAGTAGTAGTAGTAGTAGTAGTAGTAGTAGTAGTAGTTGTAGTAGTTGTAGTAGTAGTAGTAGTAGTAGCAGTAGCCGCAGCAGCAGTAGTAGTAGTAGTAGTAGTAGCAGCAGCAGCAGTAGCAGTAGCAGCAGCAGTAGCAGCAGTAGTAGCAGTAGCAGCAGCAGTAGCAGCAGCAGTAGCAGTAGCAGCAGCAGCAGCAGTAGCAGCAGCAGCAGTAGCAGCAGCAGTAGCAGCAGTAGTAGCAGCAGCAGCAGCAGTAGTAGTAGTAGTAGTAGTAGTAGTAGTAGTAGTAGCAGCAGTAGCAGCAGCAGTAGCAGTAGCAGCAGCAGTAGCAGCAGTAGTAGTAGTAGTAGTAGTAGCAGTAGCAGCAGCAGCAGTAGTAGCAGTAGCAGTAGTAGCAGCAGCAGTAGTAGTAGTAGCAGCAGTAGTAGTAGTAGTAGTAGTAGTAGTAGCAGCAGCAGTAGTAGTAGTAGCAGCAGTAGCAGCAGTAGTAGCAGTAGCAGCAGTAGTAGCAGTAGCAGCAGCAGTAGTAGTAGCAGCAGCAGTAGTAGCAGCAGCAGCAGTAGTAGCAGCTGTAGTAGCAGCAGCAGTAGCAGCAGCAGTCGAATTAATAGTATTGCTAGTGCTGATGGTGGATGTGGTGGTAACAATAGCGTAGGTTGTGGTGATCGTAACAATAGTAGTTGTCGTTATTGTTATGTAGAGGAGAGCAAGAAGAAGAAGAGGTGGTGGGAAAGGAGGTGCACAGCTGATGATTGTTGTGGTGGGGAGAGGTCAGCGCCAGTGGTGGTGATGATGTTAATAAAAATTGACGATGATAAATTATGTAAACGCAACAGTAGTGAGAGAAGATTTCTCAAAATGGTTATCTTTTGACAGACATATAATCCCTTCCAAGTGAGCGTAAATTCTAATGTAATACTCCTGTCCGACCCGTGTGAATGGAGGGGCTGTTTTAAAGCTGTTACAATCATTATGTAGGTAAACTTGTTTCCACTTCATCCTTGGAATACCAAAATAGATTGTGGTCAATGTTAATCTTTGAATAGTTTATTTTTTCATAACCTTGAGAATTGATTAATGTTTTCGGATCCTAAATAATGTCCACAGACAAAACTGTCACCCAAAATTACCAATAAATGTTGAAGAATCTGAAAATGTCACACGCTTTGAATATCTAGGTTCCATTTTAAGCAGCAGTGGAGACCGTTCCACAGAAACAAAAAAGAGGAAGGTCAAAGCAAGGTACTTAATTTATAACTTACCCTTGACGTCACGACAACGTCACGGGAGACATTCCCAATAAATTCTAGGGTATTCAAGTTGTAGTTTTTCGCGATTTCTCTACAGCCAAGTTTAGGGTTACGGTTAGGTTTAGGGTTAGGGTTAGGGTTAGGATTAGGATTAGGATTAGAAGACACTAGATGAACACTCAAAAAAAGCACCACACAACAGTACACTTGCACCCCCTGAAATAATGGACTGTCAGGTCAGCTGTGGATTTCCCACGGGGATTTCGTGTTTGGGGTACGTTATAAATTAAGAACTCAAAGCAATACAAAGATTGAACAACATCAAATTTCTATGGTTAAACACCATCGAGAAAATCAGAGTCTAAATTTGAAGAGCTTGCATCTTCCCTGTAGCAGCACACGGAAATGAGTTGTGAACTATGTTGCAGTCTTTAAGGAAGAAAATGGGAGCGTTTGAGCTGAAATGCTTTTTAACGATTCCTACAATACAAAGAACCAAGAAGAAATATTCTGAAAGATTCGCATATCAAGGAAGATTGGCAAGTAAACAGCATCTTCTCTCGAAAACTTTTTAAAAAATGACCATATTTAGCGCCACGGCTAAGTGAAGAAAATAGTAAAAGAAGGCTTGGTGCTAGAATAGAGGGGCAGGGGCCGACCTGCATGAAGATGGTCACAGGATGTAAGGCATACCTTTGGTAGGAAAGTGCACCGTGATAAGTTCTGTAAATGACTTGGTACATGATGATGATGATGATGATGATGACGATAAGGATGATATTAAATGCATACATTCTTTGATGTTTTTAGGAGGGGCAAAAGTGAATGCAGGCAGTAGAAGGAGAGAGGTTTAGGAGTTAGACGATGCGAAAAAGAAAAGTATTAAGCAGAAGATAAAAGGTGGAAGAGGAGGAGGCATATGGCGAAATGAGCTAGCAGGAAAAGAAAATCGATAAAACGAGGAGTGAGACGAGAAAAGAAATGTGGTTAGGATAATATGTAGTTCCCCGCTGAACTGCAAAAACAGGAAAAATAAACATAAGGGTTCGTCTGGTGCAGGAAGTATGAAATATTACTCATGGCTCAGGCGATGAATATGTGAATAATGAATTACACATCAACAGAATCTAACTACATAGGCAGCGCATAGCCAGACCACGTGCACAAACTACAAGTTATGTTCTGCTTCAAACAAATGGAATGTAATCATCACATTCAACAACTTTTTTTTTGGGGGGGGGGGGGACACGAAACTAGCGTGTTTCGTAGATAAAAATATATTAATAATCAACATTTTCAAACAGATCATGTGCTAATCCCTCTAACTAACAAAGATGAGAGTTCGCAAACGGGTAGCCCCATAGTTGGTCCGTTCCTATGCCAACGAAGTCCACACAGAAGGTCCATCACTGTCTCTTGTGAAAAAAAAAATTTGACCAAGGCTGCAGTATAGGCAAAGGCTTTAGCATAAACAAGCATCAGATGTATAAGACAGCCGCCAGAAGTCCCAAACAAACAGCCTAGAAATGCAGTTCATTGTCATTGGAAGCAGCAATTCCACCCAGTCAGTAGCTGGGCGACGGAACTATATTCTTTCAGTCTACATATGGTTAAAAATGCGACAGCTAGTTATCATCAGGAACAAAAACTTGCCTTGACTAAAAACATGAAGGCGGGATATACGCCATATTGATCGGAAGTCTGGAGAAGACAGAAAGCGGGAGAGGGTGGAAGCAAAAAGCTGTGACAGAGATAGAAATAAAAGACCGAAGGTATAGAACGAACTGACAAACTTTTATTTGTATTAAATATCTTAGAGAAGGCGGTGGCAAAAGGCACGAGACTGAGAACCAACTAAGAAAGAAATTTGGATTTTAAAAAAAAAACATATAACAAGCGGCAACGAAAACAAGGCTATTATTTTTAATGAAACATTCAGCGTGAAAATTTATCTAAAAAGCGACAGTTTATCGAATAAATTCTACCTTTATCCTGCATCTGTCTAGAGTTGAAAGCTGGTAGTTTTTCCTGCATTATCATTTTTAAGAGCCGGAAGATGTAATTTTGCGCGACTCTTTTCGAACGAAAACAGATTAAATACTTTTCTCATTCCGTTAAAAATATAAATCAATGAGTAATTATTACCTAGCCCAGATGTGAAGAAAACTGAAGCAATCTGTAGCAATTTTTTCGCGAGGAAGATATTTTACAAGAGGGGATTATCCGTCATCTTATGCTCTAACTAGGAAAACATTTTGAAAGCATTTAAACTGGGTCTTTTTGAACCCTCGCCCCTTTTCCCCTGCCCCTCTCTTCTGGGAGGTGAGCTACTTAAGATAAAGCGGACGTGGTTAACGGTCGCAAATATCAAATAGGCAGTTCAATAGAACAGACAGAGAATCCATGGGCTGCGTGGTCTCGAGGCATGGTGTCCGCCTCGATTGCTAGAGGTTCTGGGTTTAATCCCCGGTAAGGGCTGGGATTTTTCACATGGACTTGGACTTCTAGTAATTCCCTCTGGTCTCTGGGTAGTGAGATCAGACGCCCGTGTGCATTGTTGTTCATCATCATCATAAGTTCTCGTTATGCCTAGTGGCACATGAGGCTTCAGAGAGGACTTTCCATGCTTTCCTGTCCTGTGCAATCTTCAGTGCAGTTTTCCATGTCAAAGATGCCGCACTGAGGTCACTTTCCATCGTTCGTCTCCATGTTGTTTTTGGGCGCCCCTGTTTTCTCTTTCCCTCTGGTGTCCATGTGAGAGCTGTATTGGCAGGTATATCAGAAGTCATTCTTATAACGTGGCCAAGCCATTTCCATCTTCTCTTGGTAATCATACTGTCTAAAGTTTCTTGGTTTGTGGCTTGAAGTAGTTTAGTGTTTGAGATTGGCCAGAAAATTTTGATAATTCTACGTAGACATGTGTGGTGGAAGGTGGACAGCTTGTGTGCATCCTTTTTGGTCATTCTCCAGCATTCCGCTCCATGAAGAAGAACTGGCAAAATGATGCTCTTGTAGAGTCGGAGTTTCGTTCCTCTGCAGTAATTGTTGGATTTCCAGATTTGCCTCATCCTTCCAAAAGCAGCTCTAGCTTTGTTCAGACGTGACTGTATGTCTTCTTCTGTCCCTCCCAGTAGGGACACCACACTATCAAGATATGTGAAATGTTCTACATTTTCAAGTGATTGGTTACTTATGGTCACTGGTTGTTGGTTTGGACTGTTTGTCATGATCTTAGTTTTCTTTGTATTTATTCTCAGTCCCACCATTTCTGCTGTGCAGTTTAGTCTGTTACTTTTCTCTTGTATATGTTCATGTTTATGTGATAGGAGTGCTATATCATCTGCAAAATCAAGGTCCTCAAGCATGGTGAATGGAGTCCATCGTATGCCTCTTAATGTCCTGTCTACTGTGTTCTTTAGTATCCAATCAATCACAAGGTTGAAGAGGAGAGATGACATAACACATTCCTGTCTTACACCCATCTTTACTGGGAAAGATGTATTGTTTTTATACTGCAGGAAAAGTCTTTATAGAAGAGAGCAATTATGTTGACTATTTTTTCTGGAATTCCATAATGTCGTAAAATTTTCCACAGACCGTCTCCATGGAGGCTGTCAAAAGCTTTCTCAAAGTCCACAAAATTAATATATATACTTCTCTGCCATTCGTTGCATTGTTCTAAAATGTTACGTATGGCGAAGATGTGCTCAGTTGTTCCTCTGCCCTTTCTGAATCCTGCTTGTTCCACTCGTAGGCATTTATCTACTCCTTTTTTAAGCCGCATTATGATGATTTTACCAAATATTTTGCTTAGTACTGAGAGTAGAGTAATTCCCCTCCAATTATTGCAGTCTGTTAAGTTTCCTTTTTTGGGGATTTTGACTATTGTTCCTTCAGTCCAGTCATCAGGCAACACTTCTTTTTCCCAAATATCCTTGAACAATGGTTCTAGAATGCTAGCTGTTGTGTTGGGATCTACTTTGAGAAGTTCTGCTGGCAGTTTGTCTTTGCCTGGTGCTTTGTTGTTCTTTAAAGTGGATAGCTTTAATGATTTCTTGTTTGCTTGATAATTCAGTAAAAATGTCAATGTCCTGAGAGGCTGGTTGAATATCTGGGGGATCTTCAGGATCAGGTCTGTTCAAGAGGTCGGAGAAGTGTTTAGTCCACTGCATGTCTTGTTTTTGTTCTGTGGTGAGCAGTCTGCCTTGGTTATCTCTGATGGGTATGCTGTGATAATTGTTTCTGTTTCCGCAAATTTGCTGGGTAATTTTGTGTAGGGTTTGTAAATCATGTGCTTTAGCAGCATTTTCTGCTGTTTCTGCAAGATTTTCCATAAATCTTCTCTTGTTAGCTCTGGCATTTTTCTTGGTCATTTTATTTAGTTCGCTATATTCTAACATTAGTGTGTCTTTCTGACGTTCTGATTTAGTTTGATTTATGAGGCTCTTTATTCTTTTTCGCTTGGCAATATAGTCCATGGTTTGACTACTTATCCATTCTTTGTGGTGTTGTTTCCTGGTTCCTAATATGTTATTGCTAGTTGATTTGTATGTTTCTTTGATCTGATTCCATCTGTCTTCAATGCTGATTGTAGTTGGAGTTTATGGGTCACTTGATAGGGTTTGAAATCTATTCTTGAGTTCTACTATAAATTTATTGGCAATGTCTTTTTCTCTTAAAAGGTTAACATTGTAACGTGCTGTCTGTGTCTTAACTTGCGTGTAAACTTTTTTGAGTTTAAGTCGTAGTAGAGCGACTACAAGGTGATGATCGCTTCCCACATCTGCTCCCCTTTTGACACGCACATCGAGTAGGGGCCCACGCCATTTTCTGTTTACCATGAAATGGTCGATCTGGTTTACATCTCTTCTGTTTGGGGATATCCATGCAAGCTTGTGTATATTCTTGTGAGGAAATAGTGTTTCTCCTATAACAAGTCTATTCGCCGTGCAGAGGTCGCTCAGTCTTTCCCCGTTGTCATTAATTGTACCGTGCATTGTTGTTACACACGTAAAAACAAATTCCATTGGCAGTTGGAAATCGAAAAGAGTAGCCTGGCGGCGGTGTCCATGCAACATTTAGAGTTGAAAATCTACCCAAAGTATTACAGGATCCTCGCCGGTGCTACAGGGCCTGTGCACTGTGCTGAGCTTGTTCGGACTCAGACTTGAGTTAGAAGAAGGACGGAGTACTTATGGGTTACGGTGTGCCATGATGTTGATCCGTTATTCAAAGCCTCAAAAACCTTAAGACAGAGAATCCATAAACTGAAAGACTAATTCAACATAGAGTACAAGTTCTGGGAGATACTCAACATTCAGGGTGAAACATAGGCAGAATTTTAATCAGATTGCAACTGGTAGTATTAGCATGTTGACTCTTCATTGGCTGTTGAAGAAGAGGATGGAGCACATGTGGGAATGTCCCGTTTGCCATGATGTCAATTATTAATTATTTAATTAATTATTTCATTAATAGCATATCGAGACTAAGATGCTAGGCTCTTCTTGTTAAAAAACAGTCGGAAACAGGTGGTTATGCTGCAGTCAAACGTGAGCCGTCTTTACTTCCCAAGACATTACCTAGCATCCCCCGTGTGGGTTTCGGGTCCCTATTATAGGGAAAACAAGAATAGACCCACTGCCTGCCCAAAAGCATATCGTAAGAGTCGACTAATTGGGATCTTCCTTCGAAGTCGGAGTGCATCTGCCTGGGAGGCAAGGAACCAACAGTCTACACTCAAATGTGTCAGATCTGTCAAACGGATGCACACAATACTCAGGTTCTGGAACAGGACTGCAGTCCAGAAGTGGACGAACAACCAGAACTTTCCACCAGAGTTTACAGCTGGTGAACGCAAAGAAGAAGAATATTACCTGGTATATATTTACTAACTACTATATTTCTATTCCCTTCCTTAGACCCAGAATCTCGAAAAGACGTCGTAGAGAAACAAAATGGCTACACGTCACCTCAGAACAAGTCACCCTTGCTCCCAAGGCGGCAAATCGCTAGAAGCATCTCAACGGAATCATCTAGCGGCAAATGCCAACTGGAAGTCTTACGTCCGGCCTACTACTGCCGAGTCTTAGCCAACAAGAAGAGGGTTGTCAAGATGCTTTGTGTTGTCGTTTTGGAATATTTCATTTGCTGGACTCCCTTGTTCGTCTTGAATTCGTGGACCGTTTTAAATTACGTCAGTGCCCGAGAAAATATAACGCCATTACTGAAAACAATAATCCTACTTCTGTCGTACTTGTCCTCCTGCATACACCCAATCACTTACTGTTTCATGAACCGAAGGTTTCGCCAAAGTTTTGCAGACGTCTTCAGGTGTTGCTTTCGGAAGAAACTGTCTTCGGCTTTCTTCAGCGTAGCAACGGGTGTTAGTGACCGTGCCGATACGCTGAACACAAGGCAAAGTCCTAGGCATGTAAAAATTACGTGGAAACGTAAATCGTAATGATATCATCATCTTTACTGTTATTACAAGACGTCGGCAATTTTATTTTATGTAAGCAATATAACAGCTTTAAACAACTGAAATTCTTCTTCTTTATTTACCTGATGTAAGCTGCACTGAAAAGTCTTGGTTGGCCGTCCGTTTGGGCTTGGGCTTTTTTGCTAGGGCCTGAGTTTTACGTGTGCACCCGTTTTACTGGTTTATTTCGTGTACAGTTGGTTGTTCTTTGCTAGAGGGGCAAATGCGCTCCGAGACAGTGGGTCAATTATTGTTTCTGGCCCCGGAACCCAAACGGGAGAAAACATGTGAAATTTATAAACCTATACTAGTATATTGTATGTATCTACATATGTATTATGTGTGTGTTTGTAGGCGCGCGTGTATGTGTGTGTGTGTGTCCATGTGCGTATGAGTGAGTCTCTGTGTGTATGTATATAATATGTAAGTGTGTGTGCATGCATGTATGTATCTATGTATCTATCTATGTATGTGTGTGTGTGTTGTGGGCATGCACAAATTGGACAAAATGTGTTTGTTTTTGTTTTTATTTTTTAGGGTTATAAAGTAGAGCCATGTTTATATATGTGCACTGTGACAGATTTAATATCATGTCTTTGCAGACGACAGTTGTACAAATAGACTGCTCGGGATTTCCCGTTTGCAATAATGAACATAAAATGTTCAATAAAAGATAACAAGCTATGACAGCTAGAAATGTTATTTTTACCCCCTTCATTGTTGTACTAGTACAAGTATTATTGTGGAATTGAAAAAAAAATAATTAACAAACATTTTTGTTGAAAGAGTTGAGGCTAGAAGACAACTTATAACAAACAATTCAAAGAGACGGTTGCCTTTTTTGATGATGATGATGAGTACTTTCGCTGACCATACGTGAAATTTCACTGGGACAGTCCCGTTTTGTGTGTGTTATGTGCGTACGTGTGTATGTGCGTACTTGTGTATGTGCGTACGTGTGTATGTGCGTACTTGTGTATGTGCGAACGTGTGTATGCATGCGTGTGTTTGTATCCCGTCGGTACCCCCCCCCCCCCCCCCCCCACCCTAAAAACGTCAATGTCCCGTTTGATGAAAATCTTGTAATTAAATCGAGAATAGAACATACACTTATTGTAGACCCTATTAGATTTGATAGTTTTAGTTATTTTTAATGCCTAAAATGTGTTTATGAAAATTTTTCATTGTAGAATTTTTAGTGCAGTAACAGAGCACATTGTTTCGTTATTTCTTGGCGACATTGGTTGGGGTTTTACAGTCCCCGTTCACCCCGTTGAACTAGGTAAACAAAAACGAGGGTTGGGGTGGTTGTGGTTAAACTTACTTGTTTGTGATGTCCCGTTTTCAGCTCAATATATGATAGTCACCATATGAATACCAGTCTTGGCATGGTGGGCACCGCATCAGCCACCAAGTACCGACTGGACTGAGAACAATTTTGCTTCTAGCATCATGTTTCCAGTACGCTATCAGCGTAAAATTGGTTCTTTATATGAAAATTTGAGAACCAATGTGAATCCATAAAATCTTAACACAGGAAGCGGGAGGTTGAAATGTAATTTTTCAGCTAGGAACTCCGTTCTGGTCGCCACCACCAAGGGAACATCTTTACAGATGCGCTATCTGTGCTCCAAGCTCCCAAGAGCTGTAAACTCCCTCACCTGAGACCTGAACTTGACAAGATGGCTGCCCAAAAGCCTACTATACACCAATGGGTGCCATCCCGCTCCAGGAAATGAAACCGCGGATAAAGTTGCTAAGAAAGGGGCCAGAATTTAAACAGGAAGGGATTGCAGTGATACACTATGAGAAGAAAGGGCCATCCAGTCTATCCGAAGTTAATAAAATCTGACCAGAGATGACCACCACTTGACCAGCATGGGCAGGTCATTATTCAACTCCTCAAGACAGGACATAACAAACCTGATAAGCATATGCATATGAGCTTCGTCTAAATAGTTTACCACTGTGCTCGTGTGTGAAAACTACATGCAGAACACGTTTTGCAAGAATGTCCTTCGTGCAGTCCATTTAGAAGGCAATACTAGCCGACTGAGTCAACACCGTACTCAACGTTGTATAGATCTAAAAGGGAACTCCTTAAAAAAAGTCAAGTTTATCCCAAGAACATGTTTGTCGGTATAAATCGGAAAGCGATCTCTCTCTCTCTCTCTCTCTCTCTCTCTCTCTCCCTCTCCCTCCCTCCCTCTCTATCTCTCTCTCTCTCTCTCTCTCTCTCTCTCTCCCTCCCTCCCTCTCTCTCTCTCTCTCTCTCTCTCTCTCTCTCTCTCTCTCTCTCTCTCTCTCTCTCTCTCACACACACACACACACACACACACACACACACACACACACACACACACACACACACACACACACACACACACACACACACACACACACACACACACACACACACACACACACACACACACACACACACACACACACACACACACACACACACACACACACACACACACACACACACACACAAAAATAAGAAGCCAAGAACAATAACCCGCAAAAGACTTTAATATTGATTACATTATTTATATATTATACCCCCTTGCTGCAATCATCAACAAAGTTCATAATTTGGCCAATTTCTAAGGGACACTTTATACCCTTCATAATTTCAATGTTCGTGTAGTTCTGTTCTGAAACCTGGGGAAATACAGCTATTAAGGAATATTGAAATATCGTGTAACCAGCGATAACAGACAGCCCTTCAGTGCTTCCACATGACTTGTCCATCGATCAATGGCGCTTCATTAAAGTGATGGAAGTTGTTGCCCGAAAGACGCTTTTCACTCGGCTCCGTGTCCGGATGCCGTGATTTCGCATTAAATCTACAAGACGAAGTGGAGAGTGTCTGTATGTCCTTGTGACAATCTAAGACAAAGCCTGTTCAGTTAGCAGCCTGTTGGTCAAATCCGGCCCGCAAGGCCTAACAAGTGGCGGTGTATTGCATTGATCTTTCTTTGCTAGCGTTTGGGCCACTGTCCGTGACGGGCCTGATTTTCCGCATACTTGCCCCTGAATAAACTTAGTTAAACAGTCCTGCACTAGAGCCATATTGTTTCTCACTCGGTGTAAAGTTTGAAATATTTTTTTTTTTAAATTATTTTTCATAAACGATTTAACTTCATGCGCTGAATCCACTATGGGCCATAAACTGGTATGTCAGCTGAAGTTTAGTTGTTAGGTCAACTGGATGTGGTCTCTTAGGATCCCTAAAGTTCAGTTGTTAGGTCAACTGGAATTGGTCTCTTAGGATCCCTAAAGTTCAGTTGTTATTTCAACTGGATGTGGTCTCTTAGAATCCCTAAACTTCAGTTGCTAGGTCAACTGGATGTGGTCTCTTAGGACCCCTATAGTTTAGTTGTTAGGTCAACTGGATGTGGTCTCTTAGAATCTCTAAACTTCAGTTGTTAGGTTAACTGAATGTGGTCTCTTCGGATCCCTAAACTTCAGTTGTTAGGTTAACTGGATGTGGTCTCTTAGGATCCCTAAACTTCAGTTGTTAGGTTAACTGGATGTGGTCTCTTCGGATCCCTAAAGTTTAGTTGTTAGGTCAATTGGATGTGGTCTCTTAGGATCCCTAAAGTTCAGTTGTTAGGTCAACTGGATGTGGTCTCTTCGGATCCCTAAAGTTTAGTTGTTAGGTCAACTGGATGTGGTCTCTTAGGTCGACTGAATGTGACCACGTGTTGCTCCGCCAGGAAAGGGTTTTATTGTAAGACATGTTGTTTCGGGTCTGTTCAACTCGATGACACATAGCTTTTTTGGCTTACACTGAATTATAGTGAGTGTCTGCTGAGTCTGGAATGACGAGTGCCTAGGCGAAAGATTGTGATGTGGTCTGTTCTGTTCAAACGATATACGACATGTTTTCATAGTTATGATCAATATTTGCTCGCAAATCCATTTCTGATTTTATCTTCATTGTAAACCGATTTGTTTAAAATCATCCAACTCTATGAGTAAAGTCGTCGGTGGAATGTTCGAGCCATAATTTTCATGGCAGTTATTTATGAGAAAGCCGATATTTTCACCTGTTTCTTTATGAGCAGAAGTGGAAGCAAGAGGAGGAGTAGGAGCAGAAAAAGAATCATAGCGGAAGCAAAAGAAAAAGCAGAAAAGTATTGAGAGCGCAACAATGAGGGAAGCGTGCAAACTGCAGCAAAACTTTCACAGAAAAACTAATCTTTCGCTTTCCACTTCCCTTACGATCAAACGCCATGTCTTAGCACTCCCGGTGATTTATGTTTCCCTGGTTAAGTAGAACAATCTAACAGCCCATAATTGCCCAATTCTCAATTTAATAGACATTCTAACCATCGGTTTGTCCACCGTGCCCATAAATCTGGGACCTTGTTTCTGTGTCCAATGACAGCCGGCAATCCAAGGGTGGGTAACTGGTGTCGATAAAAAGCTTAACTACAGAAGAGAAAGGGAAATAACTTCCAGTTCGAAACGCTAATTGACTCAAATAAACGAATTATTTGTTACGACAGAAAAGGTTGAAATGTATTTTTAGCGATCATTGTTAGCTAGTTAGAGGTAGGTGATGTGTTGGAGTACCTGGCAGTTAGGATAGTTATATGAATTAATACCTTTGATTCAAGAACATGGCTGAATCAACTAACACTCTAAAGATACCACACAAGGTAGGAAAAAAAAACCACAGAAGGTGATGAAAAACATATGTAGTACAATCTTCCCCAATTTTAGGTATCAATTTTTTGGTAAACATTATGGATTCCCCCCCCCCCCCCTTTTTCTGGTTAGCACCAACAATATATGCACTGGGTCACTTTTCATTTGTTCTTTATAAGGCTCTTCAACTTTGCTGAAGGTTACAGGGAAGTCCTGGTGTATTGTTTGCTCCAAAAACTCTCTGCATTGTCTTTCATTTACATTTTCATTCCGAGAAAGAAAATTCGTGAGACTAGGTTGCAGCACTCTAGTCAGAGGGTTTGTGTTAGGGTCGGTCCTGCATGTTTTTGGAGCATTAAAAGGTTCTAACGTGCTGGAATATATTACATGCGATATCACCGGTGTTGTATATTCCGTCATGTCAGCGCATTTATTCTAATCTAACCCATTCTAATGTATGAAAGAATGGGGGTGAATTTTACGAAGTAGCTATTTGAACACAAAACTCAGGCACATGGTGAGATATGATTCAACTGCAAAGACAGCACTTCAAGGAACATGAAGGGTAGTTGAAGAAAAGGGAGGCAAAGAAGAACATGGAATGACAACATCAAGAAATGGACAGAACTAAATTCTTTTACTTGTTCAACAAGCAGAAGACGGAGAAAACAGCGGTTTTGTGTACTAGTGCTTCAAACAGTAAACCTCCATGACTCTAACAGGTCAAGGGTTACGCTATGTAATATGAAAGCACTTTTCAGGACTCAAAACTACATCTCTTCCTCTAGTTGCCTCATTAAATCTTGGAGGGAAAGATGCAACCATCTTCTGTCTGTTCATTCTAATGTGTTGCATAAGTACATCTTCATTTCTTTAAAGTTGTTCTTGATGCTGTTCTTCCATCTCTTTCATGGTCTTCCCCTTGCTCTGTGTTCACTGTATTTATTCAGCGTGGAAGTCAGTACCAGGGCGTTCACGTAAGATGGCCAAACAATCTTACCTTTGTCCTTTAAATAACTGTATGACTTTGTTTCAGTCCTAGTCATTTTCTAATTTCTTAATTTGTTCCTTTTATTTTTCCAGTATTTCTCCTAATACATCTCATCTCTCTTCTTATAATCTGTGCACGTTAGCTTCAATAAGCATTCATGATGTTCAAGAAGAAGTTAGGACTCAAAACGGAGCATGAATTCATCGTCTTAACCTGTTAAAGATAATTTACATCTAACCAACACTGACCACATTACAGCCTGTCAAAACATCACACTAAATTGTTTTCCTATCAAATTTATATTTTTATTTTAAAATCATTTGCTGCGTTAGCTTAACAACTCAATTAAATTAAAACAATGTAACATATTGTATCAACAATGAACAGAATGTGACAATCTACATTCTTTGGCAATGTCATGAGAAGAAGAAAATGGGAGAAAGTTGGAGAAAAAGCAGAGAGAGAGAGAAGATGTTGCATAGTTTGATATCATGGCATAGGACAGTGACTCCCAAACTGTGCGCCGCGGAACCCGGGGGGAGCCGTGACCTCTTCACAGTGGCGCTGTGAAATATTTGAAGATAAATGAGTTTAAATTTTTTTTTCTTTATCTTTAACATAAGAAACTGTCATACTTTTACTCAGGTTAGGACGCCGTGAAAAAACTTACAAATTTTAAAAAAAGGTGCTGCAACTAAGAAAAGTTTAGGAAACACTGGCATAGGAGATAATCTGTGTCAGAACTGACAGAAAGTTACGAGACAGAAGGTTGTGGACAAACATAACTACCAACACCAGAGGGCTTGAACTATAAAAAGAAGAAGAAAAATAGTTAATGCTCACTACTGTTTGACAATACAAGAGCCAGAAATACAATAAAGACTGCTGATATGATTGCATAGAAAACATCCCACAAATGATTAAACACAGGTGGCCTTATGGGCTTCAGTTTCTGCTGCTGAATCTCCTGAAGCTTCAGCATGAAAGCCTCCAGGTTGAGGAAGATCACTGTCTGCAGACTGCAACAGTTCATCACTGTGACTTGTGTTGGATGTTATCTTGTTACCATCACTGCCGTTGTGTCTGTTCTCATTTACATCAGCTGTGCCGTGGCTTTTGTCTAGAGGAGGCGGGACGTCTCCAGGTGTTTTCTCAATCAATTCAAAGTCAATCGTGATTTTTTTTTGTGGTCGAAACTGCCTAAAAAAACACAATAATCAAATATAATTCACTGAATAAATAAAAATAATGCAAGGCCTGCTGGGCACTTGCTCCGGGGGTGGGGGGGGGGGGCACAACGATGGGGGGCATCTGTCTGGAAGCCCCATGCTAATCTGTATGTCCAGTGACATGTGTATGTCCTATGAGTGACTGTCATAGGGGCCTCAGCATGCTGGTTTACCTAGGGATCCATAATGCTGTTAAGATAGGTGTAACCAGAGGGCCTGGCCGGCTCACTACACTCAGAGGCAAGACGAACATTTAACCAGATTGTGACCGGTACCATCAGTACTGGGATTCTACGCTGACTGCTGAAGAAGAGGACGGAGCACATATGGAAATGCCCCGAGTGCTGTGATGTCAATTTCGACTCAACTCAATGCTGTTAAGATAGTTCTGAATGTAGGTCAGCGTGTTTATTTTTAGTCTGGGGACTTAGGGTCACCAAATGGTTTAACTGCCACGAATTGTGGAGGATAGGAATTAATTTTTGTTCCCGACAGAAAAAAATATCACCATACTGAGGATGTAAACCTGTGTTTCCAGAATGACAGACAAGCATTTAACCACTTGGCCAGATGTTCCTTGTTCATCATATAATTTGTTATATTCTTCTTCTTCTCTTCTTCTTCTTCACATTCACCAACTGTAAACTCTGCTGCTGGAAAATGTGTGGTTGTTCATTCCCTTCTGGACTTCAGGCTTGTTTCAGAATTTCAATGCACATTCATTTTACAGATATGGCAAATTTGCAAGCAGACTGTTGGTTCCTTACCTCTCAGGCAGATGCACTCTGAATTATAAGGAAACACCCCTAATTAGTCACCTTTTGTGACATGCTTGTGGGACATGAATGATACAGGTATTGAGGTGGACTGAACAAAATGCTATGGACCGTGCTGTGTGGAGGGGGCACATCAGGAAGGGAATGAGAATAAAGGAAGAAATGGTTGCAGAAAGGATGAGAGCTGAGCGTCTGAGAAGAAACACACTAAACACCTATGTTGACAACAACGGTCCTAAAATCCCACGCTTTAATTGGGGAAGATTTTTCTCAACTCAGGCGGGTCTTGATAGTCACACTCGCCATTGACATGGGCTGTGGGTCACATTCCTCCTCATAGCGCAATATAACACTATTGTCTGGAAAGATGAAAGGATAACATCAGAGAAACTCTACAACAGCACGATGTGCCCATGGTCGAGGCAGCCAGAAGAGCTAGAAACAGAACCTTATATCACCCTCGACACCCACAGCAGTAAAAGTGAAGAAGAAGAAGAAGTCTGGAAAGACAGAAAGGTGATAATCATAATCACAGTTAGGGCAGCAATGGTTCTATTTCTTTTTTTTTGTTTTCCCAAAAAAGAGCACTGGAACCCACATGGGAAATATTTCTATTCAATGAAGACAAGAAAATGATAACTTTAGGTGACAGCACAAAATGTATCGATATACTTGACAAAAAAGTGCAGACTATAAATTTTGGACACTAAATTTGCAGCACACCTTTACCGTAGGCGTTGAACTGACTTTGCCACTTGCAGATGTGCAGCATCACAGCAAACGCGAGAACACATCTTCCAAGATTGCCCAGACTTTGCCAGAGAGAGAAAATATGGACCACAGAAGCGGCCTACCAAGACAAACTTGGGAAGACAGATAAAGACCTCCAGTACGCCGTCCTACCATGCCAGAACAGACTTCACCTTCTTCGCATTTACCGTCTGTAAACTCCGGCAGAAAGTTATGATCGCTCATCCACTTCTGGACTTCCGTCGTGTTTTGAAACCTGAGTGCCTTGTGCAATACCCTTTTGCAGATCTGGCTTATTTGAATGCAGCCTATTAGTTACTTGTCTCAGGCAGATGCACTCTGACATTGCAGGAAACCCCTAATTAGTTTAATCTGACAACATTCTTGTTAGGCTGGCAGTGGGTCTATTCTTGTTTTTCCCAGAGTGGAGCCCCAGAATCAACAGGGAACCCAGTGAACTGAATTGTTCACTTATGTACTATTTGAACTCAGGACAGTTGGTGGCTTGTTTTCATTTCTCTAGATGAGGGTAGCTGCCACTGTGTGCTGTGGTCTACAGCTAAACTATGATATCTGTGTCTTTTAGCCCAACCACTGCCTTCTCTAATAATGCCTAACAACTGAATCACGATACATTTTGGCTGAGTCCCCTCGAAAATAGGTTACTTGAAGCGTTTCAATGTTGCATTGTGTGACATTATAATATGCTTACAAACTTCTGTGTTCTGATTCGTATTACAAATCGACAAGCGGATATTGTAAAGTGGATATACAAGATTTTCATACTTTGTTGTTAGATTACAGCAATTTTAATTTTAATTCACGGGAGACAGTTGTGTTGTGATGTGTGTGTCAGTTTCTAGTCAGCGATTTGGGAGTTTGGGGAACTGGCTGTTTATTACTTTTCTACTTTAAATGTAGAAATCTTACTTTTAAGGAAAATACAAACAGGTAATTTAGAAGCCATATCAGGAGAATATCGACAGTTGTCAGGTGCAAACTATCTTGTGTTGGAAGAAAACTATTGCTTTCATATTGACTGTGCATAAATGGTGCAACCACACTGTATAAATTGTGTCAAGATATTTCGGAGCTCTAGGTAAGTGGATGAAAATAATATTTAATTTACTAACTAACCTCTCACAGCAAGTCACTCTTTGCCTCTTTACTAATTGTTGACTAACAGTATAATTATATGTTGTAGCAGTACACTAATAATATTAATCCTTAACCATTTGACTTATGCTTCGCGAACACTGGCTGTAAACTCTTGCAGAAACTTCTAGTAGTTCATCCACTTCTTTTGCATATTTGCAGTTGTACGGTCTGTGTTAAATTTTGTAAACTGGCTTTTGCTTTGCTTCGCGAATACTGGCTGTAAACTCTTGCGGAAACTTCTGGTTGTTCATCCACTTCTTATGCATATTTGCAGTTGTACAGTCTGTGTTATTTTTTGTAAACTGGCTTTTGCTTTGCTTCGCGAACACTGTCTGTAAACTCTTGTGGAAACTTCTGGTTGTTCATCCACTTCTTATGCATATTTGCAGTTGTACGGTCTGTGTTATTTTTTGTAAACTGGCTTTTGCTTTGCTTCGCGAACACTGTCTGTAAACTCTTGCGGAAACTTCTGGTTGTTCATCCACTTCTTATGCATATTTGCAGTTGTACGGTCTGTGTTAATTTTTGTAAACTGGCTTTTGCTTTGCTTCGCGAACACTGTCTGTAAACTCTTGCGGAAACTTCTGGTTGTTCATCCACTTCTTATGCATATTTGCAGTTGTTCGGTCTGTGTTAATTTTTGTAAACTGGCTTTTGCTTTGCTTCGCGAACACTGGCTGTAAACTCTTGCGGAAACTTCTGGTTGTTCATCGACTTCTTATGCATATTTGCAGTTGTACGGTCTGTGTTAATTTTTGTAAACTGGCTTTTGCTTTGCTTCGCGAACACTGGCTGTAAACTCTTGCAGAAACTTCTGGTTATTCATCCACTTCTTATGCATATTTGCAGTTGTACAGTCTGTGTTAATTTTTGTAAACTGGCTTTTGCTTTGCTTCGCGAACACTGGCTGTAAACTCTTGCGGAAACTTCTGGTTGTTCATCCACTTCTTATGCATATTTTTTACCAAAAAATTCGCAGTGATAAGGAATTGATTTCATCCAACAAGATGAAACTGGACACATTTGTTTGGGCTGTTTGTACCTTCAGGATACATATTTAATATTGCTATAAGTACTGTTAAGAAAACTACTCTGGGTGAAAAAAGTATTGCACATATCAATTTCATACTGATTGTGCTTGTTTACTAATTATTAAATAACAGTATAATTATATGTTTTAGTAGTCTACTAATAATAATAATAACCATAATCATTTATATTTATGGTATGTATGACATGTGTATGTTTCATAGCCCCCCCCCCCCACCACCACCACCACCCCCCCCCCCCTGCTTCTCTAATGCAACAATACCCTCTCAGAATCAAAGAGTTAGCATTGATATTTCTTTACTTTTGCTGGAACACCTTTTAGTTTATATCTAAACGTTATTGATGTTAATGTTCATGTTGACTCTAGCAAAAGCATTTTTGTTTGTCTATAAGAGCCTTTATTGTTATATTTAATTGGCAAAATTATTTATCTTTAAAACGACTATAGTTCTATAAAATATGTCGAAAATTAATGAAACTGTAGTTTAATTTGTGTACACATCTCCTCGATAAAAACTGTGGACTCAGAGGGACTCAATTCTTACACAAGAACGGGAATCTCCGTTGACCTGTTAGGCCTATAAATAGAGAAGGCCGTGGCCCAACTCATCAGGTTTCAGTAAAACCCCTAATTTGATCTTAGCTGCATGCAATTGGTAGATAATTATTAACATAACTAAATTTGTTGTTGTTGTTTATGTTACAGGTAGTCGGTCCAATCTTTTCTCCCAAAAATGGGATCCAGAATGTACACAGGAATACCATAATCTAAACCAGCACCTCAGCATCTCAAAGTTAAACAGAAGAAAATACAAACCTGTATTTCACTTTAGCCATATCAAACATTCTGCGAGATGCCACAAATTCTTCCCGGTCATGGTACTTGTCAGAATAATAAATAACCTCCGAGATTCGTGACTGGATGATGATCTGGGCACACGTGTTGCAGGGGAAGAGTGCCACATAAATGACGCAGCCTTTAATGTTGGCCAGGTTTTTATTCAGGACTGCATTGAGTTCAGCATGGCAGACTGAAAACAGACAAAAACAACAGTTCTTTATATCAGTTACTTTAGTACTTTTGTGTTTGTCAGGATGATAAAGCTGTGTACGATGTATGATATGAATATACTACATATGTAACTATACCTTATCCTCGATCTATGCGACTTTAGACCATCCACATTCATGACCCCCCAGAACAAATTAATTTAAAATAAATATAAATTTTGGGTTGTATTTTTGTTTACAGAACGTAAAATACAGTAAATATCTTTTCACATTATGTACAATACTTACACCTATACAGATTTAATTTTTGTGTTTCAAGTACAATTTTAATAACTCGTTTGCATGAAAAAGGTGTTTGAAAATATAAATGTGACTTACGAACAGTTCGACTTATGACCTGCTAACTGAGAACAGAACTCTGCATAAATTGAAAGACCCTGTATACTTCTTCCACGCGTTCATCAGCTGTAAACTCTAGTGAAAAGTTCTGGTTGTTTGTCCACTTTTGGAGTTTAGTCTTATTCCAGAGCTTGAATTTTACATGCACATTCGTTTTACAGATCTGGCTTACTTGTATGCAGACTGTTGGTTCATTGCCTCTCATTCAGATGCACTCCAACTTCAGAGGGAAAATCCCTAAATATTGTCTTTTATGATATGCTTTTAAGGAAGACAGAGTTATCCCCCCCCCCCCCCCCCCCACCCCAATGGGGCCCCATACCAATTTGGGGATTTTACAAAATAAAGGACACAGTGCTGCAAGTACCGTTCTTCTTTGATTTGTCTAAATAAAGCTGTTTCCAAGCTGCAGAACAAAAAACACATAATATTCCTAAATGACTCCACATACAACTAAGTAGAGATGCTGATTCAAAATCAACAAAGAGGAGAGAACTAAACTCTTAGATAGGACATCATTTGCTTAACTCTGGATATAGCCACCTTTGGTTATTCACCATGCACTGAACAGGTGTGAACTGAAACTAGCTTAAGCTTTAACAATCAAAATGAACATGTCATAATTGTGAAATTATTGTGGTAATTTCCATGGTAATCATACAATTATGGCTGAGAAATGTGCTAAAGCACAATTTCCCAATGAATTGTTGATTTAACTGTAATAAGATGCTGGACTAGATCCAATTCATGATATTGAATTTATCTGCACAGAACAGAAAGGAATGGAGGAATGGACTGCAAGTCTTATGTGTCGGTGATGGCACAACAGGACAAAGATGATGATGATCATGAATGCACCTGATGCCAGGCAATAAACTATAGAATATATTGTTTATGTCCACATTATTTTTTTTTTAAATTGGTAAAAACTGTGTAAAAATCAAAGTCATGTTTCATGGAAAAACATTAACAAAAGTAAAACACAGTGTGCCAGCCACTCTTTCAAGGGTGAATGAAGAAGAAGAAGAAAATAAAGAAAAGTAAATGTATTACCATATGGCTTCTTGCTATCTAGCCAATCCTCCTTGCTTCCACTCTTGTTGTGCTGGTTCCAGGGCATGAGGTCATCGCTGCATCCGATGGGCATTCCATTGTAGCCAATGCCAACTATTTTCTTCTCCTCATTAACTATACAAGCACCAACCTAGAAATAAACGTCAAAATACTAATAATGAATGTATTCATTCTAAGACAACATAGTTTTTTCTTCTTCTTCTTCTCTTGTCCTATTCTGCCTTTCACTGACAGGTTCTGAACAGATATCGGGAACGAGTCTTGCTATGTGCTATACAGATGCTGGTATTTATAACCTAGGATATTCCATCTATCCATCGCCTGGGTGGTCAACCTCTAGTTTCACTTCAATTCTGTCTAAGTGACAGGGCTGTCTCAGGGAATGCTGCGTGGTGAGGCTCAAATCTTTTCCACTGTGCTACTCTTGTACCACTGTCCAAATGCCATCATCAATTTTCTCATCATGTCTAGTGGCACATGAGGCTTCAGAGAGGACTTTCAATGCTCTCCTGTCCTGTGCAATCCTCAGTGCAGTTTTCCATGTTAGGCATGCAGTACCCTGTTCACTTTCCATCATTCATCTCCATGTTGTTTTTGGGCGCCCCTTCTTTCTCTTTTCCTTTGGTGTCTAAGTGACAGCTGTTTTGGCAGATATATCAGGATTCATTTTCATAATGTGGCCAAGCCATTTCCATCTTCTCTTTGTTATCATACTGACTAGAGTTTCTTGGTTTGTGACTTGAAGTAGATTAGTGTTTGAGATTGTATCTGGCCAAAAAATTTTGATAATTCTACGTAGACATGTGTGGTGGAGAGGTGGATAGCTTGTGTGCATCCCTTTTGGTCATTCTCCAGCATTCTGCTCCATAAAGAAGAACTGGCAAAACGATGCTCTTGTAGAGTCGGAGTTTTGTTCCTCTGCAGTAACTGTTGGATTTCCAGATTTTCCTCATCCTTCCAAAAGCAGCTCTAGCTTTGTTCAGGAGTGACTGTATGTCTTTCTCTATCCCTCCCAGCAGGGACACCACAAGATATGGGAACTATTCTACATTGTCAGGTGTTTGGTTATTTATAGTCATTTGGTTGTTGGTTTGGACTGCTAGTTTGATCTTAGTTGTCCAAATGCAATGAGAAGGGTATATTGTTTTTTAGAATAACCATATGCCATGAGAATTAAACCCTGATACTTCGCGGAACATGAAACTGTGAAACAAATTCCTGACCTCTAAGCCACAAACGCAGACCAAAAACACCCAGAGAAGAGAGTTAGAAACAGGTTGAATAAGATGAGGGAGGACATGCGGTGAGCTGCAGACACAGACAAAAGTTAGGACAATCTGGCTGAGGGTCTAAAGCATATTGGGGATTAAGAGTAGAAGAATAAGACTATACTGTAGTCACCTGTGTCCTTGGATCCTTGCTTCGTTGTGCGCTGAGAAATGCTACAGCCATAAAGTATTCATCCCAGCCCAAGTAGTCGGTTCGTTTGCAAGATAATCTATATCGGGGGAGGGGGGGGGGAAGAAAGTTAAGACCTGTAACACTGAAATCATAAAACATTACACTGCAGGTTCGACCACCACATGCATAAAATAAAGACTGTGCAATCCCCACTGTGTGCCTGTCTGACAAGACCACTAACATCTAAATACATTCTGCAGACCTGCCCACTATACTTACAACTAAGAACAGAAACCTGACCTCAAGAGCAAAGTGTGCAGAACAAGCTAATGGGAAACACGAGGAACCTGCAACTGACATGCAAATTCAGTGACATGGCCCACCTGACAATCTGACCTAAGCATGCGAACCCAAACACAAAGAAGAAGAAATCTTTGAAGAGTAAAGAATACATATCTTTGAAAGTGGTTTACTTTGGGAATAGATCACTTTCATTGTACACTCAGACGATTTCATAAATGCTAGGTTCCAGAGCATATTAACACAGTGTATGAGCTCAATGACACTAATAAAGATCCAAATATGTTTATGAAAGCAATGTTTCCCTGTACATTTGAATAAAGAAGACACAAACAATAGATTATACTTCAGTTATAAAGGATTCACTTATTTGCTTCATTTATGTAAATATTGTCAGCTCTGTGGCTAGGTCGATGTGAATGCTTTGTAATGCCGGGGTACCGGGTTCGATTCCAGCTGCGGGCCATAAGCCTTGTGTTGGTTTCGACAGTGGTATCAGGGGGCCGACCGTCCAGAAAGCAATGGCAAACTACTGGATGTAAATTTGCCTAGAGAAACCACACAACAGCCAGGGGCTGCTGGGGTTGGTTCTGCAACGTCCTGTAAAGGATACGCAACTAACCTATTAAATAACCTATGTAATTATTACTGTAGTATGCACCTGACAAGATACAGCAAAATATGCCAGGCAATCAATTGTACAATCTGTTGTCTGTGTCTTCTTTATTCAAATATGGTAATGCCAAAGCATGTAAATGCTAGAGTCATCTTATAGTCTATGCTGTGTGGTGTTGGTAGTCATGTCTATCCACAACCTTCTAATGTGTACTTTCAATCAACTCTGACACAGATGATCATTCAAGCCATGATGTCCAACTGTCCAGCATCTTCTGTCTCTGTCTCTCTTCCCTTCCAACTTTCCTACTGTCACGATGTACTCCAGTTTTCTCCTTCTCATGACAGAACCAAAAATGTAGACTGTCTCTTTATGACGAAGGCCATCAGTTCTCTTCATGAGTCAGTTCCTTTCAAGACATCATCATCATGACTCTCTTTTTTTTTGTCCAGGATATTCTCAGCATCCATCTATAAAACCACATCTCCGCAGCTTCCAAATAATTGTTCATTAAACTGTCTATGATTCACTTCCGTATATAAGGACTGGATTTATATAGCTCTTAAGAATTCTCTTTTTCATCTCAAATGACAAAGAGAGATTGCACAGAACATACTTAATTTTGTAAGAGGCTGCCTTCGCTACAACTCAATAATAACAATTTAAGTATGTACTACTAGTCAGTTCAAGTTCAATCCATCTCAAAATCTTATTATTTAATACCAAGAATTATGTAAATAGAATTACACACATAAACACACCACACATGAACACACCACACATGATCACACCACACATAAACACACCACACATGAGACTGTAGACAAAAATTATCTCATTCTGTGCTTACTTTGTCTTTGTTATGTCTACAGACTTGTCCTCACTGACTGTGACTTCTTCCACGTCCACTGCTGGCTTTGTCTGGATGGTTGTTAGTGACTCCATATTTCTCATAACATGTCATTAATAACGGTTTATCAACTGCCACATGACTGTTTTTTCTCTAACTGATAATTTACTATTTGTGTGTGTATAAATTATTAATTCTTTAAATGTATCCACTTCAAGGAATGAATTAGACTATTTTGACACAGGCAGGGAACAATGCCAACTACTGTCCAGGCACTATTACTATTACAACTAACTGAAATATCAGAAAAGAATTAATTAATGATCATCATACAAATTCACATAGATTCTTATATTAACTTTATGTGGATAGATAATAATTTTAATTCATCACTTATCAACTATTTTCATCAACTAATGAACATTATATCTAATACTATACATAGACTTTTCTTCACCTTCTTCTTTCTATCCCCCACTGGAGTAAAGGCCCTTAATCAACTCACACCATGTCGTTCTATCCTTTGCTATTGCTTGCAGCTCAGCCCATGTCCTACCCATCTCTTTAACTTCATTCTCTGTGTGTGTTTTGGTCTGCCTTTATTTCTATGCCCCTGTGGGTTCCAGTGCAAGGACATTTTAGTTGTTTTGTTCTCATGTTTTTCCAATTTGTGTTCTATCAACACTAGTATCTTTTCTTCACCTCTTGGTCTACTGGATCTTGTTGAGTTCACTCCCAAAGCTCTACATTAGTGATTCTATAATTCCCTCTATTCTACGGGGTCACCATTTAAATAAATGGATTATTAAATAATAATATATTAAGCGGCACTCCTACGAATAACTGTCCTAAATTAGCGAGGTTAAAAACATACCCTAACAGGGCCTCAATGATATGTAAAATTAGGATTTATTTCTGCCAAATTCTACAGTAGCTGCAATGGCTTGCTACACGCAGAATAATATGAAAAAGTAGACTGTTCCTGTTGCAAACATCTGATGTCATTAGTTTCACGGTTGGATGTTGTAACAGATTCTTGTGGCGATGTTAGCGTTAGCCCTAACCCTAGCTCTAACACCCAAACAAATGAAGGGTTACTGATGTAACTTACGCCTAGTTTGTAATACTTCTATTAGATGACCTAGTGAGGACCTGTTAGGGTTTGTTTTTAACCTCGATAATTTGGGACTATATTCGGAGGAGTGCATATTAAGCCCTTTCGTTTTTCAGAAGAAAAAAAAAATTACTATTACTATAATACATCATTTTCTTTAAAAAAAAAAAATAACATAAAGTAATGACTATGGTCCTTTTTATAAATATCAATCAATCAGGTGCCGTCTCCAGAGTTAAGGTTGGCTGCAATAGATCTCCAACATGCTCTGTCTCTTGTCTTTGTTGCACACTCGTTCAAACAGCTGTTCGTCCACCTCTTGATGGTTTTCTCCCACTTGTAACATTGTCGCCTTCTTGCTCTCTTGCCTTCGACCGTTCCCTTCATTACTACTGTTTTTAAAACAATGTTATGTCTAGTAATGTAGCCCCTCTCCCCTCCCCTTCCCCTCCCCTACACACACATTTTTTTCACATTGACGATCTCTCCACAAACTCTTAACTCACTTTTTGTTTCACGAACAAAACCGACCTCCTATTCTTCTGTACATCCATCAATACATTACAAGGCTCTCCTTTAAATAACGATCGCTAGCTCGAAAGCCGACGGTCGCTTAGTGGGAGTTCACTCACTTGGTTGCAGTGTAAATACGGAGCGGAAAAGTCACGAATCAAAAACAGGGTCAACATGGCAGTTAGACATTAGGGTTTGGGTTACGGTTAGAGGTAGGGTTAGGGTTTGGGGTAGGGTTAAGGTTAGGGTTATGATTAGGGGTAGGGTTAGGGTTGTGGGTAGGGGTAGGGTTAGGGTGACACATCACGGAAACGACGGAAGCTAATCGCTCATTACGACATACAGATCAGCAGGTCTCACATCTACGGGTAAGTCATGCGTCGGAGGAACACGGTCGCTAATGTGAGTACGGACAATTCGCTATCAATTGGGCACCAGCAGTGCGCTATTGCCGTCAGATTTAGGAGAATTCCAGTGGCCCCACTTCCACAAGCATCAGATTGTCGGCCATTATTTGGAACTCCTGCGTCAAAATTTGCACATCTAACCCTAACCCGGCTCTCCTTGCAGATCCGGACGAGGGTTGGACGACTTAGTTCAGTTGAGTGGGAGTTCTCTCCCTTGGCCGCACTCGAAACAGTGAGCGGAAAAGTCACGAAACAAATGACATACTTACCTATCATCATACGGTTGCATGTAAGGTTGCGTATGGTTGCTGTTAGGGTTGCGTAGTCATCATACGGTTGCTGTTAGGGTTGCGTAGTCATTATACGGTTGCGCGAAGGGTTGCCTAGTCATCATACTGCTGCGTGTAGGGTTATACCTATCATCATATGGTTGCGTGTAAGGCTGCGTACGGTGTGGGTTCGGGGTTAGGGTTCGGGTTTAGGGGTAGGGTTAGGGTTAGGGTTAAGGGTTAGGTTTAGGGGTAGGGTTAGGGTTAGGGGTTAGGGGTAGGCTTAGATGTGACAATTTTGACGTAGGAGTTCCAAATACTGGCCGACAATCTGATGCTTGTGGGTGTGGCGCCACTGGAAGTCTGTCAAATATGACCGCAATAGCACGCAGCTGGTGCCCAACCGGTGGTGACGTGTCCGTTTCAGTAGCATCCACAGTCCGTCGACTGTTTGGGTGTGTATGTGACAGTGCGCGATTATTGGGAATTCCTGCGTCGTCAAAATTGTCACATCTAACGCTAAACCTAACGCTAAACCTAACCCCTAACCCCAACCCCTAACCCTACCCCTAACCTTACCCCTAACCAACACCCCTAACCCAAACCCTACGCAGCCCTAAACGCAACAGCATGATGGACTACGCAACCCCTCAGGCAACCGTATGATGACTACGCAACCCTACAAGCAACCGAATGATGACTACGCAACCCTACACGCAACCGTATGATGTCTACGCAACCCTAAACGCAACCGTACGCAACCTTACACGCAACCGTATGATGATAGGTAAGTATGTCATTTGTTTCGTGACTTTTCCGCTCACTGTTTCGAGTGCGGACAAGGGAGAGAACTCCAACTAAACTGAACTAAGTCGTCCAGCCCGTATCCAACCCTCGTCCGGATCTGCAAGGAGAGCCCCCTAACCCTAACCCTACCACTAACCCGACCCCTAACCCTAACCCACACCATACGCAACCGTATGATAACAGGTAAGTATGTCATTTGTTTCGTTCCCTCTTTACGGTCCGTATTTGCACTGCAACCAAGGGAGTGAACTCTCACTAAGCGACCGTTGGCTTTCCAGCTAGCGATCGTTATTTAAAGGAGAGCCCATCCCATTACAAAACACAATAACAATGATGTCATGTGAATCTCTGAGATAAGAAACATACATAGAACCGAACGCTTCGACTTAAAAGCATAAATAACACAAGGTTTCAATATTTTTCACCACAAAATCAGGCGTTGTAAATTAACAACACGAAATTTTCTTGTCACTAAGTAATACTAACAATTTCAATCCCTCAGTGATGTTCTCTGGCCATTTTATCTATATTTTACGACATTGAAGATCCTGTTCAGTGTTGCCACTTTTCTTTGACAAAAAATATCCAAAACGGAGTCAAAAAATATCTACAAACATCTAAATTTGCGGGTAAACATCTAGAAAAAATATGCAAATGGAAAGAGCTCTAAGTGATATAACTTAAACAATAGACTGTACAATTTATTGCCTGGCATATTTCGCTGTCTCTCATCAGGTGCATACTAATGTAACAATTAATTAAAATGAAGCAAATAGCTGAATCCTAGAAACTGAAACACAAATTCGAGTAGATTTCAAACTGTTTCACCAAGGTAAACGTAGGGCAACGACCATTTCATTTTGCCTACAAAGTTCCGGTTTCAATCTGCCAATCGCTGAAGCTTCCGCGTATCGAAGTAATCTACGGTGAGCCGAATTGTAAATAATTCGGAATGCATCATCCCTGTTAATGATGTGCCCGGAATTTAGAATATGGCACGCAATTGCTGATGATGGATTATTTCGACCAGTCACCTGATTCGTTGTTGTTGAGGTGTTAGTGTTCTGCATTGCTTTTACCACCCATAGTGGAATATGTTCAGCAACCCGTTGTTCCAGTCGTCGATCAGTTCTGCCCACATATGCAGCGTTAGAGGTGCATTTAAATTGGTATATACAGTTAGATCTGGCGTACGTCGACACTGGTTCTTTTACTGGGGGTAGGGTTAGGGTTATGGGTAGGGTTAGGGTTGTGGGTAGTGTCCAGTTTTACCACCAGTAAAAGAACCAGTGTCGACGTATGCCAGATCTAACTGTATATACCAATTTAAATGCACCTGTAACGCTGCATATGTGGGAAGAACTGATCGACGACTGGAACAACGGGTTGCTGAACATATTCCACTATGGTTGGTAAAAGCAATGCAGAACACTAACACCTCAACAACAACGAATCAGGTGACTTGTCGAAATAATCCATCATCAGCAATTGCGTGCCATATTCTAAATTCCGGGCACATCATTAACAGGGATGATGCATTCCGAATTATTTACAATTCGGCTCACCGTAGATTACTTCGATACGCGGAAGCTTCAGCGATTGGCAGATTGAAACCGGAACTTTGTAGGCAAAAAGAAATGGTCGTTGCCCTACGTTTACCTTGGTGAAACAGTTTGAAATCTACTCGAATTTGTGTTTCAGTTTCTAGGATTCAGCTATTTGCTTCATTTTAATTAATTGTTACATTAGTATGCACCTGATGAGATACAGCGAAATATGCCAGGCAATAAATTGTGCAGTCTATTGTTTGTGTCTTCTTTGTTCAAATTTACATCGGGGAAACATTGCTTTGATATAACTTACCCTATAGAATCATATCCTCATCTTTACTGAAGTCTGCCTCACAAGATCCACAGGATAAACTTAGCTTAGTTGATAAAGTTGAAGCTTCAGATCCAAAATGACTCTGGTATGCTTTAGCTGTTCCAAGTTCTTTTAATACCCAATCAGGGAGCTGATAAGTGGAACAGCCTTTTCCTACTCTTATCAGGCCAAATTTTATTGTCAAGATAGCATTTAAGAGGTCAAATTTCATCCTGTTTCTTAGGTTAGATTTGATAAATTCACTCAAAATGATAAACGTCTAGAAGAGTATCTACCATCTAAACGACAAAAACGCCATCTAAATGCAAGGAAAAATCATCTAAATCTGGATGTAAAACATCCAAAGTGGCAACTGATCATATTTCCCGCCCTGGTTGTTGCTTGATGGGCCGTGGTTTCTAACCCCAATAATGGACTACAAAAGAATGGAAATAAGTGAAGAGCAGTAATGGGTTTATGGACGGTAAAGGACAAGTAATGCAATATACATATTACGAACACTGATAGAAAGATAAACGGACGTACAAAACGACTGATATGTGTTCTTTGTATTTTATACCGAAGTGTTTGACAAAGTTAAACATGAGGTTTGAACAACGGATCAGCATCACTGTACACGGGTAATACCCATAAGTGCTCCGTTCTTCTTCTAACTCAAGTGTGGGACCGAAGAAGCAGTACAGTGCACAGGCTCTGTAGCACCGGCGAGGATCCTGATATACCTTGGGTCGATTTTTAACTTCACATTTTGCCCAGCAGCTGGCAGTGCCGTTAGGCTACTCATTTCCATTTTCAACTGCCAAGAGATTTTTTTACGGGCGTCCGATCTCACCACCCAGAGACCAGGGGGAATACATAGAAATCCAAGTCCACGTGAAAAAGCCCCTGCCCTTGCCAGGGATTGAACCCGTAACCTCTAGCACTCAAGGCGGATTCCATGCCCCGAGACCACGCAGCCCCCTAGTTAAACATGAGATGATAAATTGTTGGAAGACATCAAGTAGACGGCAAAGCTTTTAAAATAATTAAAAACATTTACTGGAACCAACTAGCAGCAACTAAAGTGGGAAACTAGTTGGGTACTTTTGAACAGATAAAGCAAATAAAAAGACAGGGGTGTGTCTCATCCCCAGACCTGTTGACTATATGTAGTGAAGTAATTCTGAGGGAAATTAAAGAGAAAGCAGAAATAAGAATTGGAGGATACAATATAAACAATTTCCATTATGCAGACGAGACAGTTTTGATAGCTGAAAATGCAACTAATTTACTTCTTCTTTCTTCTTCTTCTTCTTCTTCTTCTTCTTCTTCTTCTTCTTCTTCTTCTTCTTCTTCTTCTTCTTTTTCTTCTTCTTCTTCTTCTTCTTCTTCTTCTTCTTCTTCTTCTTCTTCTTCTTCTTCTTCTTCTTCTTCTTCTTCTTCTTCTTCTTCTTCTTCTTCTTCTTTTTCTTCTCTTCCACCTTGTACCTGAGTGAAGTGTCGGGGAGAGATGTAACGTTCGTTGATGAGCTCTGTCAAGAGCACTATTAAGACTGGTGTTCATTTCTGTAAGGCTGTTCTTGATGCCATCACTCCATATTTTCCGAGGTCTTCCACTTGCTCTATACCCGTTGTAACGTTTTAGTGAGGCTCGCTGTGGCAGATAGTACCAGGGCATTCTTGATAGGTGTCCAAACCACTTTATTTGTTGTTCTTTGATGACCTGTAAGACTGGCTTTATTCCTTGCATTCATCTGATTTTGTATTCTGACTTTCCTTGAAACTCCCGCAACTCTTCTAAGTCATTCCATCTTTTTGTGACAATTTTACGTTCACTAGAGGGTGTAACTGTCCACGTTTGGCATTGATAGCATAGTGTTGCCCCCCTCCCCCCCCCCCCCCCAAAAAAAAAAAATACTTCTAAGATTCACTTTAGTACTCCGAGGTATCTGCTTGTGTGTCAACAGAGGAAATAGTTGCCCCATTCCTTGATTAGCTTTGGCACATCTCGAGCTAATTTCTCTGTCCAGTTTTCCGTCGGATGTGAAAATTGCTCCCAAATACTTAAATGTTCTGTTTACCTTAGGATTTTTTTTTTAATTGTATTTCTAAATTGTCTTTCTGTCTTCCTGTCATCATTGTCTCAGTCTTCGTAGTGTTTATTTTCATATTATATTCCTCCCCTTTGTTGATAATTTGATTTAGGTGGTTCTGTAGGCATCCGTACTTTTTGCTAGGAGTACCCGAGAAACACTGACATATTGAAAGATCTGAACATCAAGGAAGATTGGCTAATAAACAGCATCCTGTCTCGAAGCTGAAATATTTTGGTCATTTCAAGCGCCACGACGGATTGGAAAAAAAATTATAGCAGAAGGCGTGGTACCAGGAAGGAGGGGCAAGGGCCGCCAACACGAAGATGGGCACAGGATATAAGTGACTCATTGAGTGTGAAAGTGCATGAGGCGTAAGAATTGGCGAGAGACCGAGTTTCTTTCAGGCTGACCGTGATGAGAGCGACGTTCTGAAAAGGACCTGCTACATGATGATGAGGATGACCTGGTCGTCGGTGAAAGGTAATTCTGTAATAGCTTCTTCATGATTAAAGTTCGTTTCCTTACATTTGGTATCCATGTATGTTATAAAAAGAAGTGCTGATAGTATACAGCTCTGACGCACACCAGAGTTCACTGTAAAAGTTCTTGACAATCCTGCCTTCGATCTAATGCAGCGTTTACCACCTGTAACGGATTTACAACAACTGCTGGATATTGTAGTGATTGAGAATGCTAAGAAAAGACTTTCCTTGAATATTAAGAAACCAGAAGCAATGGTTATATCAAAGAAGAAAACACCACATTGTGATATCTCAATTGAAGGGAAGAGACTTGACCAAGTCAATAAATTCAAATATCTGGGAACATTCATATCTTCAGATGGAAAATGTGTGACAGAGATTAAAAGCAGAATAGGTCAAGCGAAGGCAGCATTTCAGAAAATGAAAAATATCTCATGCAATAAATCGCTCTCATTGAATGTCAGAAAGAGTGCTAAAATGTTTCATAAAACCCTTTCTGTTGTATGGCAGAGAATCCTGGAATGTCAGTGACTGACTGACTTTCTACCCCACCAGGATATCACACAAGCGATAAACACCCGATGACACAAAGTGCCACCATGTGGATGAGGATCACCGTGGAGAGGTCCCAGAAACCGCGTTCAGCCACTAGGCCATATTTATGGCCTGGCTATATTGCGGCCCCTGGCAAAAGCCAGAGTAGGGCTTCAAATAACGAAAATTTTCATCCTAAAAAGGACGAGAAACATATAAGTTCGATTAATTGGAATGTCAGTGAACAAATTAAGAAGAAATTTGGAAGCTACAGAGACGTGATTTCTGAAACGAATGTTACGAATACCTTGGACGGCCATGGTAACTAACAACTATTGCTTGAAAGAAGCTAATCAAAGCAGATCTCTATAAACAACAATAAGAAGGAGACAAACACTGTTCTTTGGCGACATATTGAGAAGAGAGACATTGGGAAAACATCGCGACAACTGGAATGATAATTGGAATGAGGGGTAGAGGCAGACAAAGGGAGACGATGCTAGATGGGCTGAAATGATGGCATGGAGGGATATCATCAAGAGAGTTGTTACAGGCAACCAGGGATAGAAATCTCTGGAGATACACGAGCGCCTGCTCAAGTAGGCATGTCACATTATGATGACGAAAAGGTAGTCACTACAGATTCAAGGCCTCTGAATATAAGGGTTTTGTTCCCTTAACATTTTTCGAGAAGTCTAGGACGAGAGGAAAAAATGAAAAAAAAAAGGGGGGGGGGGGCATTCGTGATCTTGGAGATTTAGAGCTCAGTGCTGATGCAGTCACTATCAACTACACAGGTTTGAGATTTTATTTCTGTCCCAGATAGACAAAGAAATCAACCTCTCTTACCGAGGTTCGAGCCTGGGTCACCCGAGTCCAGCCTGCTAACCTCTCGCCTAATACATCATCATTAAGTGCCTTACCGACTGACGTGGGCGATCATGCCTATCCACAATCTGCGATCCGGAATTGTTATTTTGTTGACACCCCTCCATGTCATGACAAAAGGCTGTCAAAAATCTTCTCGCGCTGTTTTCCTCTCTCTCTTTCCACAAATCTTTCCAGTGGTCAGTCACAACATGACTCTTTTCTCACAACATGACTCTTTTCTCACAACATGACTCTTTTCTCACAACATGACTCTTTTCTCACACCATAACTTTTTTCTCACAACATGACTCTTTTTCTCACAACATGACTCTTTTCTCACAACATGACTCTTTTTCTCACAACATGACTCTTTTCTCACAACATGACTCTTTTCTCACAACATGACTCTTTTCTCACACCATGACCAAAAAATAGTGACTGTTTCTTTTTTCTTTCTGACGTTTGTGATAAGTTGTCTTCGAGCACGTGCCTCTTTTAAAACATCTGGGTTACTGTTCTTAGCTGTCCGAAGAATTCTAAGGATTCTTCTGTAAATTCACACCTCTCAGGCCTCGAGATATTGTCTGGCTTGTTTAGCTAGTGTCCGTGATTCATGTCCGAATGTTAAAATCGGCTCTATAGAGCTTGCGAGAATTCTTTTCCTAATCTCCAATGACATGGATATTTTGCACAAAATGTTCTTCATTTGTGGCCTGTCCTATAGTGTTCTTTATCTCTGTGATACATCTTCCATCGAATGTTATACATGTGCTCATATACTTAAATTTCTGCACTCGTTCTAAAATAACACCTCTGACTCTTATTATACATTTAGGCACAATTCTTTTCTTGAAAATCACCAATACTTCTGTCTTTCCATCATTCAGACAGGTCTACTTTATCACTTTCTACCACTACCGATTCTAGTAATTCCTGTAGTTCTTTCTGGCATGTCACTATCAAGACGGTGTCAACAGCACAATTCATGTTGTTTATGTTATGATCACCAACCATAATTCCTGGCATATCCATGGTAAGTTTCATTATATATTCACTGTACAATGCAAACAAACCAGGTGATAGTACACATCCTTGTCGTACTTCAATCTTTATTCTCTGAAATGTTTCCACATGGTAATCAGTTCTCATAGCTGCTGTTTGCTGCCAATACATGTTCTTTAAAATTCGTAAATCTTTTCCATCAATGTTTAACTTTTCCAACAATTTGATTATTTCATAAAATTTCACACAATCAAACGCTTTTGTTTTAGTCAAAGGTTAAAAAAAGGTTAAAGGTTAAAGTCAAGAGGATCGACCAGGTTTTATCCAATCTAGCTCGGTCTCTCTCCGCAGAACGGCTAGCTGCCTGCCGTAAGCTCAAAGCACAAAATCCATAGCTCCAGTGACGATCCCCGGGGATCTCCGTAAACATTGCACCCATGATCTGAAGGGAGCAGCCGTGGAACGAACCCACGACATTGAGAGCTCGAGATAATAGGTTTGACCATTTCACCTTGGAGACTCCGTAGCCAGTGAGGCATACTAGGTAAAGATCTCCAGCTCTTTCCGAAAGAGTCCTGAGAATGTACATGGCATTGTTTGTTCCCTTTCAATTTACAAATCCACACTGTTCTTCACTAATTTCTGGTTTAATCTTCTTTCTTATTCTTCTCAATTATTCTCAGTAACATTTTTGTCACATGTTTCATAAGACTTATGGTGCAATAGTTTTCATATTTTAAAGTGCTCTATTTCTTTGGCAGAGCAATAAATATAGATTTTAACAGGTAATTTGGAATGCACCCCACTATTATAAATGTCATTTAACTATTTTGTTATTATTTCAATTCAAAAATATCCCAAAGCTTTAATTACTTCTAATGTGATTTTGTCTGACCCGGGTGCCTTTCCTATCTTTATGTGTTGCAATGCATCCTCAACTTCTGAAGCCAGTATTGGTGGGCCTTTACTGTTGTCCTGCAAATATACTTCTGATCTACTATCATAATACAGTTTTCCCAATTACTCTGTCTATCTTTCAATTATGTAACTTTGCCACATTAATATTCAAAAATTTTTCGACTTCAAACACCCAGTAACAAAATTGAAAACCAAAATCGCGCAATTGGGCGAGAAACCGCACAACTGCCAACAACAGGTATGTGTTTACGACACCAAATGTTGATCGAAAATAAAAATGCTTCCTGTTAGCTCTGTCTTTTTGTTTATGGTATAAGTATAAAAAATAGATAAATGTTTGCCCGCCAGTTGCTTTCTTACATTTAATGTTGTTGTTGTCTAGTGTATATACTGTTTATAGATGATTGCATGGACTAGGCATGGCCGGGAGAAACATGAGGTTTGAATACGATGTTGGAGAAATCGTGCTCTGCTTTGAACCAGACCCTACGAAAGCCAGGGTCTTGTATGACGCCAAGGTAAGAAAACACACTAGACTTTAAATAAATACTTTAAAATACTTTTATGAATAATTTGTGGTTATGTTTTGTCGTGGTATATATTGTATTGTTTAAACATGGAATTTAAACTGAGTCAGTGGCTGTGAATTTGTCACAGTTGTGATTTATCAGGCGCCTTGCCGACTGCCATGGGCATTTGTCACTTGAGAGCTGAGGTACCTGGCTGAGCGCCACCCTCCAAATTAAAAAAAAAAAAGGGGGGGGGGAGGGGAGGGAAACTGTGTGAGTGCCTTTATCTTCATTAATTCTGGACAGAAAGGGGTCGGGGCAGGGGCTGAGCCTCCTCACATAAAATTTGCAGGGGGCTTAGGGGTTTCCCTAATCACGAATCATGAATCATGCACAGACGTTCTATTTTTGAGTACTTATGTATTTGATTATTTCATATTAATTTATAATTATTATTTAAATTATAAAATAATCATTATATATTTATTAACAATTTACCAATAATAATAATTATTATTGCACATTTAAACAAACCTTGAGCCCCTGCCCCTAGAAAATTATAAATATGCTGAGCTCCGGCCTCCACGATTTTTTGCTGGTGGCACATCTTCATGACTTCACACTAACTGAGCCTCACCTCTAGAAATTTGCATTAAAAAAAAAAGGTTGTCGGTGGAAGGAGAGAGGGTGGGGGGGGGGGGGGGGGGGAGTCACTCTTAAAATACTTAAATAGCAGAGTCCAGGTTTTAATTTAAAAGTTTTTTCAAATTTGAAAATGTTAAAATTTAAGAACTGAGACATTAAGAGTTGACAATACAGCCTCTTGCATACCTGGCAATAGCATGTGTTCATGATAATGCTACGACCATTTGTGATATGCATAAGGGAAGGTTGAATGCCTCACCCAGCAAGTTCTGCTTCCTTGGATATGATTTGGAACATTTCTGACGTGAGATAGCAGAGTACAAGCGTACTGTGCATTCTTAAATCTCTGGCCTCATTTTTGGGAAAAAAGAATAGACCCACTGCCCTATCACAAGCATGTCCTAAAAGGTGGTGCTATCAAGTAGGGGTGTTTCCTTTGATGTCAGAGTGTGTCTGACTGAGAGGCGAGGAATCAGCAGTTAAATAAGCCAAATCTGTAAAATGGACATGCACACAAAACTCAAGTTCTGAAGCAGAAGTGAATGAAGAACCAGAGATTTCTGCCAGAGTGTGCAGTGGCTGAATGCTTAGAAGAAGATAAAAAAATCAGCTGAAGTGCATAGAGATATTTTGTTGTTGAGAAAAATCAGCTGAAGTGCGTAACGATATTTTGTTGTTGAGAAAATCAGCTGAAGTGCGTAAAGATATTTTGTTTTTGTTGAGGATCACTGTATTGTTTACAAGTAGTATGAGTTTTTTCAGTTTTGTTTTTTAAACTAAGAAATGTAACAAGACATACAGTTGAAGAGCTTTTAAATGATGCATGTTCTTAGTGTACAGTTTGTCTGTTGATAATATAACCATTTTCCTGGCTTGTGATCTCACCAAGGTTGTCGAACAAAGAACAATCAAAGATATTACAGGCAAAAAGAAAGCTGTCTACGTGGTTCACTTCCAGGGCTGGAATAGCAGGTGATTACAATCTTCATTTCTTACACCACCATCATCACCATCACCACTACCATCATCATCATCCGTTAGCAAGTCTTGTGAGGACCATCATATTTATAAAAATCTAGTGACAAGACTTCTTATCCTTTTGATCTTTCATGTCTCATCCATTTTCATGCATGCTGTGTCCTTAACATTTTCCCCCTGAGAAGCTGAAAAACCTATACTTCCGGTTGGGTCCAGTTCCCCTTAAATGTCACTTTTGTGACTTGTCTGTAGTGACCTGTTTATGAGACACATTGTTAATGCTATTGGCTGTTTTCAAGCCTGCGCAAATGTTTAGAGGTCAGACAATGGATACATTAACTAACAATAGCATTTTGAGGGGTTTTCCTTTGATCTAAATGGCTGTTTTTGTTTTTAAAGCTAAGCTGATGTCAGAGTTTCCCATACTGCTCAGTGTTTGAGGTCACGGCCTGAGTCTTTGTTTAGGCCTTGGGGAAATGTATTCCATTTATCACGTCACCCTGTTTGTGTTTATTGATTACTCATTTCATATATTTTTGTATATGTCAACAAAAATTTAAAATGTTGATGAATACATTTTTAACATATATTTAGTGACCTGTGTAAAACGTTTTTTTTTAAACATATTTTTTCTGGAATTCTAATGGGACCATGACAATTTGAATAGTGTTCCCAGGGTGGAAGGGTTAATATCTGTACTGTGATAATATAACTGGAAGCGTCCGAAGGATCTGGCTGACTTTTTTAAGAGGAAAGCCACGTATAATGAGGGAGCACCTGTCCCCATTAATATTAGGACTCTGCACTGGCTGCTGAAAATGAGTACAGAGCATTTGTGGGAATGTCTCATGTACTATGTTGTTAGTTCTTAATTTAAACTCATCTCAGTTCCTTCTTTAAAATATTATTTTGTGTAAATGCTTTCTGAGGAGTGGCTGGCCACATCATTAGAATGCTGGGCTGTCGTGCGGGAAACCAGTTTGCAAATTCTTGTTGAGTGATGGAAGTTTTTCTATCATGGATGACGACACTTACGCAGCTTTAAATCAAGATCCCATATCCTACACTGCCTTAAAAAGTGATACATACAAGCAGTAACAACCAGTTTTTTTATAAACCAACAGTCAGTTCTTTATTCTTTGCTCTCGTCTTCCCCTGTAGCTGGGACCGCCAGGTTGGAGAACATTATTTGCTGAGGAACACGGACGAGAACAGGGAATTAATGCGCAAGTTAACAGATACTGCCAGGAAGTTGTAAGTAAATTAAATGTATTGCATCCACCTGTTTTCCAGTATTTTTCGACTAGATGCTCGCAATGGACCTGAAGCTAGTGGGTTCAAAAGTCATTTACAAAAATTTACCTTGGCTTCCAGGCTAAAATGGGCACCAGATAAATTCAGGAGACAACTCAGTGGCTCCCAAAGAAAGACAAATCAGTTGCTCCCAGAGGTAGACACATTAGCAGGTGGAATAACCTGACATGTAAAAATTAAAGACCCTCTTCCGTATCTTCTGGTGTTTTGGACATATAGGACTGGACCCATATTTTATAGACCAATTGGCCCTAGGTGGGTAATATGGTTAACATCAAGCTGGCCACCTTTACTTCCCAGGACTTTACCGGGACCCATTTAGGGCTGGGTCAACCTGGCAGTCATGGTCATTTTTTGATAAAAAGTCTGGCTCCTCAGGAACCTTATATGTTCACATTAAATACTGTTTGTATTATATTTGAAACCATTTGTTATCATTTTTGATTTGATAGAGCAATGAATGTTTTTGACTTGTTCATCGCCGTCTCATCTTGACCCTCTTGCACCTTGCGGCGTCGAGGCAAAGTATAATTTATGTGAAAGTGCCCTTTTCTGTGCTTCGTAAATTGAGATTCCCAGGGACTCCAATATTCCCTCTGTCCATTGCTTGTGTGGTCGGCCTCTTCTTCGCTTCCCACCTGGTCTGAACATCATGATTGCTGTGGTATACTGTCTGCTGGCATCCCCGTTACATAGCCAAACCATTTCACCTGTTGTCTTTTGACTTGTTCATAGCTGTAAAAAGAATAGTCAGAGGAGGCGGAAAATCAACACAATTCTTCACGAAGCATTTGGAGGAGCTCCGCCTGAATTTGATGTGATCACCGACAGCGAAGAGTCCGATGATGAGTCTGATTCTGGGAAGGTAGGGAAAGTTTTTAAATGCTGTGTGTTGTGTTAATGTTGTATGCTGTGTAAATGTTGCATGTTGTGAAAATTTTGCATGCTGTCTGAATGTTATGTCGTGTAAAGTGAACATGTTATGTGTTCTGTAAATGTTGTACATTGTGAAAATTTTGCATGTTGTCTGAATGTTGTGTTTTATGTAAATGTTGCATGTTGTCTGAATGTTGTGTTTTATGTAAATGTTGCATGTTGTCTGAATGTTGTGTTTTATGTAAATTTTGCATGTTGTCTGAATGTTGTGTTTTATGTAAATGTTGCATGTTGTCTGAATTTTGTGTTTTATGTAAATTTTGCATGTTGTCTAAATGTTGTATTTTATGTAAATGTTGCATGTTGTCTGAATGTTGTGTTTTATGTTGAATGTTGTCTGAATGTTGTGTTCTATGTAAATGTTGCATGTTGTCTGAATGTTGTGTTTTATGTAAATGTTGCATGTTGTCTGAATGTTGTGTTTTATGTAAATTTTGCATGTTGTCTAAATGTTATATGGTTATGTAGCGTGTACATTTTGTCTAAATGTAGCATTTTGTCTAAATGTAGCATTTTGTCTAAATGTAACATTTTGTCTAAATGTAAAATTTTGTCTAAATGTAACATTTTGTCTAACTGTAACATTATGTCTAAATGTAGCATTTTGTCTAAATGTAGCATTTTGTCTAAATGTAACATTTTGTCTAAATGTAACATTTTGTCTAAATGTAGCATTTTGTCTAAATGTTGCATGTAATATAAATATTACATGTTATATAAATATTACATGTTGTTTGAATTTTGCATGTTGTATGGGTTAACATGCTCTTGTGAACATGTTGCATAAATATTGTGTGTTGTGTAAATATTATTCATTGTAAATGTTGCATGTTGTATCTTTTTCCTTTCCTTCACTTTTACCGGATGTAAATTCTGGCATCAGATAAGTACTCAAAAAAAAGTTAGCATGTGATTACTGTATTTTGCCATTATAAAACTGTATATTTTCCCTTATTGTTTTATTTTAAAATTGGAGGTAATCTTATACATGGGTTGTGCTTACAATACTTTTTTTTTTTTATTTTGGCCTAAAAAAAGAAAAAAATAGGGGCCATCTTATAGAAGGAAGCAACTTACACACAGAAAAATGGGGTAGTTGCTGTTTTTGTGCACGTTGTTTGAACTCTGTGTCTGTTTTATTTTCAGAAAACTGGACGAGGAAAGGTTGGACAGGAAAAAAAGAGACAGGTTAGTTTGAAGTCATCCTTTTGTGATATTGTTTATTGTAAACTACGATGTGTCTGTATGGTCGAAGCAGCCAGAAGATCACGAAGCAGGACCTTATATCTCCTTCGACACCCGAAGCGGTTCAAGAGGACGTAAAGAAGAAGAAGTTTATTGAAGATAATTTACGATAAATTCTCACCAATGGACATCCCTCCTGTCCTCAATGCACAGTGATAGATGATCAGTCCCTTCCCATTTCCATTAAACAAAGCATCTCTACACTTCTTCAGTTGACATGTGGTTGAGCTATTAAGTCTCTCCCACATCTAGTAGTGTATATGTCCCCAGTATTTAATGATAGATGGTTTGATGGAGTGATCCAAACCCTTCTATTCCCATAAGCTGACATGTCTCCTGACCTCAGTGATTAATGATAGATGGTTTGATGGAGTGATCCAAACCCTTCTATTCCCATAAGCTGACATGTCTCCTGACCTCAGTGATTAATGATAGATGGTTTGATGGAGTGATCCAAACCCTTCTATTCCCATAAGCTGATTTGTCTCCTGACCTCAGTGATTAATGATAGATGGTTTGATGGAGTGATCCAAACCCTTCTATTCCCATAAGCTGACATGTTTCCTGTCCCTAATGTTTAATTATAGATGAAATTGTGGAATAATCCAAACACTTCTATTCCAATTAGCTGATTTGTCTCCTGTCCCCAATGTTTAATTATAGATGGTTTGATGGAATGATCCACACTCTTTCTATTCCAACTAGTTGAGGTGTCTGCTGTCCTCAATGTTTAATGATAGTTGATATGGTAGAGTGATCCAAGCCCTTCTATTCCCAATAGCTGACATGTCTCCTGACCTCAGTGATTAATGATAGATGGTATAGTGAAATGATTCAAACCCTTCTATTCCCAATAGCTGACATGTCTCCTGACCTCAGTGATTAATGATAGATGGTATAGTGAAATGATTCAAACCCTTCTATTCCCAATAGCTGACATGTCTCCTGACCTCAGTGATTAATGATAGATGGTATAGTGAAATGATTCAAACCCTTCTATTCCCATTAACTGACATGTATCCTGACCTCAATGATTAATGATAGATGGTATAGTGAAATGATTCAAACCCTTCTATTCCCATTAACTGACATTTCTCCTGTCCTCAGTGTCTATTGATAAATGGTGGAATGATCGGATCCCTCCCTTAGCCATTAATGGACACTTCTCTTCTCTACAATGTTTAGTGGTAGATGATGAAATGCTTGAGTCCTCCTATATCTGGTAGTGGACACATCCCCTCTTTGTAAATATCTAGATATCGATGGTGAATGATGAAACCCCTCCCTTAGCCATTAATGGACACTTCTCTTCTCTACAATGTTTAGTGGTAGATGATGAAATGCTTGAGTCCTCCTATATCTGGTAGTGGACACATCCCCTCTTTGTAAATATCTAGATATCGATGGTGAATGATGAAACCCCTCCCTTAGCCATTAATGGACACTTCTCTTCTCTACAATGTTTAGTGGTAGATGATGAAATGCCCAAGTCCTCCTATATCTGGTAGTGGACACATCCCCTCTTCGTAAATATCTAGATATCGATGGTGAAAGATGAAACCCCTCCCTTAGCCATTAATGGACACTTCTCTTCTCTACAATGTTTAGTGGTAGATGATAAAATGCTTAAGTCCTCCTATATCTGGTAGTGGACACATCCCCTCTTCGTAAATATCTAGATATCGATGGTGAATGATGAAACCCCTCATATTTCCAAAAGCGAAAATGTCTCTTCTAGTGGTAAGCGGTGAATTGCTCAGACCTCTTCCCATTCCACTGGTAGAAATACTCCTCCCAATAATGTCTAATGACAGTCAGTCAGTCAAGCCCCAACCACATCCACAAGTTTGCTGAGAAAGATTGATACAGCTGATTAATCATTTGTTGCCACTTGAGATTTGATTAGTAAAAGAAATGTACATAAAATATACGTCTAGCTCTATATGCCCGGTATGCCAGAGGGCGTGGAAACGTGTTCTTTACTTACTTTTAAATAAATCTACGACATTTTAATTTTCCACGGATATGGTAATTTCAGAAAACAAGCCTGGTTGAGTACGACATTCCGGAAACTTTAAAAATGCAGTTGGAAGAGGATTACATCTTAATCAACAAGAAAAATAAGGTTTATTTTGTTTCTTGTTGATTTTTTCATCACATTGTTTTTAATTTAAAGTATACATCATTCATGCAATCGGGAAATCCCAGTTTCAGCTTCATAACAAACGGGTCACCCCATAGCTGCTCCGTCCCTGTGCCAGCAAAAACCACACAGAATCTCCACTACTGTCCTCCTTGTAGAAAAATGTATACAGACTGCAGTCTCAGCAAATCTAATAGCATTTACTGGCATTAAATGCATAAGGCAGTCATGAGAAGTGCCAACACAAACATTCCGACACTAGAAATGTAGTTTATCTTCAATGGAAGATGTAGTTACAACAGATCAGTAGCTAGCTGCATACACAATTATTCACATAAGGTACACTGCTAGTTCTGTGGCAACAAATTGCTTGCCATTTTCTGAATCCACATTTCACAACACAAACCCCACTGGGCACAGTTGATAAACATTTGAAAATAAAGCTGCAGCTCACAGTGTTGCATCGTGCACTTAGCTCAGTAGCTTGGTGAGGATGACTTCCGGTCAAAATGGACGTTAGGCAGCGGCACTGTTCGAAACAGGCAATTTCTTTTACTTTTGCCAGACGGTGGCTGATGCATTTTTGTTCCATTTGTAGACTGGATATAGTTTCGTCGCCCAGCTTCTGAGTTAAATGCATGGCATGACCCTGTGAGCTGCGGATTGCATTTGGAATGTTTCTTCGACTGTGACGAAGGTGTTGGTGTGAATTGTAGATTCAGAAAATGGCGGGATGCCTGTCGTGCAGTGTTGTGGTGCCCGTATGTGATTAAAATTTATCGCGTGGGCAACTGCTGATCTGTTGGCGACTTCTGCTACCACCAACGATGAACTGCAATTCTAATACTATGATAAACATTCTGTGTGTTTTTCGTTGGCACAGGAGCGGAGCAAAGATGGGGTGACCTGTTTGCTATAAAGCTGAAACTAAGACTACCAGACCAAACTACCAGCTTGGTGATAAAACTATATCCTTTCAGTCTACATGGAGGCAAATGCTAGGACCAACCATTTTCAAAAGCAAAAACTTCCCAAGTACAAAAACAATTAACCTGCCTTTTGCCTTTCCTCCATATTGACTGGAAGTTTTTCTACATCAAATAGCACCATGCTATAACCCATCAGAGATGGTGAACAGACAATATTATCATCATGCAACTTGGTAGAAGATATTTCTTTAATTGTGCACGTTCTTCATGTTACACTCTTTCTCTCCCTTCTCAGATTTGTAACGTGTTTATTCTGCCACAAACAATAACCTTAATGAAATTCATGCATTTTGTTCGATCAAGTTGTATGCTATATTTGTTTAAAATGTCAACAGCTGACCAGGGTACCTGCCAAACCCTGTGTTATTGACATTCTGGAGAGCTTTATGAAGACCTTCTGTGTGAACTACGTGTGCGACCCCACGGGAGGCAGAGAGAAGACCAGAAACAGCAGCAGTAAACACACTCTCAGGTGTCCTCCAGATAAGTGGTAAGGGAGGTAATCCATTTATAGAAATATGAGTGAGCTAAACCTGTCAGTTTGACAGAGTATTTTGCCCTTGATTAAAAAAAAAAATACTTGAACAGTAAAATAATGTGAATCGGGAAGGCTAACCTGGGCAACAAATGCCTGCGGAAGTCGGATGTATATGTCAAGAGGCTCAGATATCACAGCCGTGTTGTAAACAGGCACAATACATTTACATCTTAAGATGAATGCAGAAAAAGAAATAGCAATATGTTGGTCTTTATATGCATTAATACCCTGTCATCCCTTTGTGGGAAGCAACTTTTCATTATTTGAAGCCCTACTCTGGCTCTTGCCAGGGGCCGCAATATAGCCCAGCCATAAATATAGTCTAATGGCTGAACACGGTATCTGGGACCTCTCCACGGGTGATCCTCATCTGCATGGTGGCACTTTGTGTGATCGGGTGTGTATCGCTTGTGTGATGTCCTGGTGGGGTAAAAGTACTACTACTACTGTTGGTCTAAGTTGAATTAAGAATCGACATCACAGCAATCGGGACACTCCCATAAGCGCTCCGTCCCCATCTTCAGCAGCAAGCGCAGAGTTGGTCTAAGTGATGTGGAGCTAGAAAGCAAGCATCTATGCATCATAATGGATGCACTGCAGCAGACATTGGACCAGTGCGGTCTCATGTCTGTATATACTGGCATTGGATACGCAGCAGATGCTTCTTCCTCTGAATTCACTCTTAAAATGGAGGCGTTTGCACATTGTATTGTGGTTTACAGCTAGGCTTTGATATCTGCACCTTTTGGCCCAACACATCTGACTAGCAGATCTTCAATTTGTTGCTTTTTGTGGTATGCTTAGTAAGGGGCTGTGGGGATATCCCTCTCCTACCCCCCATCCTTTTTCCAATCCCCCAGTGAGCCCCCAAGAACCTACATGGGAGTAGCAAATACTGTTTGTCAGAGAAGAGGAGATCCGCTTCCACTTTTAAATGTACGTTAGTAGTCAGATTTGTCCATTCAAAGAAATGACAGTGATCTTGGCTTCCATATTATGGCAGGTCGCTATCGTTTATTTTCCTTGCTTACTGAAGATGATGATGAAGATATAGTACCCCTTCCAGACCTGGGGCTCTGAACCTGTCCCCTATATGTGGGCTCCTGAGCGTTAAAGAGAAAAAAAAACTAACATGATATAGAAAAATTTTAGTTACATGCAAACAAGTGGTTAGAATAAGACAGAACTTGGAGACATTGTAGAAAATCTGTATACTTTCATCTAATGCCAATATTCCACCTTTGTGTGCCAGTCCACCCAGCAGGATGAGCCTTGTTTCCGACAGAGGAACTTCTTGCAAAAGTGAGCACCAGATATTGCTCTTCAGTTCCTTGCATGGATTGTCTTTGTAAGACACTCCAAGATTTTGCTTGTTGTACCAGGAGTGCTTTTCCATGCTCACAGCACAGAAATGATGTCCCGGGGAAAATCTCTGGAAAATGATTGCCTGGGGTCATCGGTTAAGGGCAGGGTTCCTTTTATGGGCTGCAGTGGGCTGATGTCCTGTATCCACCAATAAGTTGCAGGCACAGTTTCTGTATTTATCTGGTGAAATAAACTCGCTTTTTTGAAGTCAGTCGGTTCACTCTCCTCTGTGATAGATCTAAGAATGCACACTTTTCTGTCCCCAGTGAAATTCTGATCTTTATTTGGTTATACAAAATGCCATGTCCAGCCTTCACCCCCACCCAGATCTCCCCCATCAGCTGTTTAAGGGCACCCCCCTACCCCCTCCCCTTCTCTTACTATAGATCTAGCTCTATAGATTCTCCTCATCACTCGAGTTCTCACTGTCTGTGTCACTTGAACTGGAAACGTATTCTTGATGAAATTCTGACTCCTCAGAGTCTGAATCAACCAAAGTATCGATCACCTGTTGGAATGTCAAAAGCCAAGGCCTACTTTGCTTTTCTGTTGAAGTGCTTGGTTCTTCAGCCGCTCATTTTTTTTTTTTTTTGAATTTTCAAACACATGGGGGCAGACATTTCCAATAGCTAACCATAAAGTTTGACCACGATATGTGGCTTATTTTTAGTTTGTGACACATTTTTTTTTACATACTAGGCGAAGTACCGAAAATTAGGTACAGCGATATAGTGGTAAATTAGGCAATTTTGGAAAATAGGTACAATGGTCTGGTAAGGTTAACAACCCATCTTTAGTAGAGGAAAGAGTGTCAATAAATAAAATTATGTTGTATTTACACCCAGAATAATAGAGGAACAACTATGTATGAATATAATCATGTTTTATTTGCCTGTCTCCTGTCAGTGTTTCACTGTGCAAGGAGTTTGTCGACAGCCTGAGGGTCATCTTTGACTTTACTCTACCCATAATTCTACTGTATGCTGCAGAGCAGCAGCAGTTCGAATCAGCCATGAAAGATATCAAACCTGTGGATCTTATAGCCAGAGATAAGGAGGCGTAAGTTTAACTTGCTTGGACATTTGACTTTCCTAATATTCTTTTCTTCTTAGTTTTCTTCTTCTTCTTCTTCTTCTTCTTCTTCTTCTTCTTCTTCTTCTTCTTCTTCTTCTTCTTCTTCTTCTTCTTCTTCTTCTTCTTCTTCTTCTTCTCCTCCTCCTTCTTCTTCTCCTCCTCCTTTTTCTTATTCTGTTTCTTCTATATTCACCTCAAAAGAGCGATGTCCATGTTGTTTTGTGGTTTATAACTAGGCTGAAATATCTGCACATTTCAGCCCAACACACCCAGAGTCACCAATGAAGAACTAATAATAACGGCAGGCACAGCACTGATAAATGATTTTAAAGAACATCAGAGAATCAAAGGGTTTAGTTATCTGCTTAAAGCGTACTACATAAGAACAGCAGGCTACAAGTCAAGAGGCTGACCAGGAAAGAGATGGGTGGAGGGAGTAAAAGAGACGCTACAGAGACTCAATATGACATTAACACAAGCTAGGCTACTAGCAAAGGACAGAAAACTACATCTTACTCCTTTCTGCAAAGCATTACTGCATAAGGTGTAGAAAAAAAAAAAATAGGGAGGTAGGTGGGTTGGCAGACAGACAGGTAAATAGATAGCTTAGACTGGATGGTTGGGTAGACAGACTGAGGGAGGAAGGTAAACATCTCTGTGTAGGTTCAGGGGCTTTGGGGCGGGGATACCTGCAGGCCCCCCCCCCCCCTCCCCCAAGTTAGTTAGGTAAGATAAGAATTGACATCACAGCACTCATGGCATTCCCGTGCGTGCTCCGTCCTCATCTTCAGCAACCAGCGAAGAGTTCCAATACTGATGGTACCAGTCTCAATCTGGTTACAGGTCCGTCTCGCCTTTCCTCTGAGTGTAGTGAGTCGGCCAAACCCTCTGGTTACACTCAGGTGCCTCATTCTCTCCAGGCCATAATAATCTTGTTTCTCTACTAATTCCATTACTTGTTCCCAAAGGGCCCCCCTAACAAGTATGTGGTAATAGTTGACAATTTGGGGTGTTTCCTTGTAAGTCGGAGTGCATCTGGCCGAGGGGCAAGAAACAAATAGTCTGCATATAAATAGGCCACATCTATAAAACGAGTGTGCGCACAAATCTAAAATTCTAGAATAACACTAAAATCCAGAGGTGGACGAACAACCAGAACTTTTCATCTGAGTTCACAGCCAGTGAACGCTAAGAAGAAGAAGGTAGATGGATGAATGGATGGATAGATGGAAGTAGGTAGAGCTAGATAGATGGATAGTCAAATATCAAGATGACTAGTAAAGTGACAACCTGGCTGTTTGGTTGGTTTCGTTCGTGGTTGATTCGTTTGGTCACTGGTTTTGTCGGGTAATTAGGGAACTTATCCTTTGCCCTTATTTTTCCAGTTTGAAATGTGAAATGTAGAAAATTCATTAATGTTGTTCTGACCTTTGAGCATGGTATGGTGTTTGTTCACTTGAAGGTCACTTCTGCCATCCGATGAATCTCCAAACAGGGCAGTCAGGTCAGGTGCTCAGAATGCAAAGCTAAAGTCAGAACGAATGACCAAACATTCGCAGTCACAGCATCATCGTTCTACATCACCCACGCTCTCATGCTCGTCAAAGTCATCAACTTCTTTCATGAAAGAGTCACCCACCACACCTGCTCGTAGATCACCCACCACACCTGCTCGAAGAATCACACGACAATCAGCCCATGAGATGGCAGCCTCTGACAGTCAAAACATGAAACAGAAACCCCACATAACTGTCAATCAACAGCCGCATCGAAGCTCGCGGCATTCAGATCTCTCATCCCCAAAGTCTTCACGGAGGTTGCACAAGGAAGATGCGTCTATTATTCCTATCGCATCTCGAACACGACGGCGATCACAACTGGAAGTGATTGAAGTATCCGACGCTCCAATCGTTAAACTGGAACCCAGCAGTGATATGGAGATGGACGTCCCGTCGCCGGATCTGCCCGGTCCAAGTCAGGTAAACCAGTTTGCAGATCTCTCAGCTTATTTAGGTTAATAAAGTTACTCATTTTCTTGCAAAGACAAGTGGTTTGAGTTTAATCTTACTGGAAGAGATGGGTGTCCTTCGAGGATGCAGACGTGCTGGACAGCCTGTACCGTACTTTATTGGATTTTATTTTACTGTATTTTACTTTACTTTAATGTTTTTTATTTTACTGTACTGTACTTTCTTTACGGTACATTACTTTACTGTACTTTATTTCATTTTAGTGTGCTTTATTTTCCTTTACTGTACTTTATTTAACTGTGCTGGTTTATTTTCTTCTTCTTCTTCGCGTTCACCAGCTGTACACTGTGGCGGAAAGTTCTGGTTGCTCGGCCACTACTGAACTGCAGTCCTGCCCCAGAACCTGAGTGTTGCGTTTTGGTTAGGCATTGGGTCTATTCTTGTTTTCCCCACAATGAGGCCCCAGAACCCACACGGGGAGGGGAGGGGGGAGTTATTTTCTAACTGTACTTTTTTTTGCTCTACTGTATTTTTTTAGACTACTTTATTTTCCCTAACTGTACTTTATTTAACTGTACTGTACTTAATGTTACTGTACTTTCTCTAATTTACTCTACAGTATTTCACTTTACCTTTTGCATGTGTGTGTGTGTGGCTGATGTTTTAAACACACTGTATATATGGTTCATTACAGAAGTGTACGTGTATGTTATATATTTGTCATATATTTCTGCTCTGCCAGAGTGATCAAGGACTGGTGAATGGTCAGGAAGGACCTAGCAGTGCCGCTGGCACAGAGATTATGACCCTTGGGTCATCTCGTGGCCGGGAGGACGCCATGGACAGGATCTTGGGCTGGCAGCTTTTGCCTGCAGAGGTCAAAGTCCACGGACCTGTCACCCCCTCACAGATTTATGGAACCGTCCATCTGCTACGAATGTTTGGTGAGTGGTTCTGATTTTGTGGAGATTGAACAGATACTTTCCTTTCTGCACATGGAAGACTGTTTGATCAGTCTACATGTATTAGGGTTTCTCAGAATACTGAGAATGTGTTGCAGACATGCTGTCTACATGCGGTAGGGAGGTCCCGGGTCTGGCCAGTTAGCATTCCAGTGGGAACCAGACTGTATGGATCAGTGGAGGACATGTGTCATACTACTACCTCTGTAGTGGCCTATGGTCCCCTCGTATGAAGGGAGAACAAAAAGGAAAGATGTGTCGTACTACAGCCTCTATAGTGGCCTATGGTCCCCTCGTATGAAGGGAGAACAAAAAGGAAAGATGTGTCGTACTACAGCCTCTGTAGTGGCCTATGGTCCCCTCGTATGAAGGGAGAACAAAAAGGAAAGATGTGTCGTACTACAGCCTCTATAGTGGCCTATGGTCCCCGCCTATAAAGGGAGGGGATAAAAGGAAAGTTGTGTCAGGAAAACCTTCGACAACTTTTCAGTCAACTACAGAGCACCTTAACCTTTCTAAGAGTGGCTTCTGGCAGCCAGTGTTAGATAACTTATATTTCTCTCAGCTTCGAATCCAAGATGGTGAAGAGTCCAGCTACTCCTGACACTTTAAGAAAATAGTTTCTTTTTCTAGCTGCAAATTTCTGGTGCTATTTCCCTTTCCCCATTTCTTTAGTGTGTCCAAAGATTCAGCCACCCAGCTGAGAATGTGAGTGCTTGATGCAACACTGTGAGCGGCAGATTTCATGTGGTGGTTTTATGTTGTGAACTGCGCTAAAGGTGCTGCACGGCTGATTAGATTTGCAATGGCCTGTGCACATGCTGGTATTTTTTTTTTCTAAATTGTCTTCTAGCATTAACAGTGAACTGTAATTCTGTTGGGAGACCGTTAGTGTTGGCACATCTGATTGCTGCCTTATGCATTTACTTTGCATGTGCGAGCTTCAAGATTTTTTGCTGGAACTGATATCTGTTCCACCTGTTTTTTTACTTGGGCAGTGAAGGATATTTTGTGTGATTTTTCCCTGGCACAGGAACCGAGCTGTTGTGGGGGTGACCCATCTGCACTGAAGTTGAACCTCGACTGATGACTAAAATCTTCACCTAAGCCAACGGTTCTCTTCCTTTTTTTGGTCAAACGACCTTTCAGAGGGGTCGCCAAGGACCATCAGAAAACACATATTCTTTGAAGTTATGAAGTTGCAACAAAAATAATGCTAAGGTTGGAGGTCGCCACAACATAAGGAATTGTATTACAGGGTGGCGCAAAGATCTGGTTGTTCGTCCACGTCTGAACTGCAGCCCTGCTCCAGAACCTGAGTGTTGCGTGTGTATCCGTTTTACAGATCTGATTCACTTGAATGCAGACTGTTGGTTGCCTGCCTCTTCGGCAGATGCACACTGACTTCAATGGAAGCTCCTGAATTAGTCGACTCTTACGACGTGCTTTTGGGTAGGCAGTGGGTCTGTTCTTGTTTTTCCCCACAATGGGGCCACGGAACCCACACGGGGATAATGTATTTTAAAATGTACTTCTTGTTTTGGCAGATATTCTTTTGTAAACACCCATTATCACCTACAGGTTTTGTGTTGGCAAATATCTTTTCATGAAACACCATATTTTATTTAGACCTCTTGTGTTGTCAAAAACACTTTAATGAAACACCAAATATTATTTAGACCTCTTGTGTTGACAAAAACACTTTAATGAAACACCAAATATTATTTAGACCTCTTGTGTTGACAAAAACACTTTCATGAAACACAAAATATTATTTAGACCTCTTGTGTTGACAAAAACACTTTCATGAAACACCAAATATTATTTATACCTCTTGTGTTGACAAAAACACTTTCATGAAACACCAAATATTATTTAGACCTCTTGTGTTGACAAAAACACTTTCATGAAACACCAAATATTATTTAGACCTCTTGTGTTGACAAAAACACTTTCATGAAACACCAAATATTATTTAGACCTCTTGTGTTGACAAAAACACTTTAATGAAACACCAAATATTATTTAGACCTCTTGGGTTCACAAAAACACCACATATTATTTGATATTGAAATGTGTTATGTTGGATACTTTCAGTAAAACTCCCAGATTTGTTGAAGAAGATGCAGATGAAAGAGGTACAGCTGCAGATCATCATTAAGTTTATCCATCATTGCTTGCAGTAAGTTGTACACTTTTCTTCTTCGATCCTTCTGTTAGAAAACTTATTTCAGGAAGCTGGTTGCCTTTATGAAAGCTATCGTGCAGTCCAAATCTCTCTGTATACTTTACAGCTTTGTCTTCATTGAGGTTGGGACAGGCCAGATTGCTGCTGTGTTAGCAGCATACAGTTGACAGTGTTGGAGCACATGCTCAGCATTTTCTGGTGTCAAGTTTCAGGGACATGTCTCTATGTTTCCTACACTGAAAAATGTGAACATATGTTGGTGAAGCCTTTTGTGCCCTGCCCTGCTTTTGTCATAATATAATACACATGTACACCCCCCCCCCCCCCCTTCCTCTTGAGAGAGGTGAGGAAACGAATCTTGATAAACAAGTTTTATTGCTTTACCTATTGTACTATTTTGTTGCCCAAATTGACCCAACTTAAAATGGCTATGTGGGAAGTAAAGGTAGCTGGTTTAATACTGACCATATCACCCACCAAGTGCTGCTTCTTCTTCACATTCAGGGGCTGTTGACTCTGGCGGAAAGTTCTGGTTGTTCGTTCACTTTTAGACTTTTGGTCTTGTTGGTTCCTTGCCTCAGGCAGATGCACTCTGACCTTTGAAGAAAACACTACTAATTAGCTGAATTTTACTACATGCTTTATACAGTTACAGTGGGTTTATTTCTTTTTTTTTTCTCTACTAAAATGGGGTCTCTGAACCCGTATTAGGAAACCTCCAACTGCTGAATGGTAGGCTAACCCGTTCAACAAATGCCCGCAGAAGTTGGATGTGTCGGCTAAAAGGTGCAAATATCACAGCCATGCTGTAAATGGACACAATGCAGTTACATCTTCGGATGAACGCAGAAGAAGAAAAAGAAGAAGGACTGCTAACTAGTAAAATGTGACTAAAAAGCTCAAAAAAGGGATGGAAAATATTGTGCACAAAGACAGCCAGACGTTTCAAACAAAGTGTTTTTCAGCCGAATACTAAATACAACACAGACTATGTCGGGGAAATGCCACCTGATTTGTGCTGAGAAGTCAGTGTGCCCACTGTGGTGATGATTATATATCACCCATCAAGCGCCAACAGGTTTATATTTTTTTTTAAAGTGTGGTTCTGTCACCATATACTTGTTGTACCTATAAAGTTAGTTGCGTATCCTTTACAGGATGTTGCCAAACCAACACCAACATTTTTTGTTTTTTTTTGTGGTTTTTGTAGGCAAATTTTTCGTTCACTAGTTTGCTATTGCTTTCTGATTGGTCAGCTCTCAGTACCACTGTCAAAACCAAGGCAAGACAAATCGTCTTGGGATCGAACCCGGCACCCCGGCATTACGAAGTGCATTCACAGTGCCTAGGTCACAGATGCCGACTAGTGCTTGTGCTAGGAGGTTCCATTACCTCCAGGTGTGGGTCGTGGTGTTCCATTACCTCCAGGTGTGGGTTGTGGTGTTCCATTACTTCCAGGTGTGGGTTGCTAGGTTCCATTATGGGGAGAAAATAACTGATAGACCCGCTACTCCCTAACAAGCACATCCTTAAAGTCTACTAGTTAGGTAAGTCAGAGTGCATCTGCCTGAGAGGCGAGGAACCAACAGCCTGCATACAAATAAGCCAGATCTGTGAAATGGATGAGCATCAAAAACTTAAATTCTGGAACAAGACCATTGAACGTGAAGAAGAATAAGATTGTTTATTTACCAGCAAATGTTTGTTTATTTAGCAGCAAATGTTTATTCACACAGGTACCTTGTCGACCACCACCAGGAGTTATTTAGCGAGCAGACTTACATCAAAGCATGACGGCAGCCCTGGTAGCAAGCTAGCAGCAAGTTGATAAGGGTCTGCATGGAGATCACTTATTGGAAATGGCATCTAAATACTTATGTTAATCAGTGATTAACTATCTGCTAATTCTTTTCGTTTTGTCAGAGGTAAACTACTCCTGTTTGGGAAAATTCTGCAGGTGGGTGTAATTCAGTAGCCCGTCAAATATACCAGGTTATCAAACAATTATTTGGTGTGTTCATCCTACTTAGACATCATTCTTCCTCTTCTTTTTTTCTGTCCTTTATCCCCCAGTAAAGCATAGGCCCTCGACCATTTCACATCAAGCCGTCCTATCTTTTGCTTTTGCATGTACCCTATCTTTTGTTGAGTGCCTTCACACAAGTTAGTGATATTTTCACCTAAACTGAGGCGTGTAATTCAAACCTTAGTTCTAGATAGAAGATTTCAGAATTTAAAAATTATGAGAGCTAAACAAATTTCAGTGAATCAAGAGGTGAGGAAATAATACCGGACTTGGATAGGACACACCTTGAGAATATCTTTGCACTGGAACATACGAGCCACAGAAATAAAGGAAGACCAAAACACACAGAGAAGAGAACTAGAGAGTGAGGTTAAAAAAAAGGTGAGCTGCATGCAAAAAATATGATTGGTTGGTTGTGGCTCTACACTCCAGCGGGGGTTAAAGGGCAAATGAAGTCAGATGATAAGTAAGTAGGTTGAACACCCCACCGTCCAGTATATTTAAGAGCTATAACATCACACCTATCTGCAGGAGTTTGCCCTAATTTCTTGGTAGTGGTTTAGCTCTGAATGGTGACCTGGTTACAGGGAAACAAATCTGCAGAAAGACCAAGGTTTTGCTATAAGGACATAGGCTAAAGCGACCTGAGAGATACAGACACTTGAGAGAGATCAGTTGTAGGCCGACTTCAATGGAGGCAGACAGTAAAAGATGCATTGTCGCAGTTTCATCAGTCAGTCAGGGACCCCCAACAAGCTCTGTCTGTGGTCTTGGTTGTACACTCTCTCAGACTGCTGTTGGTGCGTCTCTTGATGTTGTCCTACCACTTGTAATTTTGCAGTTTACAAAAGGCCAAGCATAGAGAAGAGTCTAAGAGAAAAAGAACAGCCTCTATATAATAGAGTATCAGCGTTTTTATGTGGACAGTGTTGCAGAGACTGCCGCTCTCACACTAGACTTTACAGTCATAGCAGACACTGTGGTGCTATATTAATATCTTACCCCAAACAGGGAAAATCCACAGGTCACAGGACAGATTAATATTTCAGGGGGTGGTTGATATGCAGCATGCATTCTTGGGACCTAGGCTGCACTCTCTTGGGGGACATAGGAGGGTTAGGGTTAGGGCCAGTTCTAGATGTTTTGGGGTCGTTAAAAGCATCAGAAAGCTAGGAAACCCTGTCTTACCACCCTCTAAAATGTTGGACTGTCCTGTGACTTCATCTGGGGTAGGATATTAATAAAGCACTGACACTGTTCCCCAAACCAGTGGTTCAACTGTGTGATTAATAGGCACCGACAGTTGTCTGCACAGTTTTTTCCCTGACAGCAAGTCAGCAGATTTATTTGATCATAGATTTCCTAATCCACAAGGTGGGGATCCCCTTTTTTCTGCCAAGCACACTTTGGATATTTATAATGTTATTACTGGGCCATATCTCCATGTGGGTTTTGTGACCCCAGTGTTTTGAGGGGGAATAATACTAGTCCCTCAGCTCCTTGTAAGCATGTTGTAAAAGGTGGGTAATTGAGAGTTCACTGAAATCGGACTGTTGGAGTAAAGGGCACAGATATCACAGCCTAGCTAAAAACCACAACACAGCGTGTCAGTTAGGGGGAGCAAATTGATCATCACTATCTAGTGATAGTGATGCAGCAGTGAAGGGATCTGACTGATACTCGGCGCTCAGAGGAAAGGCAAGACGGACATATGATTAGACTGGTACCATTGGTATTGGAACTCTGCGCTGGCTGCTGAAGATGAGGACCAGGTGCTTATGGGAATGCCCTGAGTGCTTATGTGAAAGCTGTGATGTCGGTTCTTTAATCGACTGAACTTAACGTACCAATCATTTTTTTTAAGGGTGAAGGACAAAGAAGAAATAGCTCTCTTTATATGATCAAACAATGAATTAACTCATCTGTCATGTGAAGAGTCGGCTCTGTGGCTAAGTCGATGCGAACGCTTTGTAATGTCGGGATGCCGGGTTCGATCCCAGCTGTGGGCCATGGGCCTTGCGTTGGTTTCGACAGTGGTATCAAGAAAGCTGACCGTCCAGAAAAAAATAGCAAACTACTGGACATAAATATGCCTAGAAAAAACCACACAACAGCCAGGGGCTGTTGGGGGTTGGTTCTGCAACGTCCTGTAAAGGATACGCAACTAACCTTTGTCATGTGAAGGCAGGCACTGCTTCTCTGTGGTAACATGACTGAAACAAGCTGCTGTTATTTGTCCATTGTGGATTCAGCAAAGAAAAGATGTGGTATAAATTGTAAACATCACACATTGTCAGTCGCAGAGAAAGTCTAAATGCTAAAAAATATGCCAAATATATTACTTACTTACTTAGTCGCTCCTCTTCTACCTTGGGGTGTAGAGGTTTGCCAGAGAGATCGCCAGACGTCTCTATCAGCAGTTTTTGCCAAATATATACAACCTGTTAAGTTACTTGTGCATCCCTTGCAAAACCAACTTAAATTTTTTTGGCTGTTGTGATTTTTCTAGACGAATTTACTGTCGAAACCAACTTAAGATGGTCTGCTGCCAAATCACCTGCCCTGCAATGGGATCAGACCCGACATTATGAAGTAATGCTGTCTTTATAACTGTAAATAAGTCCTGTATTTTCACAAAGTCGGCACTCTTAAGGTCTGGAGGTTGCTGGATTTTTCAATGCCAACCTGTAGTCGAAAATGTTTTTCAGTTTTGTTTCAATGAGTCGATAGTGCAGCTGACTCTTTGCACAGCTAGATTAAGCATGATTGGTATGATATGCTCATGTAGACTGCATCAGATTACCATCAGTGTGTAGTCAGATCTGGCTAAGAGAGGCTTCGCTGCATCAGTGTAAAGTCAGATATGGCTAAAATTGGCCTCTTGCTCATATAAGCTGAATCAGTATGTAGTCAGATATGGCTAAAAGAGGCCTCTTGCTCATATAAGTTGCGTCAGTGTAAAGTCAGATATGGCTAAAAGAATCTTCTTGCTCATTTAAGTTGCGTCAGTGTAAAGTCAGATGTGGCTAAAAGAGGCTTCGTGCTCATATAAGTTGCATCAGTGTAAAGTCAGATGTGGCTAAAAGAGGCTTGTTGCTCATCTTCTGCATCAACCCATAGATATGACAGAAGTCTGTTATGATATTGTTTATGTTAAAATGGTGCTTCTTGAATTGTATATAGTGAATTGAGAGTGGGTGTGCATCTGAATGTGTCTTTGTGGTTAACATTTTTTTTTTCTGGTTGGAGTTTAAAAAGAAAAAATAAAGGACCCTTTACTGTGTGCTTTACTAGACACACATCTTTAATGACCAACTGGTACATTTCCTGCTACCCATTTTTAAACTAGGTCGAGCTGGAAAATTAAAAAAATCGGCCATCTTATGGGTTCAGATCTAAGACCTTCAGGGTAGAAAGAGAGTGCCTCTGCTGCCGGTTCCCTTGTTGTTGGGCAGGGAGGTATTATTGTACATCGCTGCTTGTGTTTACCGCTGTTGTAGTGTGGGCAGGAAAGTCTTTGAGGCCGAGGATTTCGGGTTGCATGGCTAGTGCTGTTGCCACACACTGTGCAGGGTATGATTTTATTTTTAGCTACCTATAAAAAAAATCCATAGCCTTACTGAGGATTCAAACCTGGCTCTCTTGCATGACAACCTAGCATGCTTTAACCGTTCAGCCAACTGCTCCTCAACCTTGTAGGCACACAATGTTAATAATGAAAATTTAGTTTTCTAAAAATTATTTCTCATTACATTGTTTTCTTAGCATTCTACTTATTAGATTAGTGTTATCAAAATATTACTTCTTACATTGTTTTCTGAGCACTGAACAGTTACTTTGACGAGTGGCTGGGAGTGTCTACAGGGCCGGGTGTGTCTACAGGGCTGCAGGACTGGGCTCTCATGCTGAACACATGTGTTCGGTCCTCAGAAGGGGTGGATATTTTTTTTCTGTCGGATAAAAATAAAAAATAAATCCCATCCTGCACAGTTCATGGCAGTTGCACTAGCCGTACGACCATACACTGTCGCCCCGAGAAAATAAAATCTAGTCACATCCAGTTGTGACACAGCCCCGTAGAAGGCCTTTTCTGCAATAAGCTGTTCTTGAAAAGCACAAGTGCCAATAGTTCAGATATGTGCCTACACAGTGTTTATAGGCAAGTCTACTTAGTGTTCAGTAGGCGAATATATGGCCTTTGTCTGCAATAAGCAGTTCTTGAAAAGCACTTAAATGCCATCGGTTCAGAAATGTGCCTACACTAAAAACAGCAGTTAGGGTAATTCTTTATGACCGCAGTGGAGCCAAGTGGAAGTCAAATTTTCCTTGGAGCCTCAGTGATACAGGTCACTGGATGAGTCACCAGATACATATTGTTTTCTAGACCCCGGAGAATGTATTCCATACAATGTTTCACTCTGTTCCTGTTTATTGATTGACCCCTCTAGCAGCTGGACGCTCACCTGCGGATCTCATTATTGTGGGTGGTTCAAATCTAGATGGTGCTGGACTTTTTTGTGTTTCAAAAATAAACTTGGCTCCCAGGTCGACTCAGCTTTAAATGGGTACCAGGACCTGGCCGGCTGGTGGGAGTCTGACCACATCGCCCTGAAAGTGGTGATTTTCTGTCAAGGTCTAGCTTTGTATGCTCAGTATCCAGCAGGCGCGAAAACGGGTCCTTTACTTAACCTATATATTTTGACTGTTTATTTTTTTTATTAAAAAAAAAAAAAAAAAAAAATATAGATAAATAATGTTTTTTTTTTTTAAAACGTTTTCCCGTAATGAATTTAAGTAATGCGGACACAAACAATTTATTGCCGGGCATATTAAAATTCATTAGGGGAAAAATTGTTTTGAATATCTTAAGCGTCACCTCCCGCGACCAAGAGTGAAGCGACTGGATGGATTAACTCTGTAGTAATGCACCTGACGAGATACAGCGAATTATGCCTGGCAATAAATTGTTTGTGTTCGCATTATTTAAATATTTTTTTTAAAGTTTTATTTTAGATAGCTATGTGAAATGGTTGTTTTTTACGGGAATTTGTATGGGTTATGGCTCATTTTTGTTTAGCATTAACGTGATGAATCCTCAGGCTAGTGACTGGCCTCCGACACCTCCCTGAAAGTGTTTGATTAAAAACAGTTACTTTTAACATCATTTCTAGGTTTTCATCCTACCAGGAATTCTGTATGATAATTGTGATAAGACTCATCTCTATTTTGATTGTAGATTTGTTGTTATGTATATTTTTATTTTAGTGATTTCTTTACGAGAAATTTGTTGTCTCATCACTGTTTCATGTTAGTTTCCAACATTTGGGTGTTTCTGTTTTATGTTATGCAGCAATAAAGATATCAGTATCAGATTGATTATTTGTTTTGCTGGCTTTAGTTCTTTATAGTTTTTAACATTGTGATCTGCGGGCAGGGAAAATTAAATTATTTTCCAAATGGTTGACAGCTCTAAAAAAAAGAAACGATACACATTTTTTTATTTAAAAGTTCTTTAAAAAAAAAGAAACATTACACATTTTTTTTTATTTAAAAGTTCTAAAATTTAAAAAAAAATTTTTTTTAGTTAATGTGATATTTGCTGCCTAAAGGTTAGAAAATGTGTGTGGCTGGAGCCTTGTTTCTGAAAGACAAAGTGCTGCAATAACATCAATTCCATTTGACTTCCACTGTAGCTCTATGATTGGGCAACAAGAACAATTTGAAAATTGGTAATATTTTGTTTTTCTGCTGTTTTGTGGGTTTTTCTGCTGTTTTGTGGGTTTTTCTGCTGTTTTGTGGGTTTTTATTTTTTTTTCCAGGTCCAGTAATTTTTCCCTGCTTTTTTGATTGATTAAAAAAAAAGAAAAGAAAAAGGAGAAGGTAATTCACTAAATGCAGTACTTGAAGTGTTCAAGTGTAGAAAACTACTGGAATTACAAACGATACTGACTTAACCTGACTGTCACAACACAATGGATACCGTCTGAGTGTGGAGTTCCCAAAAATAAGCGAGCTGATCAACTGTCAGAGGAAGTTGCAACAAAAGAGTAGCTGGATGTCACAGTCTCGTATTACCAGAAGAAATATAATTAAATCAACCAGAACGCCAACCCTGGCACAAACTGATTACATTTATGGCCAGACCAGAACAAGTCATTATTCTACAGCAATTACGCAGCCAGATGCAAATTTAACACTGGTGTATCAGTCATGCACAATTCCCATACTACTATCCAAAACATAACAACCAGTACTTGTAATCACTGTAATCACGTATTTAATGAATATGTTCACTATACAAAACACAGACAACAAAATTTACCTGAAACAAAAACCAAGTTAAATTATTGTTCAGAATCGAAATGCATGAGAAGAGTCTGATGTAAACATCCTAGGTAATCAATATTTTCACCTATGCAAAATAAAATATGTGATTCCTAACTCAGGCAGTGATGGATGTTTCTCAAGGGTATGAGTACACTAGTTTAAAAAGAAAGTCATGGTGGCATAACACTATAGATGTCTCTTTAGCGGTAGATTCCCTTCAGTGCTTGTAACGTTGTTTGGCCCAGAAAGAGAGTGCCTTCCTTGCCATTCATGCCTCGTGTCACAGGGCCCGTCCTGTGTTGCGAGGGTGTCACGCTTAGTTTCCGGCCAGCAACACGTCGTATTTTACTCGTGCAGCGGCCGGTGATATTGCATGTTCTATATTCCACAATGTGAGCGCTTTTAACGTTCCCAACACATTTAGAACTGACCCTAACCCCAACCTCACATCCTCAGTCAATGTCCCCCAAAAAGTGCAGCCTATAGTATACGCTGCATACAGTCGTGCTACCTAAGCTGCATGTAGTCATCGGATGTAAGCCCCCCGTGTGGGTTCCGGGGCCCTATTGTGGGGAAAACAAGAATAGACCCACTGCCTCCCCAAAAGCATGTCGTAAGAGTCGACTAACTGGGGAGCTTCCTTTGAAGTCGGAGTGCATCTGCCTGAGAGGCAAGGAACCAGCAGTCTGCATTCAATTGAATCAGATCTGTAAAACTGATGCACACGCAACACTCAGGTTCTGGAACAGGACTGCAGTCCAGAAGTGGACGAACAACCAGAACTTTACACCAGAGTTTACAGCTGGTGAACGCGAAGAAGAAGAAGATAGGATGTAAGCTGAGGCTGTGAGACTGGGGTTAGGGTCAGTTCTACATGTTTTGGAAACATTGATTTTCAGCTTTATAAGTGATGCAATTTGTCATTTTCATTTTTTTATCATACACTGGTATCAAGATTTTTCTATGTGCCATGACAACTATAGGATAAAACTTGTCAAGAAAAACAAACTGACTTTTATTTTAAAAAAAAAAAAAAACTGCTAGCAACAGGATGTTCAGATGTTATGCGTAAAATTTAAGAAAACAAATGCTGCTACTGGCACTAGAATCAGACAAGACTTATAGAATCAGACAAGACTTCTAGGATCAGACAAGACCTCTAGAATCAGACAAGACCTCTAGAATCAGATAAGACCTCTAGGATCAGACAAGACCTCTAGGATCAGACAAGACCTCTAGGATCAGACAAGACCTCTAGGATCAGACAAGACCTCTAGAATCAGACAAGACCTCTAGGATCAGACAAGACCTCTAGAATCAGACAAGACCTCTAGGATCAGACAAGACCTCTAGGATCAGACAAGACCTCTAGAATCAGACAAGACCTCTAGAATCAGACAAGACCTCTAGAATCAGACAAGACCTCTAGAATCAGACAAGACCTCTAGGATCAGACAAGACTTCTAGAATCAGACAAGACCTCTAGGATCAGACAAGACCTCTAGAATCAGACAAGACTTCTAGGATCAGACAAGACTTCTAGAATCAGACAAGACTTCTAGAATCAGACAAGACCTCTAGAATCAGACAAGACCTCTAGAATCAGACAAGACCTCTAGGATCAGACAAGACCTCTAGGATCAGACAAGACCTCTAGAATCAGACAAGATCTCTAGAATCAGACAAGACCTCTAGAATCACATCCTCAAGAGCAACTTCTGAATAGTTTTGTACTGAAGTTATGTCACAAAGTTCCTCAGCGTGCTAGATTCCATCTGGCTTAGGTCTAGGGCAGGGCTTTTCAACTGGGAGCCTGCAGGCCAAAAGTGGTCTTTGCAACATTGCCAGTTGTACTGTTTCATTTTTCTATGCTGTGGCTAGGTTCTCTGGCCTGTGACGATTCCTGTTTTAAACATTTCGGCCCCTGAGAAAACTTAGTTGAATCGTCCTGGTCAAGTATTGTCCAGACTCTTGGCTAGCACCATGCTTCTATATTCTTCTAAAGATAAACCAAACTGTCACAAGAAAACAGCAATAGTGGAAAATGATGTTCACTAGAAAAACAAATTAAAAAAGAATTATTTGCTTACATTTTAACATTTAATTAGACTATATGCTGTACTTAAAATCCACTCAGCAAGCTACTGTACGTAATTTCCAGTATCTTGGCATGTGTAGGTGAGTTGCAAATGCCTGCTCTAGAAACAACTACGTCCACAGAATTAACAAATTCAATCACTTATTTTAAAATAAAATGGATAAACCTGGCTTTACTTACACAAAAATTGATAAGAAATGTCTAGAAAACTTGGCAGAGGATAACAACAATGTGACCTTACAATGTAAACCAACAGTTATTAAGTACAACCAAGGTTGGCCAAGTTTAAACACGTAGCTCTTTTCACTGTTGACGAGGTGGGGGCTGCATGATTTTGATTTGTTTTAAAAACACCTTCAAGCATGCCAATAAATATGTGCAGATTTAATATGATAATGCAAGTTAGCAGCTGGACTGAAAATTAGGTTGATAACCACACAGTTGTGGTGGAAATTAGGTTGATAATTACACAACTGCAGTTAACATGAACCTGATAATCACACAACTGTAGTGGAAATAATCTGCTAACCACACAACTGTAGTATGTAATGGAAATGTAATAGAATTTAACATAATTAATAAATGGGGAAAAAATCAGCATACATTAACCTGATCATAAATTAAGTAAACAACATCATGTATATTAACCTGATTATTAATTAGGTAAACAACCATAGTGTAAATTAAGCTAACATTAATTCAGTAAACAGCATAGTGTACATTAACCTTATAATTTTTTACACAACTTTCATTACATTACCTTGATCATTAATTAAATAATCAAAGAAAGAAGCTCTGAATTTTCCAAACAGTAATAACAAGACAGCAACAAAATGATGTACGACCACTTAATGTGTAAAAAGCAGTTGAACATATACAAATATTTTTTTAACAAATTCACAAGTGAACGGAAAAGAATTGGCAAATTAAGATGATAAACCCCATGTGAGTTCCAGGGTGCACTGTAGGTAAAACTAAATTAGACCCACTGCTACCCCAAGCATGTCATAAGAGTCTAGTAGTTGGTGGCTTTCTTCAAAGTTGGAGTGTACATCTGCCTGAGAAGCAAAGAACCAACAGTCTGCACACAAATAAGCTAAATCTCTACACAAATGTCATGGAACGCTCAAGTTCTGGAACAAGACCACAGTCTAGAGGTGGCCGAACAACCAGAACTTTCTGCTGGAGTCTACATCCGGTGAATGCAAAGAAGAAGAAGACACAGAAGACTGAAATGACACACTATTATATGATCTACCCATTGAAACAAAATTTAATAAAAAAAAAAAAAAAAAAACTAAAACAAATCTGGAAACAACATTAAATGCAAAATAAAAACATCCACATATTTACAAAAGATTCAGCATTCGCATATACATGTTTGTCATATGTTATAAAGTTTTATAAACTTGATAAAAAAAACTTCTAATACATATGTACATACATTTGTGTATACAACGAAGGATAGCATTTATTTTCACTCTCGTGAAACAGTAAGTAAAAGAGGAGGAAATGATGGGCTGTATGATAGACAGTAACAAGTTACATGATCAGTGAAGCCTTTAAGTGATTTGTTGGCATACATCAATTAACAATTAAAGATGATTCCTCTTTTGCAAGGGTTGGTATGCCATGTTGTGGTTTACAGCTAGGCTGCAATATCTATGACTTTCAGCTCAACATTTCTGATTTCAGCAGATCTCTAATTAATCACCTTTTAGGACATGGTTTTTTTTTTTTTTGGAGTGGGGGGGGGGGGGGGGGTGTGTGTGAATCTAGTCTCCCCCGCCTCGCTGAACCCATATGGGGGAACAACTGAAGTTAAAACCTGGCACAATATCTGCTAACAGGCAAGCCATTATGCTCGTGCAACTCCATGTAGAAAAAATAACTAAACAGTCTTTAACCTTTAACAGACTGAAATAATGGGTTGAAGTAATAACAGACTTATAGAGTGTCGGATAGAAGTATTTAAAAAACTGAAATCTAGACAGTAATAGGTTAAAATAACAGGCTGATATATGGATCTACGTAATTCAAATAATAGACTGAAAGAGTGGGACAGAAAGTAGCCGACTGAAATAATTGACTGAACTAGTTAAAATAACAGATTGAAATAACTGATTAAACTAGTTAAAATAACAGACTGAAATAACTGACTGAACTAGTTAAAATAGCAGACTGAAATAATTGACTGAACTAGTCAAAATAACAGACTGAAATAATTGACTGAACTAGTTAAAATAACAGACTGAAATAACTGACTGAACTAGTTGAAATAACAGACTGAAATAATTGACTGAACTAGTTAAAATAACAGACTGAAATAACTGACTGAACTAGTTAAAATAACAGACTGAAATAACTGACTGAACTAGTTAAAATAACAGACTGAAATAATTGACTGAACTAGTTAAAATAACAGACTGAAATAACTGACTGAACTAGTTAAAATAACAGACTGAAATAATTGACTGAACTAGTTAAAATAACAGACTGAAATAACTGACTGAACTAGTTAAAATAACAGACTGAAATAACTGACTGAACTAGTTAAAATAACAGACTGAAAGTGTGAGGGACAAATTTTTTTTTAAACTAGACATCAGTGACCTAAACTGACAGATTTTGTGTGCGATGTAGCAGGTGATAATTATGGGGAATAGATATTTAACAACTACCAAGGACCAAAGAAATTAACACCTAATAATGGTCTGGTTTTTAGCAAAAACAAAGATGCAGGAAACAAGTCCTCATTATTGCTTCTACCATACACATCGGAAATAAGAAAATAGTTATTACGTGAAAGACAAAGCTACAGTATGTCATACTCAGATGTTTATACGCATATATGTACAGATAAAAAAAAATTTAAGAACACCAATTCTATCTTCTGTAGTGTTAGAAAGAAGGAATTTGACCTAGCCAGAAATAACAATGATCTAGTTGTGTTTCCTGTACCACGGAGCTGGGATTGAATATTTACAAAAACCACAAGTGAACAAAGGCTAAAAATTAGTTTCATCACATAGAAGATTTATTTTGTGCTTATACCGGTTCTACTTTTCAGTTCTACAAGTTAACAGATGACTGCTAAGACAAACAAATCAAAATCCATGCCCCCACACAATTAAAGAAAAAAATGTATACATTAAAATTAATCAAACATATTCTCTCAGTCAAAACAAAATGAACACTAGTTATAAATCTTCTCTGATATGTCCTTCAAAAGAATATAACAACGTAATTAACTCATACAAATCTGTTGACCAAAAAACAAACATGTGACAAGAAAACTTTACTATTTTCACGTACAAATTATATCTACATTTGCAGGATGCAGATATGATATGATGTTATCAGCCAATGTAAGACAATAAATGCAAGTGTTGCCAGGTTGGAAAATATAAATGCTTCACTTCTGTATTCTAAACCAACTTGACCAAAAAATCAGCAAAAGTAATTCACAATAAACTGTTAACTCATTCAGTATAAAACATTAGCCAGATACGAGTTGCACTTATGAAGAAAATAAAACTCAAAGCATGGCAGTCATTAGAATCCACTGGAATACTTCCCATTTATAATACAATCCCGAAGACTCAATCAGCCTCTTCATATGAAAGAAACAGACCATTATAATTAGATTATGAACTGAACACAACATACTTCACAGGAACACAACATACTTCACAGGAACACAACATACTTCACAGAAACACAACATACTTCACAGGAATACAACATACTTCACAGGAGCACAACATAGTTCACAGGAACACAACATACTTTACAGGAACACAACATACTTCACAGGAACACAACATACTTCACAGGGACACAACATAGTTCACAGGGACACAACATAGTTCACAGGAACACAACACAGTTCACAGGAATACAACATACTTCACAGGAGCACAACATAGTTCACAGGAACACAACATACTTCACAGGAACACAGCATACTTCACAGGAACACAGCATACTTCACAGGAACACAGCATACTTCACAGGAACACAACATAGTTCACAGGAACACAACATAGTTCATAGGAACACACCATAATTCACAGGAACACAGCATACTTCACAGGAGCACAACATACTTCACAGGAACACAACATACTTCACAGGAACACAACAAAGTTCACAGGAACACACCATACTTCATAGGAACACAACATACTTCACAGGAACACAACATACTTCACAGCCATGTGAACAAGGAATTTAAGATCGTGGACTCAGAACTATGCCAATGTGGACGGGCACCACACAATGTTGAACGCATGCTGCAGACATGCTCTCTACGACAGGAAGAACCTAAGTCTGGCCAGTCTGCATTCTCTTGGGAACCAAGGCTGTATGGATCAGTGGAGGACTTGTGTCGCCTACAGACTTCGTTGGGGGCCTGCGGCCTTCTTATCTGAAAACCACTGGCAGGGAGAAGGAACAGATGAAGAAGTGCCAGACTACTGTCAGCAAAACCCTTCTTACTCAGAGTTTCAGGGAAAGATATAAAACCGAGCGAAAAGTATATCAGAGAGCTTCACAATATAACGAACACTAACAAAATGTGAACGTTGTGGCTATAGAGCCTTCTTCAGCATATACATAAATCAGATAATACTACACAAATACACAATATCACTTTGTATCTCGTGGCAGCCAGGTTGATGTCAAGACAATAGTCTGGAGAGGTTCATGGGGGCCAGGAAAATAAATATCCCGGGATATGCCAGGGCCGTCACTCAAGAATAAGAGGAAACTAAGAAATTCAACAACAAAATAATAATTGAATGAAATGTCCAAACAGAAGTTGAATGGTCACAGATCATGAAGACTATAGAGAGATAACGTCCACACAGGCCTACAAACACTTGGTGTCAATAACTGAAAAGAGAAAACCAACCAGAGTGATGAATGGAGGTGGGTGATATCTGCAGCAATGAACCTCAAGGGCTAAGAATGCTGAAGAGAAAGATTTAAGAAATGTTTCTTAAAAAGTTTTCATTTCAGTTTATCAGAAATGCTTGTAAAATTGTTCACAATATTTCACATAAAATGCTTGTTTTCATGTACTTTAGCCGGTGTAATGCTGACCACATTATCCACCTGGTGCCGATTGGTCTGTAAAAATATGTGTGCTCTTCCCATATACATAAGGCGTGAAAAGGGATCTTTACTTTTCATAGAAAAACAAAGTAAAGGGCGCTTTCCCACGCCATTAGGCGTATAGGGCATATAGGGCTAGACCTATATTTTTATAGACCAATTGGCACAAGATGGGTGATGTGGTCAGCATCACGCCGGGACTGCACCCGGTACCCACTCAAGGCTGGGTAGACCTGGGAGTCAAGGTCATTTTAAAACAAATTTGGTTTCGCCCAGGAGCGAACCCACGACCTTCCGATCCACGGCGAGCCTCTAGCCGCTCGGCCACAACGACTCCCTGACTTTTCATGTACTTTTTAAAAAATATTTTAAAAAGTATTTGCACATTTCTATTTTTAAATGACTGTACAAAACCTTTTTAACTAGTGTATATTTCTAACAGCCACACATGTGTCAGATATTCTACTGCCCACACAGAAATGTGATTTTGATTGAGAAACATCTGAAGTGATTTTTGTTCATATTTGTGGTTTTGTAGATTCATGTAATGAGCTGATAAAGGCTCTTGGGACACAACTTTTGTTTGCTGTTTGTGTGATATTTTGAAGCTGACTGGTTCTAGTTTTCATTTAGTTTGACATCTTTTCCTGATATTAGAGTTCTGGAACATTCTGTGGTGTTGGATCATCAAATTACAGTTGACTTTCCATTTTATTGATGCCAAATTTAATGTTTTTGTATATAAGACCCCATCCACTCTGCCAGATTTTCTATTCAGATATTCCTGACCTGCCTTATCATCTCTTCCCTTGTACTGAGCCTTGAATTATGCGCATATATTTTATATTTACTCATTTTTTTCTTCCTAATAAACATTTTAATATTTTGCCAGTACGCCAGTTAATCATTTCGTAACATGATACATTAAACTTCTAAATGCATTTTTTTACACAATCCTATTTTGAGAAAAAAATAAATACACGGGATATAAAGAACAAATTAATATTTGATTCTCATAACATCAACAAAACACCAAGAAATAGAAATCTGACATCAGTGCACCCTGCAGAATCATATTTATATTAAAAACTATACTCAGCAATATAAAGACACTGGCTTTAAAAACTTTAAAAAACAAAATAAGTCTTTCAAACGTACTCACAACCTGAAATAAAAAGGTATCTGAAAGCAAATTATGATACAGAAACAAGATGAAATCATACACAGTCGGGGAATAATGAACAAGAAGAAAAAGGTCAGATATGAAATGAGAAATCTTTGATCTCTGAGAGATTGAAAAGCTTTATGTGAATGAAAGATCTTTTATTTAATGAACATGGTTTATGTTTTATTTTATACATTATTGAATTCGGAAGCCTTAGATCGTGTCATTGTATTGATGTATCACAAGATGCAAACAGATACACAGCTGTGTAGTCATACAATTTCATAGCTGTGTTCATACATAGTTAGCCGTGCTACAACCATATTTATAACCATGTAATCATATACACTCATGTATTTAACCACATGTTAGCAACAGACACATATACCTGTGTTATAGCCATGTGTTCAAACATACAGCGGTTAAACCATGTGTTCACACACACAAATGTTTTTAACTGTATGTTGACATACAGCCAGACAATGTTAACGTAGTCAGACACAGTTTAACATACAGAGTGACATAAAGCTACACTTTTATCAATCATATATGATTGTGATACCCATGTAACCAAGATGATATACAGTACAATTATTTTCTACAGATCCCTGGAATGTTTCATGGTAAAGTTGATACCAGTGGATGAAATCGTAACCAATCACAGATTAGGCGGAAATTGTCACTCTCATGATTCTTTCACCCAGAGATTATGTGATATGTCATTATGATGTGCTCAAATGTAATTTCTCTATCTTAGTTTCGATAATAAAAGACAGGAATTATGAAACACATTTGATTACAGTTCATATCTTTTGAAACAATTCTATATTTGAGTTCCTAATTTCAAGTTGTGTCTCTAAAGCTGGATTGGAATATGACACTGTAAACATAAATTCCTGAGAATCATGAAATGGGACTCAACCTACTTCTAAAACATAATAATTATCAAACCTGTATATAGAAAGTGTCTTGGCATGCATATCATTTCTTCACTGCCATAACAAAATTTTGAAAAGACAAATACTGCTTGTATTTACCATTATAATGGTGTGTAGGTGGGAGGTTCATTCAACCTGAGAATTTATGGCTACATGACCAACGACACCGCAGGTTGAGATTTTATTTTTGACACCCACAGAAAAACCTGAGCCTTGCCAAGGATTCAAATGTGGGTCTCCACCAGTGTTGCCACTTTGGATGTTTCACATCCAGATTTAGATGTTTTCCCTTGCATTAGATGGCATTTTTGACATTTAGATGGTAGATGTTTTTCTAGATCTTTGTCATTCAGATGAATTTATCCAATCTAACCTAAGAAACAGGATGAAATTTGACCTCTTAAATGCTACCTTGACACTACAATTTTGCCTGATAAAAGTAGGAAAAGGCTGTTCCACTTATCAGCTCCCTGTTGGGTATTAAAAGAAATTGGAACATCTAAAGCATACCAGAGTCATTTACTCAGTCTATCCAAATTGGTACTTTAACTAGTCCTGTCAAAAATCTAGTTCTGTCACAAGTTGTTCTTTTAAAAAAGAGATTCTTGGTAGCAGGAGCTCATTCTCTCCCCCCCCCCCCCCCCCCCCCCGCCATTTATTATTCACAACTTTGTATTCACATTAGCATTATAGAGGATGTTCCATAAGTTTCCATTCATAGAAAAAAATTAACATATCACAAATGTCACTACAAGCATAACTCCAGTTGTGCTTTTAAGTGTTCTTCAGCAGTGGAGGAAAGTTTACAAAACACTGGTATCTCTCCTATGTATGGAAACATATGAGACACTGTAAATAAACTGACAGACAGCCTGTAATGCAAGTTAAACTGTAGCATTGTATTTACATAAACACAAAAGAACTACAGTGACTATGTCAGAGACACATTCCAATCTAGGATTTGTGAACTGGGTTAGGTTTAAGTTAGTCTCCCCAAACAAAGTAGGTGATGTTCCATTCACAAGTTTGTTGGGCTGGTCTACTTTTTTGCAGGTTATGGATGTGCTGCTCTGTTGTTTGCTTTCTGGGTTGTCTTGCATTTACGTTTTTATTCCGAGAAAGAGAATGCCTGTGATATAGGTTGCAGCACCCTCCTGGGGGTGTTCTTTTAGACCCAGTTTGTCCATGTTTTTAGAGTGTTAAAAGCACTGGCGTGCTGAAATATACAAGATGCGATATCAACGACATTGTGGAACACCCTGTAACCTTGTTCCAAGGCCACGTGGCTCAAAGTCTACCAATCAGAAGTGAGCTAGTTTGTATATGAGTGGTCTGTAGGGAGACTAACATTAGTTTTACCGTGAATTGTCTAAACCTGAGTCTGAAGCTGGGTCAAGCAAGGAGTGTTCTCATCGTCTGTGTCATTTGCACTCATCTCACTGTCTACAATCTCACACAGGCCTGATATGTCCGAGTATGACGTGTTCGATGCCATGCCCCCAAGTGACATGCTCATGTCATCAATAAACGAGCAGCGAGATGGCGGACCCAGGTCTGTGCCGAAGCTATCTACCTGGCGACTCGGGGTCATGAACTCTTTGGGAGGTCGTAAAGGAGGATAGTCCTGTTCTGCTGAGAAATGGCTGGGAGAGAAGATCATTGGCTGTGCTCTGCCGGCCATGTTCTCATCCTCCGTTAGAACATCACTATCCAAATCCTGATTTGAAAAGTTGTATTCTGGCAAGTACTGATTTGGGTGAATGCTGAGATTACCTGGCAGCTTGTAGTGATCATCAAGGTCATGAACAACATGCTCATACTTTGGATCATCCACATAATCTGGTGGGAAATAATCACGTACATACGGCTCACTTTCAGCATATTCTGAATCTCCAACATATTCAGAGTCCTCAAAATAATCTTGATCCTGGTCACTGACGATAAGATGAGAAATGACATTTTCATCATCATCATCATCATATCTATCAGGAACACGTCTGCTGTCAATATTATTATGCCTCTGTCTGTCAGATCTCATCACAGGACTACCATCATCTCCGTTATAAATAGCTCTGGTAGTGACGTTGTCATCGTCATGGAAGCTATCCGCGTTGGCATTACAGTCATCGCTGGGCTGAGATGATGATGGTGAATGAGGAGTGTCACTGATTGGAAGTTCGGAGATGTTTGGCATAGATGGACCAGGAGCCCAGTCGGAAGTGTCCCAGTGATAGGCTGCGAGGAGAAGACAGAAAATGTTAATATCAGAATGTGACCATGTTCAATCAACTTCAAGCAAAACTGAAGATTTAAAAAAGTAGTACAAGGCATATAGGGCTAGACCTATATTTTTATAGACCAATCAGCACAAGATGGATGGTGCGGTCAGCATCATGCCTGCCACCTTTACTTCCCGGTACACACTCAAGGCTGGGTCAACCTGGGAGTCAAGGTCATTTTTGAAAAAATCCAGCTCCAAACCGAATATTCACACGTGATTAATTAATCACAAGAGTAATTGAACAGCGGCAGGTGTCTGTGACACAAATATCTTCTTCTTCTCAGAGTCCATGACATGTTGTGTTGGTAGTCATGTCTATCCACAACCTGCTGTCTCGTGTACTTTCAAACAACTCTGACACAAATGATTGTCCATGCTACGGTGTCAAACTGTCCAGTATCTGTTCTCTCGGCCTCCCTCTGCCTCCCCTCCTCTCCAACTTTCCTACTGTCACAATGTACTCTTTTTCTCCTTCTCATCACATGACCAAAGAATGTAGATTGTCTCTTTCAGATGTGGGCAATCAGTTCTCTTGATGAGTCAGTTTTGTTTAAAGACGTCTTCTTTACTCTTTTTATCTGTCCAGGATATTGTCATAATTCATCTATAAAACCACATCTCTGCAGCTTCCAAATTAGTACAAATATCTAATTAAACGTATAATATTAAATTGTTCAAATATTGTATGTGAAAAGTTACAGCTTAACATATGATAGCTGAGTGTGTTGTACCTGTATACATTATGAATACAAGAATTTGTATTATCTAAGTTGAAAAAAAAATAATAATAATAATTTGCCTCTCTACCTCTCACTCACAATGAGGGATAATATTTTCACTATTTATTTGCACTTATCTATTCAAAACACTATCTTTGCTTCCATTTATATGGCTCACAGGAAGTGTTCAAATGGATACAAAGATGGCGTGTTTTCAAAATAAAAATAATTGCAGGATTGCAGTAGAAAAGTATAGACTCTTGCAGAGAGGGCTGGAAAGTTGCCAATTGGGTGGGGACATTTGGAAAAGTGCCGCGATCCTGGATTGTCATGTATATGGTGGTACTGGATCTGGAGGATGCATAACAGAGTTGGATATACCATTTTGCTGTACATCCCTCATGAATATGTAGTTCAATCCCTGGATCGTCTATAGCAGGCCTGTACAAACAAAAGACTATCTTGGTTCTTTGAGCTCTGAGCACTTTAGTGTCATCACTGCCTCCCATGGGGATCTGACATTTCTCCAGTGTTTTTCAGTATGTGCATAGATGGGATGGTTCACTGGCAGGTCGATAGCAAAAAATGTTTCCCTATCTAAGTGGGCTGCAGGTGGAGATTAAGGTTGCACTGTACTGACTTCAACAGCTTATAATATCAACAGATACCTTACGTGTGATTGTAATGGACTCATAACATATGCTTACAGATCATACAACACATGCATGCAAATCACACAAAAACTGTAAGCACATATAAAGTTGGTAAATAACAGGCAGAGGAATTAATGAATCAAATAATCAACAGGCAAGCCACATATGGCTATCAGCATTTCTCAAAAGCTAGTTAGCAAATGGACAAGAAACATATAGGGATGATCACATCAAGTGAGGATAAGTCAAGAAAGTTTTAAGTTAATGAGAATTTATAATCATGCAAGCCATCAGTGATGGAAGCAGAGGCAGTGCAGTAGCTATCATGCTTGCCTTCCAGCCCAATAATTATGAGTTCAAACCTAACTGTGGCAGATTGTATTATTTAACTGACCTGGTTTTCAGGTTCATCTAGACCAAATTGATACCAGGAAATGTTACAGGAAGTATTCACAGCTATGATACTGCCTACATCATACAACAAGTGCAGACTTCAGGCTTTCCCATAGTTCTGTGTTTCAGAAACTTTTCTTAGTCATGGCACCCTTTTTTTTTTTTCACTTACAATTTTTTTACGGCGCCCTAACCTAAGTAAAGACTGACTACTCATATGTAAGAGATAAAATCAAATAAAACTCGTGTATTTTCAAATATTTTGCAGCGCCCCTATGAAGAGATTGTGGCTTCCCGGGGCGCCACGGCGCACAGTTAGGGAATCGCTGCCATAAGTCTCCACACACAGAAAAATGTTTTTTTTTTTTTTTTTTTTAAGAAAAGAAAACCATTTTTATTTATATTACTATCCATATGATTACCATTGTTTTGAAAACACATTTTCATGTACGTCCTGCGCTGCCAAAGAGAATGTGTAAGCAGAGCTGGAGTTATTTTTGTGGTGCAATTTTTATAAAAGTGACACCCAAAAAATGTAAAGGAACCTTTGTCCTGGTCTAAAACAGTGCGTCTTATTTGGCATATAGAGCTAGACTTATATTTTACTGTCCAATCAGCATTTGGTGGTTGAGAAGGGCAACATCCCACTGACCGCCTTTTCTTCCCAGGACTGTACCTGGTACCCACTTAAGGCTGAGATGACCTGAGATCCAAGGTCATTTGTAATGGCACTAGTGGTATGTTCATCTTTTCGATGTATGGAAATGTATGGCATTCCTTGCAGTGTATGAACATAAAGGTTTAGCACAACAGACGCAATATCCTTCAAAACTTGGAAATGGGTCAGGTAAACTATTTTGGTTTTTTCTAAAGACACTAGTGATGCTCTTTCTTATTCTTCTTCTCCTCTTCCTCCATTTTAAATTATTGTGGTGTTGGGAAGGGAAATATGATCCCTCATTGTGAGTGAGGAGCATCTGTGTGCTCTCTGGAATGCATTCCATAATTTGATCTTCATCTCCTTAAGGCTGTTCTTGATGCCATCATTCCATTTCTCCATGGTCTTCCTCTTGGTCATTGTTCATTATACTTCTTAAGCATGGCTCTCTGTTTCAGCTGGTACCAGGGCAATCTCCTTCAAACCATTTCATCTGCTGCTCTTTCTTTAGTCTTCTCATTTCGGTATTTTTAATCTTGTCAAACCATTTCATCGGTTGCTCTTTTCTGTTTCTCATTTCTCATTTTCTCATTTCTGTATTTTTAATTTGATCACTTCCTGTTACACCAGCAGGTCTTCTAAGGCTCATCATCTCTGTTATGTTTTACGTTTATTACTGTTAGTAAGGGTCCTTCTTATTCTTCTTCTTCTTCATGTTCAACAGGAGTAAACTCTGGCAACAAGTTTTGGTTGTTTGTTGACCTCCAGACTTTAGTCCTGTTCCACAACCTGAGTGTTGCATGCACATCAGTTTTACAGATCTGGCTTATCTGAATGCAGACTGTTGGCTCCTTGCCTCTATGGCAGACGCAGTCTGACTTCAAAAGATGCCCCTAGTTAATCGACCCCTGTGAAAAGCTAGTTGGGAAGGTGGGCCTATTCTAATTTTCTCCACAATGGGCGCTGGAACCCACAGTGGAAAGTAAGGGTCCAAGTGTATAGGTTGATTTCCGAATAATATCTAACATGTGACCGTCATTTAAATCAATCACAAGCTTTAATTTCTGATAGACACCAAGCTGTGTGCACCAGTAGAGGACATTTGTCAAACCACAGTCTTCAAAAACCACTGGTATGGAAAATGAAAAACAAAACAAAAGAAGTAACAAAAGCTTGTTATAATGAAAGGCTGAGCAATTGTATAATACTTCTTGCAGCGGCCTGTGTCTGACAAGCTATGACATGTTTTTGTCCCACTGACATTTGGGCTGTCTTTGTTACCAGGCTGGCTTTATTCTGGTATCATGTATTGGCAAGAAAAGAAGAAGATGGAGATAGAAAAAGAGAAGGAGATGAGGAAGATAAGGAGCAGAAGAAGAAGTAGAAGATGTTGATCATGGTTACAAATAATATAGTCACAATCAAAGGAAGTTGTTACTACACCAGCCAGACATCACTGAAAGCCTGAGAGTTCAAACCTCAAGCAACTATTCATGAGAGTTCAAACCTCAAGCAACTATTCATGAGAGTTCAAACCTCAAGCAACTATTCATGAGAGTTCAAACCTCAAGCAACTATTCATGAGAGTTCAAACCTCAAGCAACTATTCATGAGAGTTCAAACCTCAAGCAACTATTCATGAGAGTTCAAACCTCAAGCAACTATTCATGAGAGTTCAAACCTCAAGCAACTATTCATGAGAGTTCAAACCTCAAGCAACTATTCATGAGAGTTCAAACCTCAAGCAACTATTCATGAGAGTTCAAACCTCAAGCAACTATTCATGAGAGTTCAAACCTCAAGCAACTATTCATGAGAGTTCAAACCTCAAGCAACTATTCAACAACCCAAGAAGTGGGAGACCATGGTAACAGCATAGTAAATAATAAATGTTTTCTTCATACTGAAGAGTAGAAGTGAGAGACCATGGTAACAGCATAGTAAATAATAAATGTTTTCTTCATACTGAAGAGTAGAAGTGGGAGACCATGGTAAAGCATAGTAAATAATAAATGCAGTGAAGAGAGACCATGGTAACAGCATAGTAATAATAAATGTTTTCTTCATACTGAAGAGTAGAAGTGGGAGACCATGGTAACAGCATAGTAAATAATAAATGTTTTCTTCATACTGAAGAGTAGAAGTGAGAGACCATGGTAACAGCATAGTAAATAATAAATGTTTTCTTCATACTGAAGAGTAGAAGTGAGAGACCATGGTAACAGCATAGTAAATAATAAATGTTTTCTTCATACTGAAGAGTAGAAGTGAGAGACCATGGTAACAGCATAGTAAATAATAAATGTTTTCTTCATACTGAAGAGTAGAAGTGGGAGACCATGGTAACAGCATAGTAAATAATAAATGTTTCCTTCATACTGAAGAGCAGAAGTGGGAAGACTTAATGAATGAATCTGATGTTCAAAGCTCCTTCTACTGGGTCAAAAATAAATAATGCAGTTTTCATAAAGTGCTTCATGTCCAGTTCTTGAGCGTTAACAAGAGACTATTAGAATGCTGGTGTAATTAATTTTTGGTTGAGAGACACAGCTCACAACTGTATGGCTATAGGATTTGGGGTTAAACCACAGAAAATTGGATTTCGTTGAGTGCAGGATCATTATTTGTTAAATTAAGCAAAGATTTAGTTTAGGTGTTTGATAGCTGTGTATGTTAAATTACAGAAATAAGAATTTTATCATGTATGAGATAGTAAATTGAAAACTATACAGAAAATTAGTTCACATATGTGATTGTTGTGTGTCAAACTACAGAAATATGGACGTAGTTAGCTATGAGGTAACTGCAGAAACAGAGAGTATGTAAACAAACTAAAATTCATAAACAGAGTTATTAAGTGTTAAACTTCAGAAAAAGACAGTTCTTGCATGCTTAGCTGAATATATAATGAGTTGTAGTGAATTATAATGAGTTGTAGTGAATTATAATGAGTTGTAGTGAATTATAATGAGTTGTAGTGAATTATAATGAGTTGTAGTGAATTATAATGAGGTGTAGTGAATTATAATGAGTTGTAGTGAATTATAATGATGTGTGTGAGTTAGCAGAAGAAGAATTATATTTGTGTGAAGAAGGGTACACTGTTAAAAACAACATAAAGCTAGAATACAGCGATGAGGGGTACTGTGATCTTACTATAGTGTACATGCGGGAATGCTGAAATAATGTTCAGAAAAAAAAGAGAAACAAATCATTAATGGGTACAGCTTGAAAACACAAATGGTACACATTTGTAACACATACTTCAATACATGTGTTTACAGTAAAACAAAAAGATAATTTGAGTAAACAAAAGAGAAAAGAGAAAAGTATAATGAAAGATAAAGTAAAAAAAAAAAAAAAAGGTGACAAGAGACAGAAAAAAAAAAATGAGTGATACAAAAGATAAACAGCTATGCAGAAAACCAGACACACACACACACAAACACAAAAACAGTATACCGTATTATTTCTCCTCTCCAAGTATAGATGCACTATTTCCCCCCCCCCCCCCCCCCCCCCCCCCCAATATTTGATCTAAAACAGTGGGTCTTATATAGTGTTAGTAGATCTTTACGTAATATTATTTTTTCCCTTTCAAATTTCTGGTCCAAAAATCTAGGTGCATCTTATAATGGGATCATCTTATAATGAGATCATCTTATAATGGGATCATCTTATAATGGGATCATCTTATAATGAGATCATCTTATAATGGGATCATCTTATAATGAGATCATCTTATAATGGGATCATCTTATAATGGGATCATCTTATAATGGAATCATCTTATAATGGGATCATCTTATAATGGGATCATCTTATAATGGGATCATCTTAAATTGGGATCATCTTATAATGGGATCATCTTATAATGGGATCATCTTATAATGGGATCATCTTATAATGGGATCATCTTATAATGGGATCATCTTATAATGGAATCATCTTATAATGGGATCATCTTATAATGGGATCATCTTATAATGGGATCATCTTATAATGAGATCATCTTATAGTGGGATCATCTTATGGTGGGATCATCTTATAATGGGATCATCTTATAATGGGATCATCTTATAATGGGATCATCTTATAATGGGATCATCTTATAATGGGATCATCTTATAATGGAATCATCTTATAATGGGATCATCTTATACTTGGGGGAATACATATCAATGTCATATATTCAGACAGACAGACAAAATAGAGAAGGAACAAGAAAGCAGACCTAAAACAAGAACAAAGAAAGTCCGACAGCTTAGTGTGCAAACAATTTAAAATGTAAAGATGAATGTTTTTGTTTTTTCAATCAAACTTAATTGAAACAAAAACAATAATACACACTGTCCACATCGACTGTTAATGTAAAACTAGATAATGATAAGTTTTCAAATGCTTGCAGAAGTAAAACCAAGATGCACTTGTAACAAAACATGCAGGAAAATGTGCATGACAACAAATAGATACACAACAGGACGCCATTCATTTTTTGACTTGTGAAAGTTTCACCAGTTGGTGGTCACAGACTGACTCCATTTCTGACACTATTTACACAACAATTTTGGGCATTATCAGGATTCTTAATATCGTTTGATGCTATCTTTTAGAGTTTTATTTATTTAGGAACAATTTACAGCCAGCTTCAGCAGTGAGGCCGAACAGGTCTACGGAAATTCTCGTTTTGTTAGGCTGGTCTGTGCTCACCATTTTTATCGAGTAATTTATACACAAATTAAACTAGTTTAATTCACTTTCAACATTATTTTATTTAATATTTTATTATTATCATTCTTTTTTCTAATGGCTCACTTATTTATCTTTATAATGATAATTCATTCAATAAAATATATTGTTAGTTAATTAAACTGTAGTTTAATTTCAGTATAAATTTACTGGATAACAATGATGAACGCAGACCTTCTGTGGACAGGCCTAACAAAACGGAAATTCCGTAGACCTGCTTGGTCTTACTGCCGGAGTTGGCCATGAAAAAACTATCTAAGTATTCAATTATAACAATTGTTTTTCTAAACTTTGTTTTTAATTATTTCAAACATTATGCTTAAAAACAAAATCAACAAATGAATACTTTCTTTCATTTTTACTAAAAGAAAAAAGAGTCAATTTTTAGATTGTTTTCCTTGAACAAATTAGTAGTCTTAGATGTTCTTTTTGATTACAAAAATTATAGTCATATTTTGTCTTGTGAATGACTTCCCTGTTAGCTTTTTAGTCATCTAAAAATAATTTGTTTATTCTCTTTCTACAGATGGTGATATTAAAAAACAACAGTTAATTTTTTTAAAATGTTTGAATGCATTTATTAATTAGTGTGATAATCTATAATTTAGTTGCATAGGTTGAATGTTTCCAAAACTGTGATTCCACAAGTCAAGTAAATCATTCCAAGAAATGTGCACAAAACAAATAATTCCAAGAAATGTACACAAAACAATCATTCCAAAAAATGTGAACAAAACCATCTCAACAGAAGATCACAACAATGACACCTCAAAGCTGGACTGAAGAAATATCCAATGCACTACTCACACATGGACAGATGATAAACAGATGCAACAAATTAGAGTTTTGTTTCTTCCACACAATTCAGGTCTGTTTTATAAACAGAAAGAAAACAGTTGAAAAATGTCACACTGGAAAGGAGTATTCTGGAAAAAATTGCATGTTTTTAAACGTCACCCATATCTTTACAAGAGGCGATGATAGGGTGCGGGCTAGCACACTGGTATGTCCGACATATGGTTATTCAATTGAACTTGCATTGACATTTTTTTTTTAAACAGTAGATTTAATTTGCATTTAGATTAATTTTTAAACACTGAACTGGGCTCCTTATATGGGTACCAGGTAAAGTTATGGGAAGTAAAGGCAGCCGGCATCATGCTGACAACATCACCCACTCAGTGCTGACTGGTCTATAAAATACGTCTAGCCCTATATGCCTGAAGGAGTGGTCTCTTTGAAAATTATAATCATGAACTGACATCACCAAAACACTGTATATTATCCAACCGATGCATAAATATCCAGATTCGTGTCTATATGACATATAGTACCAAATGTATGTGTAATTTATAACAATTGTTATTTCAAATATACACATAATATCAGACATTTAAACATGGCTCTAAGCAGAACATCAGACTTATTCTTCAATAGTTAAATGAGTGACGGACATGTTGTAGATTACACCTAAATTCGGCCCAGCACATTCAATTTAAACAAAGCCATAGTTTACCATCATGTGCCACATATTGCTTGCAGTCCATTCCTCCATATTATAGATGGAACCCAGTCCAGCTCCTTGGCCTCTCACATCATAGAATTTTTCCTTGGGTGTCCCCGCCTCCTTAATCCATTCAGTTAAAAACTCCTATTTAGTCACAATGTAAGAAATGCTTGCTAAGGGGCTGCATGTCTATTCTCTCCCCTGCCCCCACCCCCAAAAGGCTTCAGAACCATTGGGGAAACAGCTGGTATAAGAACTTGGAAATTAATCAATTCTCTGATAAGGAATTAATTATCTAAATTGATAATTATAATGTTTTTGATTTTGTCAAATAATTTACAAGACAACTACAGAAAACACACAGCAAGGAGAGACAAAAAAAAGGGGTAAAACATGCTCTAAAACAAATACAGAAAGAAAACACAAGAAGGAAAGCCAGTCACATTATAAATCTGCATTGTTTTAGTGCTTACTGGCTGCAAACTGTGGGTGGAAAGTTCTGGTTGTTTGTCCACTTCTGGACTTTGGTCTTGATCCAGAACTTGAGTTTTGCCTGCACATTCATTTGACAGATCTGGCTTATTTAAATGCAGACCGTTAGTTAGTTCCTTTCCTTACAGGCAAATAAACTCCAACTTCAAAGGAAAAACCCGTAATTAGTTGCCTTTAGGGGGATAGTGGGTCTAATCTCCTCCCCCCCCCCCCTTTTTTTCCCCCAAAATGAGGCCTCAGAAACCACACAGAAAACATAACAGAAGTTAGAGGGTGAATTTCTCGTGTGTTGTTAATGACCATGAGAGAAACAAAGAATAGTAAAGGCTCAGTGCTCCACGAGGAGATAAAAGACACAAGAAGAAGATAATGAGGACAACTGCCCATCCTCAGAAAGATTTAAACTCAGGACCACCAGGTTGACAAGAAGCTAATTGTACTAGTTTATGTGCTATCATGACTTTAATTACACCAGTCTCCTTTAAAAAAAAAATTTGCCACAACTGTAGAAAAAAATCTACAAAAATGTAAAAGATCTGGATAAGGGCAAAGTACTCTCATTACATGATGGCCAGGTAAGCATTAATCATAAGGATGAGAATGGAGTCAAGTTATTGAAGCACTGATCTGTGCCTAATTTAAGCTGTTTTCCAGTCTCTATTTGGAGCTTCTCTGTAGCAACAAACAGATGTGAGTCATGGACTATCTAACAGTTATTAAGGAAGAAAATACGGCTTCTGAGTTGAAATGCTATAGAAAGATTCTCAGAACACCGTGGATAAAGAAAAGAGGTACTGACATCCTAAAAGATGTGAACTTCAAGGAGAATTGGCTAATACACAGCATCTTGTCCCAGAAACAGAAAATTGTTGGCCATTTCAAGCGCCACAACAAATTACAAAGAACAGTAGCAAAAAACATAGTGCCAGGAAAGAGGGGAAGGGACCGACCAGCATGAAGATGGGCAAAGGATAAAAGTGACTCCTTGGGTAGGAAAGTGCACGAGGCGGAAGTTCTGGTGACAGACCCTGTTTCTTTGGGCAAGCTGTAATGAGAGTGACATTCTACAAAGGACCTGCTACATGATGATAACGATTTGGCGATCAGATCTAGGTGGGTATGGAATACTTTTTCCACTTGTAGTTTGAAACAGCCAATTGAATTTTGTGGATTTACTGTCCTTAGTTATATTTGGCTATATGGCAATAAGAGAATTTTGAAGACATCTAAAGTGGTAACATCATCTCATTGCATGTGATAGTGCAAGAATCTATGAACAACAAGATATGCACTGCTGAAGTGTGCATTTAAATATCCATCTGGCAGTAAGTTAAACTTAGGAGATTGGTGTAGGCAGATATAAATAATTAGTGAACTATGGGAAACAATCAATACATATTTTAGTTACTTTATGTTCTGGTCTTTTAAACACTGTGCAGGTGCAAACAGAATCAATAGTATTTAACTATACTTTCAGAGAACAGGTCACCGCGCGCGCACGCACGCACGCACAGACAGACAGACAGACAGACAGACAGACAGACAGACAGACAGACAGACAGACAGACATACAGACATACAGACATACATATATATTTCAGTGCATGTGTGCATGTCATCTACTGACAGAGACTTGTGGTGTTTAAAAAAACTAAATAAAAAAAAAAAAAATGAAGATCTATAGAGTGAGCAAAAAGTAAAACATGAGCAGATGAGGTGAGACAAATAAAGACTTTGTAAGGAAGAGGAGACAATGCAAGATTCCATTAAACATGGTAAAAAAAATTCAGTTAAACTTAAGAAGAGACACAAGAAAACATCAGTCGACATGCAGAAGTAGAAGGAGACACTGTAAGATATCAGACATAAGCAATAGACACATTAACACATCAGAAGATATATGAGGAAACAATAGTAAGGTTAAGACAAGGGGAAATAAAAATAGACAAGACAACATAACAGTAGACAAAGTATAACAGGTAAAAAGTATACAAATAATTCATTAGGAGACATTAGATGAGAAAACAAAATAAGACATTAGATGAGAAGACAAAGTAAGACATTAGATGAGAAGACAAAGTAAGACAAAATAAGACATTGGAAGATCTTAGATGAGGAGACAAAATAAGACAGAAGATCTTAGACAAGAAAACAAAATAAGACATTATATGATGTTATATGAGAAGACAAAATAAGACATTAGAAGAGAATGGACAAGAAAAAATAAGACTTGGAGATAACAGATAAGAAAACAAATTAAGACTAGATGATATTAGATGAGAAAACAAAATAAGATATTAGAAGACTTTAGATGAAAAGACACACAATAAAAACACAAGATATTAGATAGAAAGACAAAAGACATTAGAAGATATAAGAGAAGAAGAAAGATAAGACAACAGAGGACAGAAAAAAATGCAAAAGGAAATGAAATTATTTGGATAACACTGCTGATGATAAATAATAAATGACACAAAAATTAAGAAACATAAAATCCTCTTAAAAATGTACGCATGCCTAAACAAACAACATAATGAACAAACTATACCAGCGGGGCAAATCGTAATTATAACATTCCTAAATAAATGAACAGCAAACATATAATAATTATAACTTGTAAACATACATTACAATATAACCACTGAAACTTATGTACATAAATAGCAGATACAAACAATGACTGCAGAAAATGTGTATAAATATTTTACTGTGGGGGGGAAGAATAACAGTCAATGCTGCATGCTAGTGAAAGAATAAAACACTGCTGTAGATACCTTTCTTCTCTCCTTGTTTCACTGTGAGTGCATCGTGGGAATGGAAAGATATTTTAATATATAAAACAGATCAAACCAATCATGTCACTGATTCTCATTTCAGTTAATATAAGGTTTCTGTTAAACATATTACATTCAAAATCATCACAACTGGTAGATCCCATCTTGAATTACTATCAAAGCATATCAAACCAAACAAAAAGAAGAGCTGGTCAGTTTGACATTATTACAAACACAAATGACAAATGAATACTGAGGCTAAAGAGTCTTCATCAGCACATTACATAAATCTATAATCCCACAAATATGACCACAAATACCCTTTAAAATCACTTAGCTGATGTATCTCCAACAAAAATCACATTACTGTCTTGCTAGTAGAATATATAACGCAAGAGTGCAACCAGATATAAATATGGCCAGAAAAAAAAAAACTGCAAACAACAAGGGCGGTAACTCAAAGATATTAGATAAAATCTTTGTTGGGTGAATATTTCCTATGAGATGGATAAGGTGGTACTCAAAGATATACAGACTCTGTCATAGCAGTGGCTAGATATGATGGCTGTAACCTCACCTTGAATTAGATTCCATTATTTGAGAATCCATATTTATAGTATGATTGCAGTATAATTCTGAAATGGCCATTCTTCAACAAGCTTTAACTATGTTTCTGTTTTTATAAACGCCCCATTTAATGTGGGATGCAATTGTTTGTTTTAAAGCCCCACCCTGGCTGTTTTGGGAACCCTAACTATAACCTTTGGGTTGAACGGGGTTCTGAGACTTGTGCCCGGGTGATCTAAATCTAAATGGTAGCACTTTGTGTCACCTGGTGTTTATTGCTTGCCATATGGTCTTGGTGGGTTCGGACATCATTCAGTCTGTTATTATCCTAACACTTCTAACCCCTTCAGTACGGGTTAGCATCCAATTAGTGAGCATCATAACAGCATTTTGGCTATCACACTCACTTGCCTGCTAACCTGGTGGTCTTGAGTTTAAGTCTTCTGTGAGATGGGAATTTTAATTTTTTAATTTTTTTATGAAGTACATGATTCCAGGATTCTCAAAGCTGTGTTATATCTGAATAATTGACCAAATTTAGCAAATTTGACTAAATTTTGAGCCTAGAACTAAAACTTTAATGATATTATAAATGTCAATAATTTGAAAAAGTGATTTTTACAACTAAGGAACACTGAAATCAAAATATATGATATAGTTTTAAATATAAGGATGTATATGGTATATCTGTTTATAAAATATGAAATATTTATTAGTAGCAACAAGAAAATAAGAAGACATAACTTTTTCTTTTTAACATTTACTGATACTTGTGAAATATTTAGCTTTATAAATTGTTACCGATTTTTAAAAAAATCTAAACAGAAATAGTTTACTTTCTCACCATTTAAGTCATCCTCCGACTCGTTTAAACTACTGATAGAGTGGACGTCTGCAAACTGGCTAGGACTTTTGAGAACAGTATGACTGAATGCCGGGGAAGAATGAGGAGAGTGCATGCCTGGCATCTGTTTGGCCATCTTGTCATTCTGTTTTTTGTCACCTGCATGCCAAATGACATAATTAATATGTATTTATGTATCATTAATATGTATTTATGTATCATTAATATGTATTTATGTATCATTAATATGTATTTATGTATCATTAATATGTATTTATGTATCATTATTATGTATTCTTAATATACCAAATGTATGGACAGTCAACATTTTTGTGTGTGGGTGTCATGTTATGAGCAGAAGGAAACTGGAACATGTGACCACTGGAAAGATTGGTGGAATAAGAGACAGAGGAAGACAACGTGGAATGATTCTTGACAGCCGTTTGTATGGTATGGAGGGGTGTCAGCACAAACTGATACGATGTTGAAGATCATATTGTGGGCAGGCATGATCGCAAAGACACTTGATGATGAAAGGTTAGTGACAGCTAGGCAGACCCAAGATGTCAGAAACACAGGTTGCTTGAGTGAGTAAATAGTGTGGGTTGACAAAACAGCATAAAAGATGACTAAATGTTAAACTTATCTAGAAGACAAATGTTGGTGGATGAATATGAAAGACTGTGCCACTTGGCATGGCATAGAAATATTATACTTGCTGGAACAGTCATAAAAACAAAGAAGAAAGGAGAAGACAACAGATAATAAGAAATAATAAGGAAAAAGGAAAGACTGGAGAGTTCCTGCATTACACAGGATGACAGAGAAATGGAAGTTACGTCGACCTCGTAAAATCATGCTACACTGAGGTTGATAGCCTTGCCATCGTCAGTCAGCAGGTCTTTCACAGGATGTACCTCTCTTCATGGCAGACCTGAAAGTCTCTTTTTCCTCTAGCTAATCCTCCAGCCCTATGTGCCTTCATAGCCAATGTATCTTCAATATCTTATGTTCACCTTCATGCAGGTCAGTTTCTGGCCAGTTTTCTGCTTTTTTTTTTAATGATGCTTTCCGTTACATTTAGCAAGGCCAAAATATCTCGGCTTGTGGGACAGGATTCTGTTTACAAGACAATTCTCCTGGATGTTCAGATCATGAAGTATATGGATGTTTTAATTTTCATCAGTTCATGGTATTCTAAGAACTGTTCTTAGATGCTTAATGTTAATAATTTTACTGCATGATCAGTGATGATCATATTACCAATTGATATAACATGTTAGTACTGTCTGAGGTTAAAGCTGAGTGTAGTTACAGGTCAGGGTGTTTAGGATGCCAAATATTGAGTAATAAAATATTGCTAGGTGACTGAGTTTGGCCAGTTCTTATGTTGGATGTTGCTATCAATCACTGACTTATTCTTGATGTTTTCAAGTGGTGGGTTGGTTCCATTGTATTTGATTGGTGGCTTCCGGTCCAATATGGCTGACAGCTGCTGATGCTCTAAGAAGTTATCTGTTTCTAGCTGTGGTTTGCTGATACAAATTCCCCATTTCTGGACAGGGAGTCCAAGAATTAGTCACCCAGCTACTGAGTTGAGTGCTTGGTGTGACACTGTGAGCTGTAGTTTTCATGTGGATTTTTTTCTTTTTCTGTCAACTGTGCTAGAAATGGGTGTGGCCACTTTCATTCAGAATAATGTAATCTTGTGTGATGCTGGCTTTCATAACTTGCTTGCACTGACAGTGAGCTGCAATTCTCATAGGAGACTGTTAGTACTGGCACATCTGACAGCTACCTTTTGCATTTACTTTGTGTGTGCAAGCATCAAGAGTTTGGTATGTTAATCACTAGTTTTCAAATAGCACAGTGAATGACATTTTGTGAATAATTTCCACCGGCATAGGAACAAATATTCACTTCTCCAATGACTTGATAATCAATTGGTTTCTACAAATATACTTGTTATATTGTTCTCATATAGGCTGAATAATTATTTATTTTCTACATTATATGCCTTTCATATACTTCTCTATTGTGACTTTAGTAATCAATTATTTTCTACAAATTATACTCTTTATATAGTTCTCAGGTAGAATAATGAATATTTTCAAGAAAATATACCTGCTATATAGTTCTGTTTTTAGAATAATTAACTACCTCAGAATAAATATACCTTCTGTACAGTTCTTATTTTCCATACAGTTCTCAGGTAAATAGAATAATTAACTACCTCCTCACAAACATACCTTCCATATAGTTCTCCAGTATGTTTGGGTAATCAAACTCCCATGGTGCTTTCTGTATGGAATCTGACTCGGATGCCGTTCTTGACCCTGGAGGAGGAGGTGTTGCCCTTAGCAACGGGTGTGTGTTATTGGCCTGGTACAGGTTCTGATAAGACTCCAGGTACTGGTAAAAGTCTGGAATGTGACCCCGGAGACCTAAGATGGTACACAGGAATCATTGTGAAACAAAACATCTTACAGAGCATAAAGAAGTGACAGTGACTCCAATCTGTGATTCTTAAAAGTAGAATTAAGGGCTTGGTGTTAACTCTTGCGGTCCCAAACAACGCCTGGTATGTGAGTGGCTCTATCCCAAGATCCCCACCCCCAAACCACTACATGTTGTAATAATGTACTCTCTTAATTTTTACACTTTAGTCAAATATAGCTTCCCCCACAAGGTTTATATTGTGACAGAAAGTAATGCATTCATTATTTTTCACCATGTTTATTTCTCTACTTTGGCATCTTTGTATGAAACCCTGTTGTATGAAAAAGTTGTATTGCAAAGAAATAAAACAAATAATCAAACAGAGGTTCCAGAGAAACCGAGACACACACACACACACACATAAAAGCTGTTAAAGGAAAATTCACCAACACCCCCCCCCCCCCCCCCCCCACCAACAAAGACAATGGTTCTATAGGAGAATGGTTAGATACTGATTTAGTTGAAAATGGGTCGTCCGTGGCTAAGGCGTTGCGAGTCTGACTCGTAATGCAACGTACTGCAATCGAAACCTGCGTGGGCTGCGTGGATTTTTATCATGGTATGGGACGTCGCAGGTCGACCCAGCCTCAAATGGGTACCAGGATGGGCTGTCCCGGGAAAGTAAAGATGGCCTGCGTAATGCTGACCACATTACCCACCAAGTGCCGATTGGTCTGTAAAAATATGGGTGCTCTTCCCATATGCCCGATGCGCCTAAGGGCGTGTAAAGGGATCTTAACTTTTTTTTTCTTTATTTTTTAGTTGAAAATAATAGTGCTAGGCAGACAGTGGAGAGATAAAATCAACAATAAAGCCATAGTGAAAATACCCAAAAAAACATGACTATTTACAAAAATGTTCAAATGGTGACAATTAAAAACTCAGGCCAACCACTGGTATCAACAGATTTGGCACAGCGAGAAGAGAAGTGAAGAGAGAACCACTAAACAGGCACTTCAATGGGTAGAGATGGATTGAGAAAATGAGAACGTCTACACACACATACAAACAGGTTATTAGACGAACCTTTACGAGTGTTGGACTGGATTCTATCTATGATACTGAAAGAATTGCACAGGATATCATCGAACTGAGGATTAATTTCGTACTAGTATCATTGGTTATTAGACAATCAGGGTGGTAATATACTGGGCACAGTGAGAGAAGAAGAAAACAGGGAATCCCCAGACAGACACTTCATTGGGAATGATGGATTGAGAAAATGAGGAGGTCCAAAAGAAACCACAAGCACTGATGAGAGAGACCTAATGTCTTGGACTGGATTCCATGTTCTGTTTGTTTTAGTATCCAGAAGCCATGAGTTGTTAACCCTTAGGCTCGGTATTATGGATATCGCAACCTTTCGGCATTGATTCCATTATAAATACTGTAAATCTGGGAGAAATGTGGCTTTTCTGCCTACTCCCGGGAATGAACCGGACTACAAGGAGTTCGTCACCCAGTCACCATGTAATCCGGTTTAGCCAACTACACTAGAGAGCCAGGCGACTGGATTCCATATGTGATAATAGAAAGATCTGAAGAGGAATACTGTGACAACAGGACAGAAGCAGGTAAAGCAAGACAAGGAGAGATGTAAAAGTAAATAGTAGAGATATGGGAATCAAATGGTAAATGGCATTTAAATTACAAATACTACATGAACATGACATTTACAATTATTAAAAATTAAACAGCAATTAAAAGAGGAAGAAAACACTGGTGAAGATGAATTGTGTAGGCTTAGACAAATGTTTATACAACAAACTACCAGAGACAGCAAATTTCAATAAAATGATTTTTATAAACTGGTTATCCGTTAAGTATATCAATCAAAATAATGTGAAGAATAAGAAAACAAAATTGCAAGTACAGGAAGCTAGTGAATGTAAAAATGTGCAACTATTATTTCTGGATATGAACAGTCAAAAATGGGCCCTGGAATCCATCCAGGGATGTTACAGTTTGACATGGATAGATACATTTACAAACTTGAAAAACAAAAATGGTGCTACCTCCCTAAAGGAGGTTGGCTGAAATATATCCACAGCTAACTATAGGAAAATTATGTGGTGAGGACTCAATCTCTACCACAGTGCAACTCTCGTACCACTGTGTGAAAGCCATGAGAGTGACATTTTTCTAAACAAGCCACTATGAGAATCAAAACCTTAGTAAACACTGAATATTGCATTGTGAAATGATTCCACTAACCTCTAACTTATCCTGTTATTTTCTGAGAAAGTGGATGTAGTGAAGTCTGTCTGGGATCAGACAGACAGTCCAACAAAACAGACAGAGAATCCAAACATTGAAAGACTAATTCAACAAGAAGTAAGTAGACATTGTGGAAGATATTCAACACTGAGGATGAGGTACAGGCTGACTTTCAATCAGGTTGCACCTGATACTATTAGCATGTTGACTCTTCAGTGGCTAATGAGGAAGGAAACTGAGCATGTGTGGGAATGTCCCAAGTGCAGTGGCGTCAATTCATGCTTCATTCATTCTGTTACTTTTTCTAAAACTACCCCAACCCCTTTTCCCTCATAATGGAGGAAAAGAGCCAGACATTCTGGAATCTTTTTGTCTTTCCAGATGATAGGGAACTCCTTGCTTTCTGCTGAAGACGAGGGTGGAGCACTTATGACAGTGTCCTGAGTGCTGTGATGCTGATTCTCAATTCAACAGACAATAGATTTATATTATGCCAGGAGGAGGCATGGGACTCACAGCCCAAGGCGATGGCAAGTGTGGTTAACAAGACCTAAACATGTTAAGAAAAGTCTTCCATAATTATAAAATAGAATTAACAAGAATGGTAAAGATAAAATGTCAGAAATATAAAGATAAATAACCTGTGTTTTCCAGTTCTTCTGCTGCACTGCCATAGTTGCCTATACTATCCAAATTATTGAGCATGTTCAGAGAATCATGGGTGCTTGGGGTGTAAGATGCTGGTCGTGTTGGTACTGGAGGTGGCTGCGATGGAGGCTGGCAAGGGATAATCTCCACAGGTATAGAAAGGTCCGGGTTGCTCAGCTTACATCGTTTGCTGAGCAGGCCTTCACTGCCACTGTCTGGTAAACCTACAGCCATCGAGTGCATCTGTCGTTCTCGCTTCCGTCTTCGCCACACCAGAAACACAATAACCACAACAACAACAATTACCAGGATAACTACTGTTGCTGTTGGTGAAGAGAACAAGAAATCACAAAAACTGAGAACATTTTTATTATCTGCACTGGACTGTATGTGTGTGGGTGGGTGTGCATGTGCATATGTTTGTTTATATCCTTATTCTTTTTAACTGCAGATTATACCTGGCTAATGTAGCTCTTCTTTGGGGAAGATAACAAGAAATCACAAAAAACCATGTCCAACATTTTCACTGGACTTGTGTGTGTGTGTGGGGGGGGGGGGTGTTAGGGGTGGGTGTGTGTGTATGTGCATATGTCTGTTTATGTTCTTACCCACACAGGACTGCAGGTGACACCTGGCTGATGTACCCGTTATGGGTGTGCCCTAATTACAGCTTCTTGGTGAAGCAAACAAGAAATCAGAAAAGTGTAAAAACCATAGTGCATCTCGGGCAGTATTTCAACCCTGGCGGAGCCCACTCCTCTCCAGGTGGTAATTTTCTTATTAGCCTATATCCTCACGGATGCAGAGAAGTAGACCAAGAAAGACCTGGTTAAAGAACCTGACTGACTGGACAGGCCTCAGGCATGCAACTATGAAGTCCATCGCAACTGACAGCTAAAGGTGGAGAGAGCAGATCAGACAGTCAACAGAAACTGGTGAGCCAACGACATGCAGTGTTACAGGATGTACACCAGCATGTTCACCAGCATGTACACCAGCATGTACACCAGCATATACACCAGCATGTTCACCAGTAGTTAACTCCAGTCGATAGTTCTGGTTTTTCTTCCACTTCTGGAAATTGGCCTTGTTCTAGAGCTTGAATTTTGTATGTACATCAATTTTAAATGTCTGCTCATCTGTATGCAGACTGTTAGTTCCTCACCTCTTCGGCAGATCTACTCCAACTCTAGAGACAAAATCCCTAGTTAGTCACATTTTGCAACAAGCTTGATCAGAAGCAGTGGATCTACTCTCCCCCTTTTTTTAAACAGCTAACTTTAGACATATAGAGCAGCGGTTCTCAAACTGGGTGCCAGGGGTGCCGCAGCAATAATCAAGATCAGTAGAGAAAGCAGTTTAAAACAGTAATACAGTGAAGGAAGCCAAGAAGAGTTCTTGTTGCAGGTGTATTCAGAAAACAATGCTAATGTCAAGGCTGCAGAACATTCTCAATGTTCGCTTTAAAAAAAAAAGATACAGGAGCAAACTTTCTGGGTCAAGTGATTTGAGCATAAAATTAACTTAACTTCCCATATACATAAAAGAAATAATGAAAAGTTCATCCAACGGTTTTATTCATCGCATTAAAGACAATTAAACATTAAATTTGCAACTTTTTTTGGGCTTGTTTTCTTAAGTACTCTAACCATTTTAAGTGTTAATGTGGCGATAAAAAAATTTTTTGCCTGGCAAGTGTACTGCGGCAAAACAAACAGTTTGAGAACCGCTGTTGTAGAGAATCTATTTACAATGACAATCTTATTCAAAATAAGAAATTATAATTATAAACATAAGTGAACAGCCACAGGTGATAAGCAAATTAAATATAATATATTGCAGTGTTGGTGAGAAGTATTTTGAAGCTTGCATGTAGAATAGTCATGATTTCACAACTTATACAATTGCAGTGAGAGCAAGAGTGTTTAAGTGCTATGTAGAACCTGTGATGTGTTACGCATGTGAGACATAGACAACAAGCAGAAAAGCTTAAAAACATTTGCTCATGGCAGAGATGTGGTTTTGGAGAAGATTACAAAGAATATCAGGGAGTGATAGACAAACGAGGAGCGGCTGGCCGAAGAGGAGTGGTTGCCTCAACAGTTAGAAGGTTGGGCTCGCAAGCAAGAGACCCGGGTTTGAATCCTCAATAAGGCTGGGGATTTTTCTCCCGGGGGCAAAATAAAATCCTAACCTGCAGAGTCGTGGCTACAGCACTTGCCATGCGGCCTTAACTTCACAGGCTCAAAGCCCCCACTGCCTACACTGCAAAAGTGGTATAATAAAGACAAACAAAAAAGTAGCTCTCATCAAAACAGATGAAAGTGCTAAACTAAACTGGTCAGAGCAATCAGATGTAGAATTTTTTTTTTTTTTTTTTCAGAAATGTTACGAGAAGGGATGGACTCATAATCTTGGTAACAACTGGCAACACTGATGGAAGTGGAGCAAAATGAATGCAGTTAGATAAAATATCTGGATAGCTTGGCCACACGGATGGGGTGTGACAAGAACACTGGCCTGATCTGTGATTCTGGTGATCATGTGATATGGTGGAACATGACTGTCTATGCTTACCAGTATGGCAAATGATGATGAGAAAAAGATAATACAGAATTCCAAGAGCAGGTACTTACATATAAAATGACAAAATAATAAATAAATAACTGGTACATGTGAGGTGGTACTAACCTATGACCCCATGAAACATACTAGATGCTGATGATGTGACACTGTCGGGGACTAGTGCCAGCAGCTCACAGTTTCTGCCTGTGTACTCGGCTGTGCAGTTACAGCTGTATGATCCACCACCCATGTTGTGGCAAGTGGAACCATGCAGACAAGGAGCAGAGAGGCATCGGTCAGATACTCGCTCACAGTATAGGCCTAATAAAATATATAAGACACAACAATTAAAAAAAAAAAAGAACAAAATATATAAATAACATTCTGCTTATCTAGTTAGTTAATCAACTAATCATCTCTATTGCACAGTGGACAACTCCATAAGCGCTTGGACCCCATCTTCAGTATAACCCCTAGTATGTGGCGACCGATAACACCAGTTCGAGTTGAGCCGAGTCAATTCAACAAACGACATCACAGCACTCAGGGCATTCCCACAAGCACTCTGTCCCCATTTTCAGCAGCCAGTGCAGAGTTCCAATAGTAATGGTTCCAGCAGCATTCTGATTAACTGTCCGTCCAGCCTTTCCTCTGAGCCTTGAGCATCTGCCAGAACCTCTCATCACTCCCCCCTGCATTAATCTCACCAGACTGCCGGGATCCATCTGCTCCTCTAAACTGTACACGCTCTCCCACAAGGCACTAACCATGTCTGCCTTATCATGTATCAGTATTCCACCAAGCTGTGCAGAGCCAGCCAGTCTGTCCACCTGTTCATTTTTCAACACACCAGCGTCTCCCAGAGAAAAAAATCCAGACAATACTCCTCAGCCGTGTCCTCCCCAGTAAAGCATGCCACTCTGCATGAAGCATACCTGTGCGTGTGTCGTGTTCTCTAGCCAGCAGAAAGCTGCAGTGACCGCCTCCACCTCTATTCTCAAACTGGATGTTGTGGTATCATATGCTCGGCTCTCCTGCACCAAACAACGTCCATTGACTTTTTCTAAGAAGCCCCAAGCACTTCTTTTGCCTCTTGACACTGAACCGTCTGTGTAAATAATCAAATCCTCTGAGCGAGCATTATCTTGAATTAATTGCTGAATTTCCACCTCCATGGCACCTGCTGACCAGTCTCTGCATTCCCGGCTCAGCGTGATTATGACCCTACACAAGTCTGACTGTTGAGGTAGTACTCTGACCCACTCCTCTCCTTGCCTAATGTTCTCAAAGATGCAAACCTGTCTGATTGTGTCTTCTGCCTGAGCCATCCATGACTTCCCTCTTAGCAGCCACTGACCCTTAACTGCACCCAGAGCTTTGTGCAAAGGATGATCTTTGTCTGCAGCTACCTAGAGATATGACTTCGCCTGCAGCTTACCTGCAACTGTTGGCAAACCAAGGATGTACCGCATACACACCACTGGGTTGTCTCTGGTGCAACCCAGAATGACCCACATAGCTGCATTCTGTATGCGCTGTAGGTTGTCCATCTGACTCTTTGAGACTGTAAGTAGTCCCAGGCCATAATCCACCACTGACAGGATCATGTGCTGATATAGTATGAAAAGCATTCTCTTCTATATTTTGATTGCAGTCATAGTCTTAAGTGCACCGAGTCCATTTTAGCATCTTGTCACAACACTCTCCACATAGTCTTTAAAAGACAGGCTTCAGTTTTGTGTTGGTTTACTATTCTTCTGTGGCTACCGGTGTAATTTTCATGTCTGGTAACAGCTCTTTTTGCATGAAGTTCTTGAGGTCTTGTCAAGCTTGCCATTGACCTTCCTGTCCTGAATCACCTAATTCTCCTGCCTCCTTGAGAACATCAGCCACATTCATTTCTTTTCCTGTGCCTACCTTGGTGCTGCCAGCAAGCCAATCCACTCATTCATTCCCTCCCACTCCAGAGTGTTTGGCACAAAAAATGTAACTGATTCTTTTTAGATGAGATTTCATCAGCATGCAACCACTGTCTTTAAACCCATATTGTCTTGATCTTCATAAGCATATTTAATCAATCAGTTAGAAAGCACAAACTGCTCAACTAACACTTCTCTATACTTTTTAAGTAACATGCCAATTGGCAGAGATTTGAATTAAAAAAAAAAGTAAACATAGGTTGTCAGCATCTCACATTGTAACTTAATCTCACTGTGATACCCTCAAGTATTCTCTCTCTATCCTGATGTCTTACACTTCCTCTGTCACTCTTTCACACTCTCTCTCACCCCCTACTCTATCTTATTCTTACCCTCTTTGTGTCTTTTACTCCTCTCTTTCTTACTCTTGATCTCTCACTTCCTCCAATTGACTGACTGACTGACTTTCTACCCCACCAGGACATCACACAAGCGATAAACACCTGATGACACAAAGTGCCACCATGCGGATGAGGATCACCGTGGAGAGGTCCCAGAAACCGCGTTCAGACATTTGGCCATAATGATGACCTTCCTATATTGCGGCCCCTGGCAAAAGCCAGAGTGGGGCTTCAAATAACAAAAAATAACGTCCTAAGAAGGACGTAAGAAGTTTATTCCTCCAATTTCCCTTTCTTTAAATTTAAAGTATACAGTATTTTCTATTAACTTGCAATCTCAAAGCCAGCATACAGAAACATCTGCCAAAAAAAAAAAAACTTAGTTACATCTACATTAACCCTCTGGAGACGTAGCGGCCGAAATATCGGCCCAACACAAAGTAGGCAAAATGAGGACTGGGCAGATCGGTCGACCCTATGTAATACAAGTCTTAAAGTTGGCTGGCAGGTTTTCATACCAGCCAATCAGATTACTTCTCACATTTATTGCACATGTGGGATGTTCACTGACCTCTTTCAAGAAAGTATGATGTGTTTGGTAATTTTACATCAATTTTTTTCTGTGGTTCCTGTGTACAACAGTAGCAAAAAGGACTGTTGTGTCATAGCAATCGAAACACAGCTGGAGGCAGGAAAATGAGTAGAACCATGTGCCAGACATGTCTGAAGGGTATCCAAGAGCCTTACTTCCCAAACCACAAGTGTTAGGACTTATTCAAGCTTGTTAGGGAAAACAAGAATAGACCCACTATAAAAGCATGTCGTAAGAGCGGACTTATTGGGAGCTTCCTTTGAAGTCAGAGTGCATCTGCCTGAGAGGCAAGGAACCAGCAGTCTGCATACAAATGAGTCAGATCTGTAAAATGGATGCACACGCAACACTCAGGTTCTGGAACAGGACTGCAGTCCAGAAATGGACGAACAACCAGAACTTTCCGCCAGAGTTTACAGCTGGTGAAAGCGAAGAAGAAGAAGAATAGTTAATTTGAAAAATGTTGAGATTTCAGTCTGACTCATAAATATTCTTTTAGCTCATTAAATTTCCTAAACGAATATATATAGTTTTGTATATGCTAATTAATCGCTCTTTAAAAAAAAAAATTTTTTGTATAAACTATGAGAATCCCCTTCTGAAGGCTAAGTTTTTTTGGCACGGAAACTCCAAAAAGGCTCCGTCTCCAGAGCGTTAAGTTACCTATTTATCCTCACTCGCATACCTATCCACTCGCCTAAAATTCATTCACTCATACATCATCCTACATACACCTTCCCAAATACTCACTCACCCATACACCATCCTCCATACACCCTCACACTCACAGACCCTCTCAATCCTCCCAAATACTCCCTCACTCATTCATACGCTCTACCATTCACACACTCTGACATGGCATCCCTGAGACCTACCTTGGTATCCTGTTGCACAATCACACAGTGGAGCTGTAGGACCTTCCACACATGTCCCACCCTGCTTGCAGGGGTTGGGCCGACAAAATTTCCCATATGTACACCTGATTCCGGCCAAGTGATTCTTGCACTGACACACAACACTGTTTGGTACCTCCAGGTCCACTTCACACTGACCTAGTTAAACAACAGTAGAAAATGTCACTGATCCTGTTAGAAAAAACTGACCTAGTTAAACAACAGTAGAAAATGTCACTAATACCTTTAGATAAAATCAACATACTTAAACAACAGTAGAAAATGTCACTAATCCTGTTAGACAAAACTGACCTACTTAAACAACAGTAGAAAATGACGCTAATCCTGTTAGACAAAATTGACCTAGTTAAACAACAGTAGAAAATGCCACTCATCCTGTTAGATAAAATTGACCTAGTTAAACAGTAGAAAATGACGCTAATCCTGTTAGACAAAACTGACCTAGTTAAACAACAGTAGGAAATGTCACTCATCCTGTTAGATAAAGTTGACCTAGTTAAACAACAGTAGAAAATGTCACTAATCCTGTTAGACAAAACTGACCTAGTTAAACAACAGTAGAAAATGACGCTAATCCTGTTAGACAAAATTGACCTAGTTAAACAACACCAGAAAATAACGCTAATCCTGTTAGACAAAATTGACCTAGTTAAACAACAGTAGAAAATGTCATTGATGCTGTTAGACAAAATTGACCTAGTTAAACAACAGTAGAAAATGTCACTGATCCTGTTAGACAAAATTGACCTAGTTAAACAACAGTAGAAAATGTCACTAATACCTTTAGATAAAATCAACATACTTAAACAACAGTAGAAAATGTCACTAATCCTGTTAGACAAAACTGACCTACTTAAACAACAGTAGAAAATGACACTAATCGTGATAGACAAAATTGACCTTGTTAAACAACAGTAGAAAATGCCACTCATCCTGTTAGATAAAATTGACCTAGTTAAACAGTAGAAAATGATGCTAATCCTGTTAGACAAAACTGGCCTAGTTAAACAACAGTAGGAAATGTCACTCATCCTGTTAGATAAAGTTGACCTAGTTAAACAACAGTAGAAAATGTCACTAATCCTGTTAGACAAAACTGACCTAGTTAAACAACAGTAGAAAATGACGCTAATCCTGTGAGATAAAATTGACCTAGTTAAACAACACTAGAAAATGTCATTGATGCTGTTAGACAAAATTGACCTAGTTAAACAACAGTAGAAAATGTGACTCATCCTGTAAGAAAAAATCAACATACACAACAGTAGAAAATGTCACTGATCCTGATAGACAAAATCGACCTAGTTAAACAACAGTAGAAAATGTCACTGATCCTGTTAGATAAAATCAACATACTTAAACAACAGTAGAAAATGCCACACATCCTGTTAGATAAAATCAACATACTTAAACAACAGTAGAAAATGTCACTGATCCTGTTAGATAAAACAAACATACTTAAACAACAGTAGAAAATGCCACACATCCTGTTAGATAAAACAAACATACTTAAACAACAGTAGAAAATGTCACTGATCCTGTTAGATAAAACAAACATACTTAAACAACAGTAGAAAATGTCACTGATCCTGTTAGATAAAATCAAATTAAACTGATGATGGTCGTCATCAATCAGATGGTCCTTTACAGAATGCTGCTCTCGTCACGGCGCAACTGAAAGTCTCCCTTCCTCTAGCCAATTATCCAGCCCTATGTGCTTTCATAGCCAATGCATTTTTAATGTCTAGCATCCACCTTCAAGGATGTCTGCTTCTCACTCGTTTTCCAGAATCTGTGCCCTCCATCATCGTTCTCTCCAGGCCACCATGATATTTAACACGGCCAAAATACTTCAGCTTTTTGTTAAACAACATCCAAATAATTTAAACGAAAGCACAAGTTTTCAGCAATACTTCCCTATCATCACATAAATCTGATCTAGGACATTGTAGGAACTGATAAACTTACTTCCATTGCTACAGGGTTGGCTGCGACACGGTTCAGGGTCGAGCTCACAGTTGGACCCCTTGTAACTGGCCGGACACAGACACAAATAAGAGCTGGCCCCAGAGACCTGGCAGCGACCACCATTCAGGCATGGGCTGCTGCTACAGGCATCTGAGAACACGAGTTTGATTCATACGTATCAGAGAAGGTTCAGTTTAAAAAAAAATTTTGAATTAAGAATCAACATCAAGGACTCTAGACATTCCCATAAGCGCTCCATCCTCATCTTCAGCTGTAACCACAGAGTATTAAATCTGATGGTACCAGTAACTGTTTGATTGTATATCCGTCTAAACCTTTCCTTGAATGTTGAGCGTTGGCTAAATCCCCTGGTCACGCCTTGGAGCACCATTCTCGTCAGACAATGATGATGATGATCTGTTTGTGCCTTTACACTATTCTCTCACTCTCAAAGAACCTTCAGAACACCTAACATGTCATGAGTCAATTCACATTGGTGCTGAACCGGCCAGGCTATCTGCCTGTTCATTTCTCAATACTCTGGCAAGACCTAGGGAAATTATCTAAAGAATGCTAACTACCTGGGACTTCTGAAGCAATGCTTGCCCCTCTGCATGAAGCATACTTGTCATCACCTTTCTCAACCTACTCTGTCAGCTGTTCAGTCTTCTTCTTCTCCTTCTTTTTCACTTCCTCTTTCACCGCTGTGGGTGTCGAGGGAGATATAAGGTTCTGTTTCTAGCTCTTCTGGCCGCCTCGACCATAGGCACATCGTGATGTTGTAGAGCTTCTCTGATGTTATCCGTCCATCTTGTTCTTGGTCTACCTCTTGCTCTACGACCTTCTTCTCTTTCCATGTAAGCTTTGATTGGTATGGTGTCACAAGGCATTCTCTCTAAGTGGGCAAACCATTTCACTTGCTGTCTTTGTATGTTTTTTAGAATTGGTTCTGTGCCGACTTTTTTCTTATGATCTCATTCCTGATCTTATCTCTTATGGTCACTCCTACAGCCCTTCTCAGACATCTCATTTCCATGGTTATTAATTTTCTTTTATGGTTTGTTGTGAGTGACCATGTCTGGCACTGGTAGCACAGAGTTGGAATAAATATGCTTTAAATAAGATGTCTCTTTGTGCTGATTGGGATTGTCTTATGCTGTAAGAGGGGGGCTAGCTGTCCCAATACTTGGTTTGCTTTACTGCATCTAATGCTTTTCAGTCAAAAACAAAAAATGGTTAAACTAATGGAATTCACTGAGAAATTCGATTTAAAATATACTTTCTGAATATGTGCCAACATAAGTGTTTAATGGAAGATGTTCAGCAAAGAGAAATATCATATGTGTTGCTTTTCCTTGCTCATATACCGAAGAGATGTCTACTGTCAATGGTGTCACAGTGTAAAACAATTCACAATGTGTTATTCTTATCTTCTCTCACGACTTTACTTCACTACCTGAATTATAGTATAGTGAGGTGTGATGGTGTAGTGGCTAGACATTCGCCTGAGGATTGGAAGGTCATGGGACTGACCCAACCTTGAGTGGTACCAGGAAAAGTCCTAGGAAGTGAAGCTGACCACATGATGTTGACAACATCCCTCACTGAGTGCTGGTTGGTCTATCAAATATCAGTAAATAAAAATATAAATATGCCAAAGTAAATAAAATATAAATATGCCAAAGTAAATAAAATATAAATATGCCAAAGTAAATAAAATATAAATATGCCAAAGTAAATAAAATATAAATATGCCAAAGTAAATAAAATATAAATATGCCAAAGTAAATAAAATATAAATATGCCAAAGTAAATAAAATATAAATATGCCAAAGTAAATAAAATATAAATATGCCAAAGTAAATAAAATATAAATATGCCAAACAAGCACAAAAGAATTGAAGAGTGTCCTTTATTTTACTTTCTGTAGTATAGTATGGTATGGTATAGTATGGTATGGTATAGTATGGTATGGTATAGTATAGTATGGTATGGTATGGTATGGTATGGTATGGTATGGTATGGTATGGTATGGTATGGTATACATTGTAAGTATTGTTTAGTATTGTAATGTATCATTTTTCCATTGTGGGTAAATTTTCTCACTATCTGGAAATAAATACAACTACTAAACATAAATTATGTGTGAGAATCTGGATGGATGGCGTCGATTACTAATTATAATGTATGCGGGAATATATATTGGAGGCAACCATGCAGTTTGGCTAAAGTGTGCCAGATGAGAAAAGTGAGAAATGGTGAGTGGAACTTTTGAGTGCATAAAAAGTAGAATAATTTATTTAAACTTGGAACAAATAAGAAAGCTCAGTCTTGTTTTCGATCCTGGGAGAGTCTGGTCTTGTGGTTCTAGGAGAGTGTGAACTGAGTGCATCTATGAAGCAAGAGAATTAATGCTCCAGTGCCAACCTTGTTTCCCAAGAAAACCTGGCCATATTGATAGCCTGACATGTCGGAATGGCTGAACATCACCTAAGTGTTTTCCAATGTTTGTTCATATTTTAAATTTGCTATGTTGAGGTATCTGTCAATGTGCCTGGGCAGACAGAATGACTAGAGCCCAAGAGAGTCATTGCAAGTATAGTATAGTATAGACGCGGTCACTGTTCAAATTTCAAGAAGCTGTGTGATGTAGAGTAATTCAACAGCACAGACATGTCCTTACTTCCACTAGGCAGATGTCTGACAGGCAGATCCTGGCAATGGAATTCTACAGCTTCAAACTCCAGAGCCTGGGCCAGTTCATTGCTTCCGGTGAATGGGAGAGGGATGTTGAACACTCGGATGTCTTCCATACATCCCTGAGGAGTAAACACCGTGTCAAATATTTACATACAGAATGTGACAGAAAGTTTTTTGATAGAAAGCTTTATGGCTAACATAAGAATGTGACAAAGAGTTCTAGAAACTGTCAGAATGTAAACTGAAAGAATGCTATAAGGTGTTATTAAATTGGTGAATGTATTCAGACTAACACAGAGAAAAGAATGTTCAAAGTTGTGTTTATAGTGTCAGTTTGTGATTGGCTGTACAAGACTAGTTCTCTATGTGCAGGACAGGGAGAAATTGTAGACCAGTGAAGGAACTTAAAAAAAAAAAAAAAAACAGCAACAAAGCAATGAAATTCACAAAAACAAAAACAACAACATTACAGACAAAGGCAATCTATTTCAAGAAAATAAGAGAAGGAGGAGAAGAAAGAGGGGCAGTAGTAGCAGTAGTAGAAAGAGAATGAGGAGAAGAAGGAGGATGAGGAGAAGAAATTGCTATGCATTTACAATAGAGCTAAAGTACAGTATTTATCTTTTGACCAATGCATGAAACTTCATTTGTTGACAAGATTGGCTTTCCCAAATTTCAAGAAGATTTTTAAACATCAAGAAATGCACAATACTTTCTGACATACTGCTCACCTCAAAGCCATGACTAATATCCCTGTAACCATTGGGGAAAACATCTATCTCAGCACCAAAGAAGATCTCCTCTGAGTCCACATTGAGAATGGCATGGATGCCAGGAACCAAACCTATTGCAGTGTACGCAGAGTCCAGCGACAGCTCTGCCTCTCGACCATGCCGCTCCAGCTGAATCAGGTGCCACTGTCCATCACTCAAGTCAACTGGGATTCGAACTTGACCCTCTCCACTTCCACAGTCGAATTTGTACACTAAACTGCCTTTTTCAATCTATTGATAGTAAAAATGTCATTCTTATGGAGGAAAACATGGAACATAAGCTGTGAATGGGTTATACGTCATTATCATCTTTATAATTAAGTGCCTTGCCAGTTGGCATGGGCTAATTTGCCATTATGTGCCTTGCCAGTTGGCATGGGCTAATTTGCCATTATGTGCCTTGCCAGTTGGCATGGGCTAATTTGCCATTATGTGCCTTGCCAGTTGGCTGAGCTACTTGCCATTATGTGCCTTGCCAGTTGGCTGAGCTACTTGCCATTAAGTGCCTTGCCAGTTGGCATAAGCTAACATGTCCACACCCTGCAATCCTCAAAAGTATCTATCTGTGCGCTTTTTTCCCCATACCATAATGAAAAGCCATCAAGAATCTTCTCCTATTGTCTTCTTCAACATCCATGCTTTTTAAGATGTTTTTCATTACGTATATTGGTAAATGAACTTATATGCATTTATAACATAATGGATTTGTAAGAAGTAAGGGATTGGAAGGGCTTAATGTAATGATCTTGAGTGCCCAATTTCTGAGTCTTTGACAACAAAATTGATCCATTCATTTCTTCTTTTTTCTTTGGTGTCATCTGAGGAGGTAATTGCTTTGTGCCAATTTACAGCAAGGCTGCGATAGTTTGGCTGATTCACCTGACTTCTTCATGAATGTAGTTGCCTGGGCTTTTCCCAGTTATTCCTCCATTTTAAATTGCCACTTCAAAGTTGCAAAATTATGGTGCTGGTGTTGTGCACAACAGTGTTTTTTATTTTAGGTTGCAGAAGGGAAGGGAAGCTCTGCAACACAGATCAAGTGGGGGCGGCACTGTGGTTATTAGGCTGGGAGAAAAGTCTCCATACCAAACTCACTTTGATATATAGAAGTCCATTTTTAAATGCAAACTGAACACACACAAATAAACACAACAGAAATGAAATGCCCATAACAAATCCTAAATGTCACAGAAAAGAGATATAATTTGAAATTACGATATTAGGAAACAAGTATGGAAGCAGTGCTAAACTGCATCAAGAGAAAACAGATCAAATAACTCAGACATGTTTTAAGACTGCCAAAAGATAGTGCACCAAAGTGAGCCCTTTCATTAAAACACAATGACAGCAGAGCCAGAAGCCAACCAGGCAAATGACAGACGGATGGAATATTCAAGGTCCTGAATCTACGCAGTACACCCTAAGACTGGCATCAGATGCTTTTTCAAATCCTGAGAGGTGGACCAACGCTACAGAAAACAAGAAGAAGAAGACAACAAACTGAAGAGATAGAAATCACCATCTTCCAGAGAAATCACCATCTTCTAGAGAAATCACTGACAACCAACTAATCAACTTCAAATGTCTTACCTTTAGAACACTGTAGTCCACTTTTCCTTTGGCATACATGAGAGTGGCTGAGGTCTGCCTGGTTCGAAGCCGGAATCTTAGTGAGAACCTTTTCTTTGTTGAATGATGGAGCTTCCACTTGGCATAACTCTTGCCAGAGAAAGTCACTGGACGCTCTAGAGAAGGATAAAATCAGACACCAGTTTTCTAGAGAAGGATAAACTCAGTCACAAGTTTTCTTCATGTGATAACATTTTTTTTTTAATCTATAAAAATAAACAACAAACAGTGTCAATAGAATCATGATTAGATTCTACAGATTGTACATATTATTCCCCAATAGAGTGTACACCCAAAACTAATTCACAATGAGCCCTTTGTAGAGGTAGGTGTTCATGACAGGCTCAATTCTGCAACTAAATGTTTCTTCAGAATCAATCCCACACAATATATCCTTGGTTGACATTTTGTGACATCATGAAGAGTTGCAGCGATACTATTTGCTGCTTCACATATAGCTTCATAACACACAGTGACGATCAGATTAGCCACTGCAGAGAGGTGTTGAATTTTTGGAACTGTCACTTTACTGTCAAATGTTGTCTTCAAAATGGCGAAAGTCTGGACCACAAATCTTTACTTGGTTTCATAAAAAGTAAAAAGTAAAGATCCCTTTTCACGCCTTTTAGGCGTATCAGGCATATGGAAAGAGAGCGCCCATATTTTTACAGACCATCGGCACTAGGTGGGTAATGTGGTCAGCATTACGCTGCCCATTTTTACTTCCCCAGGACATAAATCCTGTTACCCATTTTAGGCTGGGTCGACCTACGATGCCCCATACCATGATAAAAATCCACACAGCCAGCAGTTGGTTTCGATCGCGGTAGGATGGAATTACAAGTCGGACTCACAGTGCCTAAGTGACGAATGCCGCACTTGGTTTCATCATGTAAATCTAATGTGCTTGGCGTCTTGTTAATTTCTACTACATCAATCACATTAATTTCCACTCGATTACTGTTCATATGTTGCAGAAAGTTTGCAAAAAATGGTTTGCAGTTTTACTTAATGGTTTCAAATTAAACTTCAGGTGAATGGTAACAATCAGGGCTTTTGTCTAGAAAAAGAGGTGCCAGTAGTTATCACAAAGTGCCTATAACCAAATTTTTAAACTGCTGGTACTCACCCCAAAGTTTAATTCAGTAATGCTGAAAACAAATTATGCCTAAAAAAACTTACTGGTGCTGCATACCACCAGAAAAAAAAAAAAAATGGTGCTGCGTACCACCAGAAAAAAAAATACTGGTGCTGCGTACCACCAGAAAAAAAAACATACTGGTGCTGCGTACCACCAGAAAAAAAAAAATACTGGTGCTGCGTACCACCAGAAAAAAAAACATACTGGTGCTGCGTACCACCAGAAAAAAAAAAACATACTGGTGCTGCGTACCACCAGAAAAAAAAACCATAAGCTTAAAATGTCATGCTCTCAGGACACTAGGATTTGAATTCCCTATATATTGATGGATGTTTGTGTTTTCTGTTTTAGGCATCAAAAACAACAAATACTGCAGCAGCAACAACAAAAACAATAAAATCTCAACCTGCACAGTTCCTGGGGGACAGCACTAGTCAGGCAGCCCTAAATCCTCTGGCTCAAGACACTAGTCTCTCTTCCCCCCCCCCCCCCCCCCCCCTTAGACAAGTAGTAAAGATTGGCTGTAAACTTTGGGAATCTGCACAAAAATAGCTCTTTGAGTGAGTTGTTTAGTTCTTCATCATTATTTGGTGTGAGGACCATTTCATTGGTTTTGGGCTGTTGGTGTTTTGTGGATATTTTCAAAGGGGACATGCAGGAGTGTTAAGAAAATGAACAGGCAGACAAATTGGCTGGTTCTGCACCAGTGAGTGGGGAATTTATGCATGGCAGGCTGGATGTGGTCAAGGCCCTTTGACGGCAAGTGAATAATGCAAAGACACGAATGGATCATTATGGTCTGGAGAGAATGGTACAGCTAGGACAGACCGGGGGTTCTGGTCGGCGCTCTACATTCATGTAGACCGCTAGAAAGATTTGTGGAAAGAGAGACAGAGGAAGACAGTGCTAGAAATTTCTTGACAGCCTTTTGCCATGGCATGGAGGTGTGTCAACACATGAACTGATACACGCAGTTGCAGATCACAGATTGTGGAGAGGCATGATTGCCCACACCAGTCAGCAAGGCACATGAAGACTGATGATGAAACTCACAACAAAGCTACTCAACAGTGGAAGTGTAACGCTTACCAATGGGACAACTGCTACCACTGCACAAAGGTACAGCACTCTCACAGAGTTCTCCAGTACGGCCTTCTGGGCACTGGCAGACGTAGTCTCCAAACACATTCTTCTGGCAGACTTCATTGGCTGTGCACTTGGTGCTCCCACAGATTTGTTCAGAGCAGTTTCCTGTCAATACACAGTCAGAAACTATCATGTTTGTGTAAATAGACAGGGTATCTTTAATAACTGTAAAGCAAAACATAAATTTGTGTGTGTGTGTGAGCATGTGTGTATGTATGTATGTATGTATGTATGTGTGTGTATGTGTGTATGTATGTATGTATGTGTGTGTATGTGTGTTTGTGTATGTGTGTTAGTGTGTGTGTGTGTGCGTGCATGTGTGTGTGTGTGTGTATGTATGTATTAATAATTCCTCTGTTTTCTGCTTTCCACCTTAGTGCTGCAGTGATTGCTTACACTTCTTTTCTCATGCTTGAAGTTGTAAATAAAAATAAAAGCACCACTTTGCTCTGCCAGGATCTTTCCCCTCAATCCAGCCAAAAATCCCTAGCCAGATCTTTCACCCTGATGAAAAGAACCATTCGTGAACACTACTGCATCACATAGACTAGTGTTTTCATCTATCAATTGTTGTACTGTTACACCACTCTTTACATTCTCTTGCTAATGGGATAATGACTTGATTAGGACAGATTAAACAATAAACAAAAGACACACAACCTTACCTTCAAGACAGATGCACTGTTCTGTGTAGCGGTGCCGTGCCGATACAAAACTTGCTCTATTGACAATCACAGGGACTAAAGTACTCTCATCAAAGTGCACTTTCCCAACACAAGTACCAACATCACAGGATGACTCATCACAAGTATCAATAAATATCTCTACAACTTTCGCCCCAAGCACACTCTCAATCCTTCCCTGGATCCTTTCCATTTTTCTCAGCAGAGACTTTTTGTTGTAAAACCTATCAGGGGATCTATGAACAGCAAAGAGCACATCCAGGTTGTTACTGGTGCTCCTTCGGACTCGGTTAGACTTCCTGGAGCCTTTTTGGCTGGTCTCCATTATACTTTCTGATGACGGCTGAACATTGATGATTTCAATGTCATTTGTCCTTACATCTAGGTCTTGCTTGAGAACCTTCTGGAAGTCTGACTTGAAGTTTGCATAAAACTGCTCCTCTGCCATATTTTCGAACTGGATGGTCAGAGAATTCTCCAGCATCTCTTTAGATGTGCAAATGACTGCTATGTCCACTCGGCCATAGCTTGTAAACTTGCCATCAGATACACTGACATTGACGACATAATCTCCGGGATCCAGTCCAGTCAAGGCAATCAGACGGCCATCATTGCGATGGATGTCGAAAAAGTGGCTGTTTGGAGTTACTATGCTGAAGATGGTCTTGTCATAAGGATCTCGATCTAAAGCCTGCATGCGACCAAAGATACCTCCAGGAAAAGTGCCCACACAAGATCTAATTGTGACGGAGAGGTCTTGAATTTCCGGAGCGTACATGCTTTCGTCAACTACTTCAATTTCCACTAATGCTTCTGAATAAAGAGGTGGCTTTCCACTGTCAAAAGCTCGGGTGGTCAGTAAATATCTGCAGAGGAGACAGTAAAAAGTAAAATAAGTAAAGAACCCTTGTCCATGCCTCTAGGCCTACTGGGCATATAGGGCAAGACCTATATTTTATACAATGATAGGCACTGGGTGAGTGATGTGGTCAGCATCACGACATCCACCTTTACTTCCCAAGACTATACCTGGTGGCCACTCAAGGCTGGGTTGACCTGAGAGCCAAGGTCATTTCTGAAAAAATGTCTGCCTCCAAAAAAAACCAAACCCACAACCTTTCGATCCGCAGGCGAGCGTTGATGAGACAGGTATGCCACATGATGTTAGTGATCAAATGTAACATTATTCTGCATTTAATAAAGATAGAGGAAGCAGAGATGTTGATTTTTAGAAGAATGTTGAGAACATTGTGGACTGAGAAAATAAAACTCTTGAGTTCCAGGTGTGACTACATTACTCATCAAAACCAAAAGAAATTTATAGGGCAGATCAACAAAAGAAATGAAACAGAAAAGAAGTTAGCCATAAGCTGGGAACAGTAGGCAAGAAAAACAAAGGATGTCATATAAAGCTGGATGTTGCACACTTCATGGTTGGGCAAAAAACAAAAAATTAATAATAAAAGCAATATCAACAGCAGCAGACCAACAGATATAAGATAGAAATGAAGAGTTTAAAAAATACCTAAATAAATTGATAAACCTCAATAGAAATGGGCAACTGAACTTGGACCTCAATACTTGCAGGGCAGGGCAATATACTTTATACCATGATGGAACAAGATAATGTGAAATATTGAAATTGCCTAGACAAACTGAAAGTCGGCAGATCAAATTTAAGAGCAACATTTCAATTTTCTAAAGAATGCACCAATTATTAACCCACCAACCAACTATCCGTCTAAGCAACTATGAATCAAACTAGTCAGCTAACTACCCATTTATTTAATCAACAAATTAACTATCATCCAACAAATCAGCCTAACAATTATCCAACCAACCAATCAGTATTCCAATCAAGCAACTATCCGTCCAATAAATCAAACATCTGTTCCACCAGTTATTCTTCAAACAAATATCCCTCAACCAGTCAGCTAAAATATTATCCAACCAACCAACAATCAGTCATCCGTCCAACCAATCAATCAACCACCCAACCAACTGTACACCCAACCAATCAACCAGCTAATAAACTATTCATCCAACTAATCAACAAACTAACCATCCATCCAATCAATCAACAAACAAACTATCAATCTAACCAATCAATCAACCACCCAACCAACTGTACACCCAACCAATCAACCAGCTAATAAACTATTCATCCAACTAATCAACAAACTAACCATCCATCCAATCAATCAACAAACAAACTATCAATCTAACCAATCAATCAACCACCCAACCAACTGTACACCCAACCAATCAACCAGCTAATAAACTGTCCATCCAACTAATCAACAAACTAACCATCCATCCGATCAATCAACAAACAAACTATCAATCTAACCAATCAATCAACCACCCAACCAACTGTACACCCAACCAATCAACCAGCTAATAAACTGTCCATCCAACTAATCAACAAACTAAACATCCATCCAATCAATCAACAAACTAACCATCCATCCAATCAATCAACAAACTAACCATCCATCCAACTAATCAACAAACTAACCATCCATCCATCCATCCATCCATCCAACTAATCAACAAACTAACCATCCATTCATCCATCCAACTAATCAACAAACTAACCATACATCCAACTAATCAACAAACTAACCATCCATCCATCCATCCAACTAATCAACAAACTAACCATCCATCCATCCAACTAATAAACCAACCAACAAACTATCAATCTTACCAATCAATCAACCAACCAACTATCCATGCAACCAATTAACCAACTATCCATCCAACAAATTAACCAATAAACTATCCAAACAACAAATCAACAAACTATCCATTCAACCAACCTGCTATCGAAAAAAATTATCAATTAATCCAACCAACCAACTATTCATCCAACCAACCAACCTTTTATACATCCAACAAATCAATCAACTATCTGATCAACCAACCAACTATCTATCCAACCAATCAACTAACGAACTATTCATCTAACCTAACAACCATATTCCTAAAAGTCCTGTACTTACTTCTCCTGCACCTTCTTAGACAATTTACCAGCTGTGCTGATGACACCCCCGTCATCAATATGGAATTCCCCATTTTCATTACCATTGACAATCTCGTAGGTGAATGGGCCACTATTCTCAGGGAGGTCGGCATCTGTGACACTGACAGTGACAATTTCAATACCTGTCCTACGTCCTTCCTGCAGGACAAACAAGGACATAGTTATCAAACACATGACATAACTTGATTATAATCATACTATCATCATCAAGTGTCTTGCTGACTGGTCTGGTGAAGGCAGTCCTTTCTCAACTTGCAATATCCAACGGGTCGATATAACAGTTCAAGTGCCTACACCCTCCATGCCAAGAAACAGACTGTCAAGAATCTTCTCACACTGTCTTCCTCTATCTCTTTTTCCACAAATCTTTCCAGGGGTTCCATGTTCCAGTTTCCCTTTTCACATAACATAGTGACAAATGTGATGTCAGCTGAATTTTTTGACGTCTTCAGGCCCTCGCCGCCTCTTTGAAAACAAATATTTTACTCATTTTGGCTGTCCAGGAATTTTAAGCATTTTTCTGTAAAAGTGCATCTTCGGGAAATCCATAACTGTTTGGTTGATTATACTATATGAATAATATTTATTGTTTCAAACAAGCACTACAGTTAGTTTCCATGTATTCAATGTTTACTTTTCCTCACACTTCAACATTTAAATTTCCTAGCACTTCAGTAATAGGTTTTCTAAAAATAAAACATAAACTGTTTTTTTTTTTTTTTTAAGACAGCAGCATTTTATTTTGTGTCACCCTACATGTATTCTTTGTTGCCTCTTCACAACCTCAGATGCGGTTAGAAATTGTTAGAAGAATTTAAAAATGTCACAAACTGAATATTTAGGCTCCACAATGGACAGCAATGGAAATTATTCAATAGAAGTAAAAAGAAGGATGGCCATAACAATGTAAAGATTATACAGCATTAAAATTATATGGTTAAGCACCAGCAAAGAAATCAAGGTAACATTTTGGGAACATGCAACTTCCCTGTAGCAACATACAGATATGAGTGATTGTCTCACAGTCATTAAGGAAGAAAATTTAAGTTTTTCAGCAAAAATGCTACAGGAAAAATTCTCAGAATATCATGTACAAAAAAACAAAGAAACACAGATATTCTAAAAGGGTACATTACACAAAAAACATCTCACAATGAGAGTGACTTCCCTTCCTATTGATGCCTTGATCTGGTATAGCGCTTGCACTATGTCGCAGGGGTTTCAGGCGTAGCGAGTCGTATTTTACTCCTTGTCAGCGGCCGGCGATAGCACCTCTTCTATGCTGTGAGCTTTTAATGGTCCCAAAACATGTACAACTGGGCCTAACCCCAACACCCCTACTCCACAGCATCAGCCTATGTCCCACGACTGTATGCAGCCTCAATTATATGCTGTATAGTGCCGTGCTGCCTAGGAAGCACCCCTGCGACATAGTGCAAGTGCTGAACCAGATCGAGGCATCAATGGTAAGGGAAGTCACTCTCATTGTGGCCCGCTCAACATGATTAGAACCCCTAAAAGATATGAACATCAAGGAAGATTGGCCAGTAAATAGCATCTTGTTTCTGAAACTGAAATATTTTGGCTATATCAAGCACCACAGGGGAATGGAAAGAATAGTAGCTGAAGGCATGGTACCAGGAAACAGGCAGCGGCAGACCAGCATGAAGATCAGCATAGGATATATGCCACACCTTGGGTAGAAGGGACTAGGTGGAAGATCTGGCCAAAGAATGAGTTTCTTTTAGGCAGATTGTGATGTGAGGTACGTTCTGCAAGGGACCTCTTACATGATAATGATGAGTTTACTTATTTAAAGATCAGAACATGCATAGATTCAAGTACCTTAGTGCTGGAACATACATAATTCAAGTACAGCTTCAAGTTCATGCATTTCTTTCTTAGACTTGTATTCTTGTTTTAGACGACAAGAGACGTAAATGGAGCAACAAGGACACGAATGTTATTACAACATATTGTGTGACTATTAATCTGATACTCCCTTTCTTTGAGATTTAGTAAATGATTAACATGCAAAAACAAACTGTTAGCTGTTTGACTGTTGGCACTTAACCCAATGAAATAAGAAAAATGTCACAGTAGACAGTCCAAGTAAACGGGAAAATGCAAACAGGTGAATCATTTCGGTGACCTTGAAGCTATGAAAACATGGCAGAAGTAGCTTTTGCAAGATGTAAGAAAACATACCATCAATAAGATAGCTCTCAAGTGCAGTGAGAGAATAAAGAGTTGAAATGCTGCTATACTATGATGTTTGCGCAACTAGCAAAAAAACTGATATGGAAGCCAAAATGTGGTTTTAAATCAAACTGAAAGAATACCATAGATGAAAAGAAAAACAAATGAAGCAGTGCTTTAAAAAAAAGCAGATGAAAACAATAATTTAGACACAATCTGCATTGTGTAGGCAAGTTTTGCAAAGAAATAAACTTTAAAATGTAGTAATAACTGGCAAACAAGATGGTAAAACAATGTAAGGATTATTAAATCATCTGGCAAATGGACATAATCAAAAGAGAAGACAAAACTAGTGATTGTGTGAGATTTCAATGAATCACCCATGTTGCCAACATGGCACATGATAAATACAGGATAGTCAGAAAATATAGTGATGTTATTTCTTTTACAAAACCATCCAGCATCCTGATTTAAAAATTTTCCAGCTGAAATAAATTATTTAATCAAAAGCATGGCACCTTTGAATTATTTCACAGAACATCAAAGAATAAAATGGTTTGGTCATCCATTTAAAAACTGAACAAAAATCAGCCAGCAGCTAGAGATTACTCCATGAGAAATGAGAACATCAAGCTACAGGGCAAGAGGTTGACCAAGAAAGAGATGGGTGGTGGGAGCCAAAAAGAACAAGACAAACGCAATATGACAGTAACACAAGCTACGCAACTAGCAAAATCAGAAAACCACATTCAACTCTTCTCTTCAGTGGGTTCTGGCATAAGCAGTAGGATAATAAAAGAAGAATTAATAAAACATATTCCTCTGACTTCACCAGGTGAGATTATAGTAGGCACATAATATTATTTCTTATAAATCACGGTATGAATGGGCAAGACAAGCGAGTGGTCTGAAGAGAACATGAATATTCATGTTATTACAACATACAGCATGGTTCTTTCACTGCTCCACGTATGTTTTAGTAAACGGCTAACATGCAATACTTACTGATGCCAGTTTGGCTATCTATATTGAGAATAATGTAAGATATAAACGGAATCAAACAACTGTGTGGATTTTATGAAACAAACACTAGTCTTCAGTCTCGCACATGATCATGAAGCAGACGTGAGACTGGTAGTGACGAAAACAATAACCAAATATCTTCGATCATTTATTCATTCATCTTAAACTTTGAATAAACATGAGAACAAACCTAATATTTGGAATCATAGCAATTGTCACTGAACAAATTAAGAAGAATTTGGAAGCATCAGAGATGTGGTTTCTGAGACGAATGTTACGAATACCTTGGACGGTCAGAGTAGCTAACAACGATTGCTTGAAAGTAGATCTCTATATACAACAATAAGAAAGAGACAAACACTGTTCTTTGGCCACATAATGAGAAGAGAGACATTGGAGAACATCATGACAACTAGAAAGATCAGTGGAAAAAAGGGGTAGAGGCAGACCAAGAGAGATGATGATGGATAAGCTAAAACGATGGCATGGAGGGATATCATCAAGAGAGCTGTTCCAGTCAACCAGGGATTGTGATCTGTGGAGACACATGAGTGCCTACGTCAGCTGGCAGGGCACATGACGATGATGAACAATTATATTTTACTACAGTGTTCTATATACATCATTCTGTTGTATTCAGAAGTACAGCACAAGCTGAATGACATAAATCCATGAGTGGGTTCTGGGGCCCAAAACTTTGGCAACAACAACAACAAGTAACAGATCCAATGTTTCTTCACCACAAAAAGCATGTTGTAAGAGTCAACTAATTGGGAGCTTCCTTTGAAGCCAGAGGCAAGGAACCAACAGTCTGCATGAAAATGAGTCAGATCTTTAAAACAGATGTGCACACAACACTCAGTTTCTGGAACAGGAGTAGAGTCCAGAAGTGGACAAACAACCAGAACCGTCTGCCAGAGTTTACAGCCGGTGAATGCGAGGAAGAAAAATACAATTAAAAAAAACCATGCTTACACTACAGCATTTTAGCTTACCTGAACAAGGCCTTTGTAGACATCAAGAGAGAAGATTGGCGGGTTATCATTGGTATCATCAACAGTGATACTGACAATTGCTGAACTCAGCAACATAGGCAGGCCAGAATCATGGGCTTGGATGATTAGGGAATAGCTGCTGATCTGAAAGAAAGAAAACAACTGTCAGCTCTTTGCTGGCTACTGTAAAGGAGATGGAGCATGTGTGGAAAAGTCTCAAGTGCAGCGTTGTGAATTCTTGATTGATTCATTCATTCTGCCAAAAAAATTACTCTGTCAGTTTGACATCTTTATTACACTTTTTAATCTACCCCCAGTGTTCTTATTATTCATCTATAAAATGCATCTCTCCATCTTCTGCACAACCTTTCACTTATCGGCTAACTGTCCATGCTTCACTTCCATATATTAGGATTGATTTCACAGAGATTAAGAGCTTACTACATGTCTTTTAGCATGCCCAAAACACTTTCTGCTTCTCCTTATTTTGTATTCCGAGCCCTTGAGGTTCACTGCTGCATGCATTACTCACCTCCATTCATTGAGTGCCATACGAAAGATGAGTGCTTAAAAGGGTTGAATGAAAGTAAGACAGGCCTGCGTGCCAAATTTGAATCCCTTTGGAAATAAAGTTTGTTTGTTCATTCCATTATGGTCTTTTCTTTGTAGCTGGTGACTAGAAGTGTCTGCAGGTCTGCCTGTATATTATCTCTACACCATCTCTAGAAAACTATCTTCTGCCTAACTCCTGCACATGATTTACAAGTACAGATCAATATACACTGAACAAGGGAAAAAAATGTTTTGTTTAAAACAGAGACAAAAGACATCCAGAAAATTAATTATAAACTGAAGAATCACAAAGGCTTACAGTTTCTCTGTCCAAAGGAGAATTGATTTGCAGAATGCCATCTTGAGGGTCAATGACAAACTGGTTGTTGGCATTTCCATCCATAATACTGTATGTGATCTTGGCATTTGGTGGACTATCACTGTCAGTGGCCAACACCTGAAATGTTGACATTTGAGAATATGTTAGTTGCTGTCAAAAGTAAATGAAAAGTATAAATTTATTGCCTAAAAATTTTCCTGCTCACCACTTATCCAAGTCTTTGCATTTAAAAAAATTATGTGAGGGTTGTTATTGGATTTTGTTTAAATTTAATATTTTTTTTTTTTAAATTAAATCTGAGACCTGATTAACTAATTTCCTATAGGATATACTGGGAAATAGGGTTGAGTTGAGTTTAGTTGAGTCAAGAATTGACATCACAGCACTCGGGGCATTACCATGCATGCTCCATCCTCATCTTCAGCAGCCAGCGCAGAGTTCCAGTACTGATGGTACCTGTTTTGAGGTGCAAACTTTTTTGAGATATGAACTGTAGTCAGGAACACATTAAGTTCGTTAGCCGATGTACCACTGTCTTCTTCTTCTTCTTCACTTCCTCTTTTACCGCTGTGGGTGTCGAGGGAGATATAAGGTTCTGTTTCTAGCTCTTCTGGCAGCCTCGACCATAGGCACATCGTGCTGATGTAGAGTTTCTCTGATGTTATCCTTCCATCTTGTTCTTGGTCTACCCCGTGCTCTACGTCCTTCTTCTCTTTCCATGTATGCTTTGTATGGTATGGTGTCACAAGGCATTCTCTCTAAGTGGGCAAACCATTTCACTTGCTGTCTTTGTATGTAATCCAGAATTGGTTCTGTGCCGACTTGTTCTCTTATCATCTCATTCCTGATCTTATCTCTTATAATCACTCCTACAGCCCTTCTCAGACATCTCATTTCCGTGGTTACTAATTTTCTCTTATGGTTTGTTGTGAGTGACCATGTCTGGCACTGGTAGCACAGAGTTGGAATAAATATGCTTTGAATAAGATGTCTCTTTGTGCTGATTGGGATTGTCTTATGCTGTAAGAGGGGGGCTAGCTGTCCCAATAATTGGTTTGCTTTACTGCATCTAATGTCAATTTCTTTATCCAATTTCCCATCTTCGGTAAATGTAGTTCCCAGATATTTAAACTCAGATGCCTGTTTAATGCCTTTGTATTCTATTGCTATGTTTAGATCTGTCTTCTTTTTTCCTATTGACATTACTTCTGTCTTTTCAGTGTTGATTCTCATATTATTTGTTTTACATTCTTCATTCATGGATGTTAGATGTTGTTGCAATTTCATGGCTGTATCTGCTATCAATACCACTGTACTTTATAAATAATAATATTTATCAGCAATGGCTAATCACAGATTAAAATGAGGAGGAAGAGCACTGTACCTTAAATATTTCAGTTCCCGCTTCAACATCTTCACTGACATGGATGGTGTAGGCATCCTGGCTAAAGCGTGGAGGGTTATCGTTGACATCTGTCACATTGATACTGATGACAGCCGTATTGGTCAACGGTGGCGTGCCACGGTCTGTGGCTAACACTGTGAGGAAATACTCTCTCGCAAGTTCATGGTCAAGTGGCTCTGCCACGGTTAATTTACCTTTAGAAATTAGAGAATGCAATTTGGTTAAATGTAGTAATAGTTTATAAACTAATGTGTAACTTTGCTTGTTTCACAAACTTATCACAATCTTAGTCTGTTTTAACATTTCTGTAAAATTACAGTATAACCTCAGGACAGAAATTTATTCTTGTTCTGTGACTGAGCTCGTACAGTGAATAACTCATATTACAAAACTATTTTTCTCATTAAAATTAATGTAAATAATTTTAATCTGTTCCATCCCTCCAAAAATTACCCTTTTATTTTCAAAATGATGTTTTTCATTTCGTTAATGAGGAGAAAGTTTGGCACTGTTTTTTTTTTTCATTAGTGGAGACAAGAATACCTTCTACCATAATTTCAACACCAATGTCTTGCTGACTGGCTCAATTCTCCTTCAGCAAGTGTTAAGTGACCTTATAATTTAAGTTATGGAGATTTTGTCAAGTAATTCTGAGAGTTCTCATCTCTCCAGCTTGCATTCTGGATTTCGCCTCACATTCTGGGCAAAAAATGGTGAGCCTGACCCATTATCCTAAAAAAAAAATGTATATCCAGACACACTGATATCCTCAGGTTTCACTGCATTCAGTTACATGTTTTGCTTTCTTGTCTTTTGTATTCAAAATAAACTTAACATTCAAAAACATGAAGCAAGTGACAAACAGCCAAGTTTACCTGTTCGAGAATCCATCACAAAATTTGCCTTGCTCAAGTCAAGTTCACCTGTTTGAGAATCCATCACAAATTTGCCTTCCTCAAGCCAAGTTTACCTGTTTGAGAATCTATCACAAATTTGCCTTGCTCAAGCCAAGTTTACCTGTTTGAGAATCTATCACAAATTCGCCTTGCTCAAGCCAAGTTTACCTGTTTGAGAATCCACCATAAATTTGCCTTGCTCAAGCCAAGTTTACCTGTTTGAGAATCCATCATAAATTCGCCTTGCTCAAGCCAAGTTTACCTGTTTGAGAATCCATCATAAATTCGCCTTGCTCAAGCCAAGTTTACCTGTTTGAGAATCCATCATAAATTCGCCTTGCTCAAGCCAAGTTTACCTGTTTGAGAATCCATCACAAATTTGCCTTGCTCAAGCCAAGTTTACCTGTTTGAGAATCCATCACAAATTCGCCTTGCTCAAGCCAAGTTTACCTGTTTGAGAATCCATCACAAATTTGCCTTGCTCAAGCCAAGGTTTAGCTGTTTGAGAATCCATCACAAATTTGCCTTGCTCAAGCCAAGGTTTACCTGTTTGAGAATCCATCACAAATTTGCCTTGCTCATTTCCAGCAATAAGTGAGTAGGTAATGTCAGCATTCACTCCAATGTCCAAGCTGGTGGCCTTGACCTGTCTCACTACAGCACCCACCTGGGCTGATTCTTGAAGTGTGGCCGTGTAGCTGGAGTGCTGGAACTCTGGCGGGTTGTCATTGACATCCAACACTAGCACAGCTATGGTGACCTCTGTAGACAGCTCTGGGGTGATCTAAGCGGGCAGAAGATTCAACACCAAGTCTTAGTATGTGAACTGGCTGAATTTAGGTGTTGTACTAAAGTTAGCTCGCCTGTGGATTTGCAGTCCTGTGCTCAAATCTGAACAGAGCCAGACTTGAAAAGAAAAATTACTTTGGCTTCTAGACTGACCCCCCCCCCCCCCCCCCTTGCTCTTTATGTGGTACTGAGTAAAGTCCTGGGAAGTAAAAGTGGCCAGTATCATGTCGACCACATCACCCACTGAGTATTGACTGGTCTTTAAACTAGAGGTCTAGCATTATATGCCCAATGTGAAATATGAAAGTGGGAAATCTCTGAGACTTGTGTTCAATTCCTCTTCTTCTTCTTCTTCTTCTTCTTCTTCTTCTTCTTCTTCTTCACACTCACTGTAAACTCCTGTGGAAATGTTCTGGCTGTTCCTCCACTTCTGGACTTTAATCTTACTCCAGAACTGGAGTTTTGTGAGCACATCCATTTTACTAAATACATCCCTCATTAGTTTACTTACTAGGGGAGCAATGGATCTATTCATTTTTCTCTCTCCCGAAAAAGGTCCCAGAACCCAAATAGGATCTACAATAATTGATCTAACTAATAATTTGTATTCTCTCTTTCTCTTTTTTTGCTACTCTCCCTCTAATTTGTATCCCCTCTTTCTCTCTTTTTTTTTTTTTTTTTTTTTTTTGCTACTCTACTCCCACCCCCTCTCCTTTCTCTCTTTTGCTTATTTCTCAATTTTTTCTTCTCTCTTTCTTTTATACTCAACTAACACCGCATCACTCATCTGCTGTCTGTCACAAACTTTCTTATTTTCTTAGTGACTCAGTATTTCTTAACCATAATATAGATTAAAACTCTCACACATTTCTCCAATCATGTTCTATTCCTCTATAACTGCAGCTTTTTTCTCTGCTAGTACACAGACTCAAGAAAACAAGTAGGAAAAAGTAGGAAATAAATTATACATGCTGCATTAAAAACAGTCAAATGAAGAGAAGTGCAAACACGGGTGGTATGTTAAAGATTTTGCAGTTAAGAAGAAATTAATTTCTTATTTTAATATAAAATTTTCACTGGGCAGACATGTCACAAAACATCAACTAATATTGAAAACAAGTAACTGAAATGTGATAATGCAAAAGTAATAAATAATGGTTTTTATTTTTTTTAAATATGAATAATAAAGGAAAATAAATATTTTGTCAAGACATAATATAAATAAATGATTTATACAAAAAATTCAGAGAAAAGCTGAATGAACTGGAAAAAAAATTCAAACTTAATAGAAGCATTACTTACTGGATTATATGCAATAACAGTAAGAGTGTAGCTTGGTGATTTCTCTCTGTCTAAACTGGCAACTATACTAATGATGCCACTCTCAGGGTCAAGGCTGAAAACACTGCTGGAATTGTGGGAGAGGCGATAGTTGATGTGACTGTTGATTCCTGGAGATGAGAACAAGCTCTGTTTGAGAAAATATTAAGTTTAAAAAAAAAAAAGAGAGAGAGAGAGAGAATAAAAAAAGCAGCAAGTCTAAAGACTTCTTCTCTCTGGCCATGTTATGTGGGAAGACCTCAATCTAAATTATGTACAATTCTACGTACACTATCCTAAATATGCTAAATACATGCATCAGTGACAACATTAAAAAGTTCATATGGAACTAGTCAGCTTGATGAGAACATAATCACATACAACAGAATTCTTATTGTGGTTAAAAAGTATTTGTTGCACACAAAAACAACTACATTTTTCTTTTAAAGTCTAAATCAAAAGGTTAAAAAGTCAAACTTTTAACCATGGACTCTGCTACTCAGCTGACAGGAAGATTTTGGTTTTACTAGGTAATTTTATGTTCAGTAGTTTGCAATTGCTTAACTCTTTGAGTCCCAAAGAATGCATCACGGGCTAACTGGTTACACCCCAGGAGCCTAATGGGGAAGTGACGAGTGAAGATTTTTAATTTACCACTGACCAGTAATAAAACGTAGACTGCTCAATTTCAACTTCAATTCCAGTTCTTTATGTTTAATATCAGGCGTGGTGATCATTAGACTCATTTGGAAACATGGTTAAAGGCCTGAAATGTAGTAAATATGCAAGGTTTACCAAGTTACTAAATGTCTAAAAACAATATGGCTGTCAAGCAGTAGTCTACATGCATGCCAACATGATTTATGGCTTTAGAAGTCTCAGATATAAATATAGCATGTGTTTATTATATTTATTCCAAGTTAGATAGATAACGTTACAAAGTAGACTTGTTTCAGTCGTTTATAGAATCAAACTTAGCTCTAATGTGTACCTCACGAAAGGGGTACAACGATAGCAAAGTCAGCTGACACAAATAGAATAAATATTAGTTCTAGTGCTATTTCCCTTATTATTTAGGAACTTAGCTACAAAACGTAGCACAAAAAAGCACAAAAACTTGTCTATTTTCCATCAACAAAACAATATTTACCTGTATCAGCATCATGTGCCACCACTCGAGTGAGAAGCGTATGGATCTGTGCATCTTCCCGGATGCTGTACGAGTCCCGCAGGCTGCCTGCAGCAAACCTTGGAGGGTTGTCGTTGACATCCTTCAGAGACACTACAACTGCACTGGTGCAGCTGAGGCCACCTTCATCTGTTGCTGTTGCTGTCAGGGTGAACTGAGCCTTGGTCTCCCGGTCCAGCAGTTTGGCAGTTCGGATCAGACCTGAATGCGCATATACAACTTTAAGTTCATGAGTCCACCGTACATTAATAGCAATAGTAATACCAAATATTTCAGGCGAACGAAAGAAGAAGAAAGAAAAGATGTTTGGTATTTTTGAGGTTTTGAACAACGGATCAACATCATAACACACGGGTAGAAACCCATTAGTGCTCTGTTCTTCTTCTAACTCAAGTCTGAGTCCGAAGAAGCTCAGCACAGTGCACAGGCTCTGTAGCACCGGCGAGAATCCTGAAATACTTTGGGTAGATTTTTTACTCAAAACTTTGCCCGGGCAGTGTCATTAGGCTACTCTATTCTATTTCCAACTGCCAAGGAATTTTTTTTACATGTGCAACAATGCACACAGGCGTCCAATCTCACTACCCAGAGACCAGGGGCAATTACTAGAAGTCCAAGTCCATGTGAAAAAATCCCAGCCCTTACCGGGGATTGAACCCGTAACCTCTAGCACTCGAGGCAGACATACTGCCTCAAGACCATGCAGCCCCCTAAACAATTTTATAGGAAAGGAAGAGAACTCAAACAGAAAGACAAAGAAAATAAGTATTTACCTGAGTCTTTATCAATAACAAAATGATCAACTCCCTCTCCTTCCAAACTGAACACAAGCTTTGCTGTCTTTGTTTCGCTTTCATCAGCATCTGTGGCTTGGATTAAGACAACTTGAGAACCCTTGACAATATCTTCATTGAGTTCCAGTTTGTAGAATGACTATGATGTTTGAGGCAATAAAATATGATTAGTTACATAAATGTGGTGATTAAAAACATGAAGAACAATTACTAATAAGCTACAATGTTCACTAACTGGTGACTCTGTAGAAATGATGGAATAAAATGATATAACAGAGTTGAGCTTAGTCAAGAATTGACATCACAGCACTCAAGGCATTCCATGTATGCTCATCTTCATCATCAGCAGCCAGCGCAGAGTTCCAATACTGATGGTACCGGTCACAATCTGGTTATATGTCTGTCTTGCATTTCCTCTGAGTATAGTGAGCCGGCCAGACCCTCTAACTTCACCCAGATGCCTCATTCTCTCCAGGCCATAATCATCTTCTATCTCTCCTGATTCCATTGCTTGTTCCTGATCTTATATTTAGTGAACAAATCTGAAGAACTCTAGACTTTTGGCCCAAAATGGAAGATTGGTCATTGCAGAATGTTCAGTTTTAAAATTATTAATGCTTCTGACAGTTTAATGCAGTTTCCATATTTGGACGGTAGTCTACAGTTTTTCTGTCTGAGCTACTGAGCTTAGTGCTTGATGCAGCCCTGTGAGCTGGGTTTTTCCTTTGGAATGCCTTTCATTTGTGCAGCAGTTGTGTCCTGGTATTCATATGGCATGTAGCTGGTTTACGTGTGAGCTGACAAAATATCTTATGTATTAATTCTTTATGTGTATAGCCAACTTACCGTACCTGACTACTTCTATCATCAACAAACTGCATTTTTGGTGGCGACTGTTAGATTTCATGCCTTTAGCAACTGAAATATGCATTTACAGAGTGCACATATTTCTGGATTGTTCCGGGACTAGTTGTTCGTTCACCAGTTTTTTCAAACGTGACTTCAGGAACATTGCATCTGATTTTTACTAGTACAGGTACAGAGCAAGTATGGGCAAACCTGATTGTGCTGACGTTGAAAAATCGACTTAGACTAAGACTGAGACTAAGTCAAAAGAACTCTTTACAACACATGTGTTTCTGCAAGGATTGTATGTTTGGCCCCTCTGGAAGTAGTATACCCATGAGTTTAGTACTGCCGTTCATAACTCCTTAGCTAGGACCTTGTTGGACTGAAAGAGTTATAGGAGGCAGTAGGTCTTTTACTTTTCCTCCAAAATGGGAAATTAGCAATGCAAAAGAGGAACACAAGACAAAACCTTCTACAAAATACACTGAGAAGCAGAAGATCAAAATGGTCTGGACATCGTATTAAAATGAATAAATACCAGTTAGCGACTCAGATGCTACATGCAAGCAGAGCTGATGTGACAGCAGGAGGGAGAATGATGATGATGATGATGATGATGATGATGATGATGAGAATGATGATGATGAGAATGAGAAATGATGATGATGATAATGATGTTGAAAATGTTGATTATAATTAGAATATTGATGTGAGACTGATGATGAGAATGATGATGATGGGATGAGAATGATGATGATGGAAATGATGATGATGAGAATGATGACAATGATGAGAGAATGATGATGATAAGAATAATTATGATGATGAGAATAATAATGCGTTTGAGAAGGATAATGATGCTATTGATGATAATGATACTGAGGATGATGGTGGTGCTGGTGAGAATGGTGATAAAGATCACAAAGAGGAGTATGATGAGAATGATAATGAGAAGAATGACACTATAATAACAATGATAGTGATGAGGAGGGGAGAATGATGATATTGAGGAAAAGGATGATGGTGAAAAGGAGAATGATAGTGAGAAGAATGACACTATAATAACAATGATGGTGATGAGGAGGGGAGAATGATGATATTGAGAAAAAGGATGATGGTGAGAAGGAGAATGATAGTGAGAAGGAGAATGATTATGGTGATGGTGAGAAGAAGAATGATGGTGATGAGAATGATGATGATGAGAATGATGATGATGAGAATGATGATGATGAGAAGAAGATGATGATGAGAATGATGATGATGAGAATGATGATGATGAGAAGAAGATGATGATGAGAATGATGATGATTAGAAGAAGATGATGATGATGAGAAGAAGATGATGATGATGAGAAGAAGATGATGATGAGAAGAAGATGATGATGAGAAAAAGATGATGATGAGAAGAAGATGATGATGAGAATGATGATGAGAAGAAGATGATGATGAGAATGATGATGATGAGAAGATTATGATGAGAAAAAGACAATGATGAGAAGAAGATGATGATGAGAAGAAGACAATGATGAGAAGAAGATGATGATGATGAGAAAAAGACGATGATGAGAATGATGATGATGAGAATTATGATGATGAGAATGATGATGATGAGAAGATGATGATGAGAAGAAGACAATGATGAGAAGATGATGATGATGAGAAGAAGACGATGATGAGAAGAAGACGATGATGAGAATGATGATGATGATGAGAAGAAGATGATGATGAGGAAGATGATGATGAGAAGAAGATGATGATGATGAGAAGAAGATGATGATGAGAAGAAGACGATGATGAGAAGATGATGATGAGAAGAAGACAATAATGAGAAGAAGACGATGATAAGAAGGGGAATGATGATGATGAGAAGGAAATGCTGGGGATGATGAGGAGGAGGAAAATGAGGATGGTGATGATAATGAGCAGGATGAGAATGATGATGAGAAAATGGAAATGAAAATGATGATGATGAAAGACACAGACATTTAACAACTTGCCTGTGTGCACACTGGAGCATTGTCATTATCGTCTATGATAGCAACATTGACGACTGTGTAGGCAACAAATGCTCCATCTGTGGCAGCTACAGTCAGACTGTACCTGCTGATGGATTCCCTGTCCAGGGCCTTGTTGACTCTCAGTTCTCCTAGACCATGTACCTGCAGCAGACAGGAATACATCATGTTGAAACAACTAGGCATTCCTTACCACTGCTGTTAGAAAACTACACTATATGATCAGCTACATCTGTTGCTGAGCTTTGGGAGAGAACTAGCACTACTGGGGGGTGAACTGATACATGACAAGGCAGATGTGGTTAAGGCCTTTTGGGAACAAGCACCAGAATCAGTAAAGAAGGAAGATTATTACGGCCTGGAGAGAATGAGGCACCTGGGTGTAACCAGAGGGTCTAGACGGCTCACTACACTCAGAGGAAAGGCCAGATGGACATATAACCAGATTTGACTGGTACCATCAGTAATGGAACTCTGCGCTGGCTGCTGAAGATGGGGACATAGCACACATAGGAATGCCCAGAGTGCTGTGATGTCAATGCTTGACTAAAGTCAACTCAACTGGAAGAGAATGAAATAAATTCCAGTGAATCAAGAGGTGAAAAAGAGACTATGAAATAAATTCCAGTGAATCAAGAGGTGAAAAAGAGACTGATGTCGGATAGGACACAACTGAGAACAATCATCATCATCACCAAGTGTCTTGCAAGCTGGCGTAGGCATTCATAGATCTCAGTCTTTGATGTTCTGGATCATTCTACTGATGATATTCCTCCATGCCACTGTCTTAAGCCATCCACCATCATTTCTCTTGGCCTGCCTCAGCCTCTTCTACCAGTGATCTTTCCAGTAATCACAATATTTTCCAGTGTTCCTTTTCTCATAACATGACCAAAGAACTTTGTTTGTCTTCTTCTCCTGAGAACAATACAACTAGAATATTTTTGCGCTGGTACCCTACCCACAAGGGCATAGAAATAGAGGCAGATTTAAAATAAAAAACATAGAGAAGGGATCAAGAGAGTGAAGTTAAAAACATGGGGAGGACATAGGGAGAGCTGCATGTAATAGTAAAGGATAGAACAACTTGGGTTGAGCCGGTTGAAGGCCTACGCTCCATTGGGGGATAGAAGGCAGAAGAAGAAGACTGTTGTTGTTACAGGATAACCTAACAGGGATCAGTTACTACTGCTGTTACAACATAACTCCTTGATGCTACACCACTAACTAGTTTAACCGTCCCCTGGTACTGAAAGTTGATCAGAGACTGAAGCTGGCTGTCCCCCCCCCCCCCCTCTTGTGAAACATATATCTAAGGTTACTTATCATCAGTAGGAGTCACCATGGCGTTAGCGGATAGATGCCCGCCTGTGGAGCGGAAGGTCATGGGATGGCATCCTGACGGAGTGGGACTCCCAGGTCAATACAGCTTTGAGTGGGTACAAGATGCAGTCCTGGAAAGTAAAGGCAGCCGGCGTGATGCTGACGACACCACCCATCAAGTGCCGATCGATCTATAAAATATACGTCTAGCCTTATATTCCTAATTCACCTAAAGGCGTGGAAAAGAGACCTTCATTTACTTCACTTTTTTTTTTTTTAACCTACTCATCATCATTATCAATCAACAGGTCCTTTGCAGAACATCGCTCACGTCACGGCACACCTGAAAGTCACTTTTTCTTTAGCCAATACTCCAGCCCTATGTGCTTTTACAGCAATGTATCTTCAGTGTCTTGTGTCCACCTATGGAAGGTCAGACCCTGCCTCATATTTCAGAAACTGCACTCTCCCTCACAGTTTTCTCTCCAGGCCATCATGATGAAAGATGATGTTTAAAATGGCCAAAATATACCAGCTTTCAGAACTTGATGCTGTTTTTGGGCCAATTCTCCTTGATGTTCGGGTTATATAGGGTGTCTGTGGTTTTAGGCTACAATACTTGTGTAATTTATTGATATGATTTGAATTTGATTTGATTCAAGAACCGACATCACAGCACTCGGGGCATTCCCGAGCCAGCAAAGAGTTCCGATACTAATGGTGCCAGTAGCATTCTGATTAAACGTCCGTCTTGCCTTTCTTCTGAGCCTCGAGCATCTGCCAGAACCTCTTGTCACTCCCAGCTGCATCAATCTCACCAGACTGTGGTGATCCATCTGCTCCTCCAAACTGTACACGCTCTCCCACAAGGCACTAACCACGTCTGCCTTATCATGTATCAGTATTCCACCAAGTTGTGCAGAGCCAGCCAGTCTGTCCACCTGTTAATTTCCCAATACACAGGCATACCCCGGTGAAAAAACCCAGACAATACTCCTCACCCGTGTCCTCCGCAGCGAACAACGAAGCATACCTGTTCTGATCTTCCTCAGCATGCTTTCTAAGTCAGTTACAATCACGATGTGTGTGTGTGTGTTGTGTTCTCTAGCCAGCGGACTCCACCTCCATTCTTAAGCTGGATGTTGTAGTATCATATGCTAAGCTCTCCTGCACCAATTGTCGGCCATTAACTTTTGCTAAGAAGCCCCAAGTGCTTCTTTTGCCTCTTGACACTGAACCGTCTGCGTAAATGATCAAATCCTCTGAGCAAGCATTATCTTGAATTAATTGCTGAATTTCCACCTCCATGGCACCTGCTGGCCAGTATCTGCATTCCCGGCTCAGCGTGATTATGACTCTACACAAGTCTGACTGTTCAGGTGGCACTTTTTAAATTTTTTTTTTATTGAGAAACAAAAGAATGAACTGATCTGGCCATCTAATGAGAATAAAACCAACGATGCCATCAGCAAGAGCACACAACCTCAACATCAAGAGGCGGGAAAGGACTGAGAAGAAGATGGATTGAAGGAGTCACCGACATCTTGAGACTGCATAACATCACGGCATATTAAGCGACTGAGCGCCCCACGGCTCGGATGCTAATCGTCTGATGAACTGTGACGCCTAGCGGCATAAGGAGATACTAACGAAAGAAAGAAGACGAAGACTTGTATAATCGTAAATGAATTCATTTCTTAACAGATAAACATTACCAGATACTTACCACAAACTGCCCCAGCTTGTCTCCGTCAGTAATGTAGTAGGTGACTTGAGAATTTAACCCTACATCAGGGTCTTTAGTCATCAGTCTCATTAAAACAGTTGTTGCTGGTGCGCCCTCATTGACAGCTGCCGAAAATGTGTCATGGTCAAACCGTGGTGGACTGTCATTGGTGTCAGTGACAGTAATGACGACATAGGTGGTGGCAGTCTGAGGAAGCTCGCTGCCAAATTTCCGAGAAGCACTTCTTGGGGTGTCTGACACCACAACGGACAAGTTGTAAACTTCTTGCTGCTCCCGGTCAAGCTGTGTCAGTAAAACTATCCAACCTGACTCAGGGTCGATGGCAAACTTGCTAGCCATGGCGGTCATCCCCGGACCAAAGGAGTATGTGAGTGGCTTCACCTCCAGGTCACGGTCAGAAGCTTGCAGCTGAATGATAGAATGCTGTACCTTAGTGCTCTCTGGTAAAGTAGCTAGGTATGGTGAGCATGTGAATACAGGTGTGTTGTCATTGACATCTCTCACCTGTAGGAATAGAAAAATTATCTTTTAACGCATTTTAAAAAAAGTCAATAGATCTTTAACTGTAATGTAGACAGGTAGTAAATCTTCTTTTTATTAATGTTCACAGGCGGTAAACTTTAGCAGAAAGTTCTAGTTGTTCAATTTCTGGACTAGAATTTTGTTCCAGAACCTGAATGTTGTGTGCACATCTGTTTCACAGATCTGACTTATTTGTATGCAGATTGTTGGTTCCTTGCACTCCGACTCTGAAGAAATGTTGAATGTTGACGTAAGAATCAACATCATAGCACTCAATGACTCTTGATAGTGTCACTGACTTGGCTCTGGTGTCGCCCACCATTGCTCCTCTTTGTAGATGGAACACACTGGGATACCTTGACAGCGACCACCTACCTTGTGTCATCTTGGTTGAGAATAACAGGAAAAGCAACAAAAGAAGCAGAACAAATACTTTTCAATATGCCAGCACAGGACAGGACGCCATCAGCACGGTTCGACGCTGTAAATTAAATGCTCCCATAAACAGTGGAAAAAATGGACCCAGCCACCATGGTGGGATGAAAAGGTTGAAAGGGCATGGCTGAAAAAGAGGTAGGCTGTCAGGGTATGGCAGAAGGCCAGGAAGAGTAACGCATCGCAGCCAGATTTCCTGAATGACCTGAAAGTTAAAGTTAACAAGATGACAATGGCCTTCAAGCTATGTGCAACACAGGTCAGAAATGTACTGAAAGAAGGCATGCTCGGAAGGGTCCCTTGCTACATTTTGGCGACTTCACCAGGCAATGAATGGCACCACTCGATGTCGGGGTATCTCAGACTTTCAGAGCACAGATCTTCTGAGCAGTGGTTTTCAACCTTATTTAGATGGTCTCCCCCCAATATGGCAGGGACACCCAACCCCCCCCCCCCCCTTTTAAAAAAAGTTATTAATAAGAGAAGAATAAGAAAACTCCAAGCTAAATCAAACTATCAAATATAAATAGAATGAAAGTCACGGGTTATTATGTTAATTAGATTTTAACAACAGACGTACAAACTGCTCATAAAAACAAAATTATCCTTGCCTTTTTGTTTGATAGTCTTTCAAATGATCTTATTTATAATTAAACTGAGCAAAATATTGCAGATTATTACAAGTACAAATGCAAGCAATTTGAAACTTAATGACTCCTTTAAACATCCTTACCCCCACCCTCCTCCAGGTTGAAAATGTCTGCTTCACGACAGCAATCCTCTAAATCACAGATATATTACAAAGCAACACACACATAAAGGTGAGAGTTTCAATACCTGAATGTTGATTTCCAAATAGTCCATCAAAGGAGGTGATGTTTTAGTCTCTGCCCTAACAAACAGAGTGTATGCAGGAGTTACTTCCCTATCCAACTGTCTCATCAGACGCAGCTGACCGATCTCATCAATGCTGAACACCACAGGTCGATTGGTGCTGTGTGTAAAGCCAGGAATAATGGAGTACTTCACAGGAGTTGCACTTCTGGCCTTCACGGTTGCAATGATAGTCCCAACCTGGTGAACACACAGGCAGATCGGATAACATGAAATGTTAGTGGCACCTTTTCATTATTCCAGATAAGTGTTATATTGTGCTATAGGGAACCCTGAGAATCCCAGCCCATGGAAGAATGTGAACAGGAAGTCAATGCAGTAATCTGGTAACCTGGTATGCAGTAACATCATCATCATGTAGCAGGTCCTTTGCAGAACGTCGCTCTCATCACAGTCTGCCTGAAAGAAACTTGGTCTCTCGCCAGTTCTCCCGCCTCATGCATTTTCACATTCAAGGAGTCACCTATATCCTGTGCCCATCTTCGTGTCGGTCGGCCCCTGCCCCTCCTTCCTGGTACCATGCTTTCTGCTATTCTTTTCATGGCGCTTGATACGACCAAAATATTTCAGCTTTCGAGAAAGGATGCTGTTTATTAGCCAATCTTTCTTGATGTTCAGATCTTTTAATGCAGTAACATACTTTAAGGAAAAACCTAAAAGAGCCCTCCAGTCTATCAGAAGTGAATAAAATCTGGCCAGAGATGATCACCATTTACTCGACCGGCATGGACAGGTTGTCATTCTCTGCCTCAGAACAAGGCACAACAAACTTAACAAGCATGTGCCAAGGTTTTATCTAAGTAGGTCACCATTGAGCCCAGGTGGGCTGTATGTGCAAACTTCAGAACATGTCCTACAAGTCTATCCCTTGCAGAGCTCATTCAGAAGGGATACTGGCCCAATGAGTCAACCTCATACTCAAAGCAGTATGGAACCAAAAGGGATAATATTAAAAAAAAAAAAAAAAGTTAATTTATCACAAGAAGTCATCTATCAATGTAAATCAGAGAGTGATCACAAAAAAACGAAGACAGTCCATGGAAATATTAAATTGCTAGCATTATGAAAAATTTTCCACAATTAGTTAGTTAGTTACTCTTTCCTCTTGAGCCTAGTTCAGCGGAAAAGGCAGAGATCATTGCTCTCCATTTCTGGCGGTTGGTTGCTACCTGTTGTAGGTCTTGGATGTTTATTATGCTTATGGCCAAGCCTTCCATCATGATGGTTCGACACAGGCTCTCTCTTAGTTTTCTCCAAGTAAAATGTATAATTCGAAAAAATGCAAAAAAATTGTTATGTAGTAATTATCCTATTATAAATAGTTTGAGTGGTGAGTTACAAATATGAATCTTCCACCATGCAGGAGTTAACCTGTACCTGTTCATCTTCATCCACAAAGAAGAGTCTGTTAGAATCTGCAAACTTGGGAGGAGAGTCAGCGTTGCCTGTGACGAGGATCTCTACAGGGACATGGTTCTCCAGAGCTGGGCTGCCTTGGTCTTGTGCTTGCACAAAAAACTGGTATACTTTATTCTCTGTCGATCAAAATTAATGTTTCAACTGTTGCTGAATTATGGCCACAAGTAGATAAGTATATTTGTGAGTGACTAACAGTAATAACGTTCAGCTATTTCAGTTTATCAAACTTGTACTTATTCTTAAACCAAAAATGCTGGTACATCTGTTTCTGTATTGAGCAAAATCAAGAGTTACCTCAAATAATGGGGAATCTTATAATGGAGAGATAATCAAATAAAGGGAAAGAATCATATAACTGGAAGAACATTAAATAATAAGAAGAATTAGATAATTGGGAGATAATCAAAAAATGGGCAGATAATCAATAGAATAAAATTTAGTTAATTTTTAGTAGTTTGCCATTGCCTTCTAAACGGGTGGCTTTCAATCCCACTGCTGCAGTCAATGCCAACTCACCTGGTACCAAATTATGAAACGCATATGCAAAGCCAAAGCCAAAGCTACTAAACAAAAGGATAAAAGAGATTGAAAGTTATACAAACCTACATCTCCATATCGGACCAATTTTTGTATTATTTTGAAACCCCACCCTGACTGTTGCAGGGGGCCCTAATATATATAACCTAACGGTTAACAGGGTTTCCAGGACCTCTCCACGGGTGATCCTCATCTGAATGGTGGCACTTTCACTCAGTCTGATGTCCTGGTGGGGTAACAAGTTAGTCGGTTAGTCGGAGATGGATCCCCCGTGTGGGCTCCGGGGTCCCGGGGAAAACAAGAATAGACCCACTGCCTCCCCAAAAGCATGTCGTAAGAGTCGACTAATTGGGGAGCTTCCTTTGAAGTCGGAGTGCATCTGCCGGAGAGGCAAGGAACCAACAGTCTGTATTCAAGAGAATGAGATCTGTAAAACTGATGCACACGCAACACTCAGGTTCTGGATCAGGACTGCAGTTCAGTAGTGGACGAGCAACCAGAACCTTCCGCCAGAGTTTACGCGAAGAAGAAGAAGAAGTCGGAGATGGAGAAATTAGTCGGAGATGGAGAAATTAGTCGGAGATGGAGAAATTAGTCGGAGATGGAGAAATTAACAGACAATGAAAGAGTGGCAAGAAAGACATTAAAACAAGACCACAAGGAAATAAAAACAAAAAACTATGATACACCCAACACACACAGAGAGGAAACAAATACCTACCAGCATTTGTTAATGATGCCTTAGTAGTGATCATCCCAGAAATGGCATCCACATCAAACAGCCTGTCGACCATGGGATCCTTGCCAGGCTGCAGGGTGTACAGAATTCTGGCATTGTTGCCTTCGTCCAAGTCTTCTGCCTTGATCTGTGTCAGTTTAAACTTTCCATGTTATGTTTGTTTTGACTTTGCATCACTGATATCATGTGTAAAATCACACTAAAGTCAAATGTGCCGAATGTCAAAATTCTATTTATCAGCTTTAAAAAAAAAAACAAATGTGACGAATGTCAATATTCTATTTATCAGCTTAAGAACAAATGTGCCTAATGTCAAAATTCTATTTATCAGCTTTTAAAAAAAACAAATGTGACGAATGTCAATATTCTATTTATCAGCTTAAGAACAAATGTGCCTAATGTCAAAATTCTATTTATCAGCTTTAAAAAAAAACAAATGTGACGAATGTCAAAATTCTATTTATCAGCTTAAAAACAAATGTGCCAAATGTCAAAATTCTATTTATCAGCTAAAAAGACAAATGTGACAAATGTAGAGTCCTTCCTGTACTGCCACTCTCATGCAGCATTGATTACACCAGCTCCAAGCTGCTACATATGAAAAAACATGACCTACTGGAATGCAATAACATTCACACAAACTGTTTTACACACTTTTTAATACAATTTCCATAATCATATTAGGATATAAGTATTCAACTGTAAATGTTTCAGTAATAGAATACAACATTTTCTTCTTCTTCTGTTCTCGACTCCTGGAATGCCTCGTGGCATCAGGGCAGGAAGAGGTCTTTGGAACGGGCCTTTCTGTTCACTTCATATAAATTACTTTTCAGTGTCTCTGATATTTTTGCAGTCCATTTTCTGCATGGTCGACCTCTGGCTCTGTTACCATTGTATCTATATAACATTGCTCTCTGTGGTCCCTTGTCTGTTACCTATCTTGTTACATGACCTAACCATTTGATGTCTACCTATAAAGTTCAGTATTGGTTATGTGCCGACTCTTCTTCTGATATCATTATTCCTAAGTCGATCTTTCCTAGTTACACCTAGCATAGTCCGTAAACATTTCATTTCTGTCGTGACTATTTTTCTTCTATCTTCTGAAGAAAAGTCCATATATGATATTGATAACATATCGTTGGTAAGAATATTGTGTTGAACAGTATTCTTTTAGTGTTCTTATTCACATGCTTGAATTTAAAAATTGGTGCCATTTGGCACAAAAGGTCACATATTATTGTTACTTTAATAAATGAATAAAATACACTAAGACATGTAACATTCTTTTCATGAAGGAATACAACTGAGCAGATTTTGGATTTTCTAACAGAAATACCCATATACTCTTACCCAGATTGATGATGTTCTAACAGAAATACCCATATACACTTACCCAGATTGATGAAATTCTAACAGAAATATCCATATACACTTACCCAGATTGATGATGTTCTAACAGAAATAACCATATACACTTACACAGATTGATGATGTTCTAACAGAAATACCCATATACACTTACCCAGATTGATGATGTTCTAACAGAAATACCCATATACACTTACCCAGATTGATGATGTTCTAACAGAAATACCCATATACACTTACCCAGATTGATGATGTTCTAACAGAAATACCCATATACACTTACCCAGATTGATGATGTTCTAACAGAAATACCTATATACACTTACACAGATTGATGATGTTCTAACAGAAATACCCATATACACTTACACAGATTGATGATGTTCTAACAGAAATACCCATATACACTTACCCAGATTGATGATGTTCTAACAGAAATACTCATATACACTTACCCAGATTGATGATGTTCTAACAGAAATACCCATATACACTTACCCAGATTGATGATGTTCTAACAGAAATACCCATATACACTTACCTAGATTGATGATGTTCTAACAGAAATACCCATATATACACTTACCCAGATTGATGATATTCTAACAGAAATACCCATATACACTTACCCAGATTGATGATGTTCTAACAGAAATACCCATATACACTCACCTAGATTGATGATGTTCTAACCGAAATACCCATATACACTTACCCAGATTGATGATGTTCTAACAGAAATACCCATATGCGCTCACCCTGATTTGTAGGTACAAATCCAAACAGAGCTAAACTTTTTTTTTTAAAGTGAACTTGGCTACCAGGTCGACTCAGTCTAAAATGGTTTTATGAAATATAGGCCTAGCCCTAAATGCCCAAAATACTAGCAACCTTCAAAGATACCCTGGCAAAACTGGCCACACACCATCACTAAGGGAAACAACAGGGGTGTAGGTGGCACTCAAAGGAGTTTTTCGCTGCACGGACAGAGAGATAACATAAGGGTCCTTTGCTATTTTTTTTTTATCATTTGCTCATCTTGATTTATGATACTCCAATAGAAATACTCTTATACACTCACCCTGATTATCGATGTCCCGAAAGACGCATTGCTAGCAACATTAGCTCGATACTCTTCCATCAGAAACTGGGGAATGTTGTCATTTTCATCCAGCACCCTGACTGCCACTTTTGCAAAACCCATTTTCCCGCCATTGTCTGCGGCCACAATAGTGAAGTTATATGTGCTGTGTGCTTCTCTGTCCAGTGCTTGCTTCAGTGATATCTCTCCTGTACAACAGATTAATTTGAATTTTTGTTGAGACAAGTACAGTAAAAAAAAAAAAAAAAATCACGACTGACTTTGAATTTAAAGGTTAAAGTGAGAAGATTGAATTCAATGTATTGGGTTTTATCTCACATAGCTCGGTCTATCTCTCTCTCTGTAGAGTGGCAAGCCACCTGATGAGAGCATCACACAAAGCAAGAACTCCGTAGCTCCAGCAACAATCCCCAGAAATCTCTGTCAAAATTGCACTCATTAACAGAATGGCACAGCAGTGAAATGAAACTATGACCTTCTGAGCATGAGGCAGACGGTTTGACCACTTTGCCATGGAGACTCCCACTCTTTGAATTACATCACTTAACCTCTCAACAAGTTAGAATTAAGACACCCATAATGACTGTATAAAGTACAGTGTTTTCCCCAAAAGTTAACCCTAGCATGAATTTTCAGGATAATATAAGCCCTAACTATAAATACTGTGACCTATACATGCGTAAATAAGGTACTTTCATTCTAGTATGTGTCTGCATCAATGTGGAATATCTAACTTCTTCTTCTTCTTCTTCTTTTCACTAGATTCTGTTTTGCTTTTCAGCATCAGATTTTAAAGAAGCATCTGGTGTGAGCCTAGGTAGGTGCTACATAAATGCTGGTATTCATGACCTCAGATATTTCCTGTGTGTATCACTTTCATGGTTCTGCTTCTGTTGTATATTTGAGCGTACTAGTGGCAGAACTTTCCTTTGTGCACTGTCTCGTGGTAATCTTGACACATTTCCAAACCAGTTCTAACTATAAACTAATTTACCTCACAAAATCAAATAGTTCCCTTCTTACCTGTATCAGCATCAATGCTGAACAACTTGGCCGTCTCATCACTGACTATAGAGTAAGCCACCATACCGTAGTTCCCTCTATCTTCATCCACAGCTGTGGCTGTGACAACCGTAGTTCCAACTGACTGGAGCTCAGATACACCAGCACTGTAGACAACCTTGCCAAACACGGGAGTGTGGTGGTTGGTGCTGCGAACATCCACAGATACCCTGGCAAAACTGGCATACACACCATCACTAACGGAAACAACAAGGGTGTAGGCGGCACTCAAAGCAGGTTTTCGCTGCACGGACAAAGAGATAACACCTGATTCTGGATCCATACTAAATGTCAGTTTCTCATTTCCTTCCATAATGCTGTAGAACAAGTTGCCAGCATCTGTTTCATCTGGATCAAAGGCCATGACTTTGGTCACTAGCTGACCTTGGGTGGCGGAGTCACTGATAAAGCAGCTGTATGATGGCATGCTGAAGGTCGGTGGGTTATCATTCACGTCTGACACCTGAAAATAATACAGATGGACACATGATGCAATGAAAACTTTCATAAATAAAAGAGTCTTTCCCATATGGTTGTACGCTGAACTCCAAGGCAGTAGCGCAGAAAGGGTGAAAGGTGTGGATCAGCTCTGGTGTCATCATTGAGGCAAGTGACAAAATGGTAAAAATAAATGGTTTTAAATTGGAAAAAAACAAAAACAACAACAACATGTGGGCAGAGGAAAATGGGGTTGGGAAAAGGGGAGGGGGTGTAAAAATTAAATGTTGTTAAAATAAAAACAAACTTATGTGGGGTGGGTGTGGGGGATATGACAGGGTACCACCTTACTTTGCTACTGGTCTATGGAACAAATCCAAGGGGCCTGTGACATCATTTATTTTTAACCCCTCCCCCTCAGCACACAAAAAATAACTATCTTTAAAATGCAATCCTTTTTGTGATTCTAGTATTTCAAAATTATAAACAGTTCTTCAGTATGACTATTAAACAGTGTGGTCCATGCAACCCTCGAAAATAAGGGGTCTGCAGATCTCACCAATTTGGGAACCACTGAAATAAATCAAGAACAGAATGTGACAGGTAAAATTTATGTTATAAAATGAAGATCATCTTATACAGCAAGTATACTGCTGTTAGAGGTTTCTTCTACTTGTTTGTGTTGAAGGGCTGTTAATTCCTGCGGAAAGTTCTGGTCGTTCGTCCAGTTCTGGACTTTTGTTCCATAACTTGAATTCTGTGAGCACATTTATTTTACAAAAATGATCATTTGTATGCAGACTCGTGGTTCTCGGCTCTCAGGTGGATGTGCTCTGCCTTCGCAGGAGAAAAATAAAACCCTAATTAATCACCTTTTACAGCATGGTTGTTAGGCAGGCAGTGGGTCCGTTCCTTTTGAATGTAATGTAGATGTTATAGCTTTACCTGAGACTGAACACACGTCCTACAAAGTGGGACACAGACACACTGATCCAGAGCCAGTATTCATCTGTAATAGGCTCACCCCTATTATTTAAGAATCACAGTAGCGAGATGAAGATTACAAATACATCTTCTTAAAATCAGTAAAAATAATTTTTTTTGTTTGAATGTTTGACACTATTTAAAATACCAACCTTGATGACAACTTGTGCAGTAGAATTCAACATTGGTATCCCACCATCCCTTGCTACAACCAAGAACCGGAACTCTTTCTGTCTCTCATGATCTAATTCCTTCCTGAGAGTTATCTCTCCTGTTTGTGTGTTGATAAGGAAGTTCTCAAGGTCTTTGCTGTCAGGGGTCAATGGAGAAAGGTCATAGTGCACCAGGGCATTGGCACCACTATCAGCATCAGTGGTGCTGACCTGAAGGATCTGTGTGCCAACCAGGGAAGACTCTGACAGTGACTGGGTGTAGACATTGCTGCTGAATACTGGCGGGTTGTCATTGACATCCTGTTTCGCCAAAATAGATCACAAATATTTCAAACAGTTTTATGAGGCCTAATTTACATTTGATAATTTTGTTTCCTCTTTAACTTACTCTGTAACAATCTATAAGTCACACATTGGTCACTAAATGATCAAATAAAGAAAACATCAATTACAGATTATAATTTACTGCCTAGTACATTTTGTTATAGAAGCCATAGGGTGAGAGCATGCATCTTTCCTGTAGCAACATACAGATGTGAGTCGTGAACTGTCTCCTAGTATTTAAAAAAGAGAATAGGGGCTTTTGAGCTGAAATGCTATAGAAAGATTCTCAGAATATCTTGGACAGAGAAGAGGAGAAATACTGACATCTGGAAAGATCTGAACATCAAGGAAGATTGGCTAATAAACAGCATCCTGTCTGGGAAGCTAAAATATTTTGGTCATATCAAGCACCGCGACGGATTGGAAAATGGCCTGGTACCAGGAAGGAGGGGCAAGGGCCGACCAACACGAAGATTGGCACAAGATATAAGTGACTCTTTGAGTATGAAAGTACATGAGGTGGGAGAACTGGCGAGAGACCGAGTTTTCTTTCAGGCAGTACGTGATAAAAGCGACGTTCTACAAAGGACCTGTTACATGATGAGTCATGGGGTGTAGCAGCTAGATGCTCACCTGCAGATCCAAAGGTCGTGGGTTCAGATCCCAATGGAGCCAGACTTTTTTTTTTAATTGACCCTGGCTGCCAGGTGGACCAAGCTTTAAATGGGTACCACATCACCCATCAAGGGTCGACTGGTCTACAAAATATAGGTCTAGCCCTATACACCTGAGGGCATGGAAAAGGATCTTTACTTTTTTTTTACTTACATTGTGCTAAATGCCACCAGCTGAATCCAACAGGGCTAATAAAACTAAGGATCCATGTGTGGGTTCTGGGGACCCATTGTGGGTAAAACAAGAATACACCAACTGTCTCCCCAACAAGCATGTCATAAGAGTCGACTAACTGGGACTTCATTCAAAGTCGGACTGCATCTGCCTGAGAGGCAAGGAACCAACAGTTTGCATCATACAAATAAATAAGAGCTATAAAACGGATGCACATGCAAAACTCAAGGCCTTGGAACAAGGCTAAAGTCCAGAAATGGATGAACAACCAGGTCTTTCCACCAGGGTTTACAGCCAGTGAACGCAAACAGCGACGACAGACCTAAGGAAATAAATTAACCCTCTGTAGCTGAAACTTGTAGAGGATTGATGTTTTTAAAATTCCAGTTTTCTTTAACTCTGTTTATACTATTGAATATTTGCTAGGAGGATGTTATTAACAAACCAAAACATTTGATGGTTGCCTGTGGTTTTGCTAGGCAATTGTTACATTCAGTAGTGTGCCACTGCTTTCTGAATGAACAGCTCCCGCTACCATTGTCAAAACCAATGCAAAGTGTTTTGCAGGCAAATCACCCACAGATGGATTTGAACCAGGCATCTCAGAATTACAAACCACATTTGCAACTCTTAAACCAAAGACAAAAACAGTATATATTGTTATTAATTATTATAATTATACTTTTAAGTTTTGGTGTCTGTGGCTTAGGCACTTCATAATGCTGGGGTGCCGAGTTCGATCCCAGCTGCGGACAGTTTGTCTCATATTGGTTTTAACAGTTGTACCAAGAGCTGACTGTTCGGGAAGCAATGGCAAACTACAATCCATAAAATATGCCTAGAAAAACCACAACCGCCAAAAAATGCTGGGGTTGGTTCTGTAATGTTCTGTTAAGGATACGCAACTAACTAACTATTAATTTAGGCATGCATCATGACAAACAAATCTCCAACACTGGAGATCTACAGAAATCCTACCTCTACAGTTACATTAATGGTCGCCTCAGCATAACTTCCTGTAAAGATGTCACTTGCTCTCACAATCAGCACGTACTCTTTCATTGTTTCATAATCCAGAAGATCGGCCACCGAGAGATAACCTGTGTCATGGAGGATAAAATATTCACATCGTTTCATTATGTTGTCTACATATTTTACTCCTGCTGACTGGTTAGTGTGATTGCTTTTCTTTTAAAATAACCAGTGCGTCAGAACATTTCTGCCATTGCCAACCCCAAGCCCAGATGAGAAAGGAGGAGGGCTGGGTAGGGAGCTAACTCCCTAACAATATAAAAATAACTTTACTACATACAGAACTCAGAGGAAAGGACAGAACAGAATAGAGGAACAGACTGCAATCACAGTGTGGCATATAATGGCAAAACAGGATGATGTTGATGATGAAGGTGATGTATCCCACCACAACACAAGGAACTGTATTGCATTAGGAAGGTTTAGAATCACGGCTCTGGTGTATCCTTTTTTTCTTTCTGCTTCTTTCTATGAGTACCAATCAATACATGTCTATCTGTTTATAACATGTATACTGATAAAAAAGTGGGCTCAAAAAAGAGGGTGACTGACAGTGAGGAATAAATACCCCAGACTAAAGCTACATCCCAGAGAGAGGGGCAGGGTAGGGGAGAGGGGAGAGAGAGAGAATGAGAGAGAGAGGGAATGAATGAACACAGTTTATTTTTAAAGACAGATGGAGAGAGTGAAACAGGGGATGGAAAGAAGAGGAGAAAGAGAGAAAAGAGAAACTGGATCTAAAATAATAAATATCACAGGCTGAATTAATGCCACTGAAGCAGACAGAAAATATTCATTTGACAAGGTATTATTCTGTACTATTTAGTGACAGTAAAAGGGCTTTCTTTCATGTACTGAGGCACTGAGCACATGACGATAGTTTTGTATGTTTTAGACCAGTCAGCCTACAAATAGTGATGTGGTCAATATCATATGGGTCACCTTTATTTCCCAAGAAAACTTCATGGTACCTCTGGAGATGAATAACAATCTTTGCCTTGATCTGCACTTGTCTTCTCCTTCTTCTCTAGTCCTGTTCTGCCTTTCAGCGCCAGGTTTTGAAGAGGCATCAGGTGCGAACCTTGGTATGTGCTAAGCAGATGCGGGTATTCACAGCCTCGGATATTCCATCTGTCTATCACTTGCATGGTCGACCTCTAGAACTGCTTCCATTATGTCTAAATGACAGGGCTCTCTGTGGTGAACTAACTGGTGGCAGTTTTCACACATGTCCAAACTATTTGATCTGTTGTCTCTTGAGGTAGTTTAACACTGGTTCCATCCAAACTTCTTTCCTGATATTGCCAGTTTTAGGATTCAGCATACATGTTTCATTTCTGCTGCTTAGATATTTTTTTTTCCTGATGTCCACGTTTAGCACTAATAAAACAATTATCTTAAAAATAGTCTGCATAAGTAACTTTTTGATAAATCTGTGTTCAGAGTTTCACTGCTAACCTATTCACAAAATAATCTGCTGTGTAAAATGTGCACAATCCACCGAAATGATCAAAGAAACATGCAATGACTGCAGACTAACATATTAAAGCTGTGAGAAATACAAATGCATACAGCTGCAGAAAGGCATTAATAATTATGTATTAATTATAACATGCACAATACATGCTAGATGATGATTCATTCAACACACACAAAATTTATCCATCCAGCAAATGGCAAATTTGGGATCACAATAGCGAGTGTCAAATTTGGTAACACAATATCAAGTGTCAAATTTGGTATCACAATATCAAGTGTCAAATTTGGTATCACAATATCAAGTGTCAAATTTGGGATCACAAAAGTAAGTGTCAAATTTGGGATCACAATAGCAAGTGTCAAATTTGGGATCACAATAGCAAGTGTCAAACTACCCACACCCATCAAAAATGCAACAGTTTTCTTTGTTCATGCTTTGCAAAATCTCAAGCATAACAACACACTGATCATGCAAAAACCCTAAATGTTGTTTTTGGGTCCCAGTTTTTCTGTCAGTCGTAATGTGACTCGTTATGCAAAGGATCTACTACATGATAATTAGGAACATTCAAGAATGTGATCTAGCTATCAAAGCCACTTACTGGACAAGCCTAGCTAGTAACAAAAGACATGACTGAGTGAGTGAGATTCATCCCCAACAGGACATTCACCAAGCGATAAACACCTAGTGACACAAAGTGCCACCATGCGGATGAGGATCACCGGGGGAGAGGTCCCAGAAACCCCGCTCAACTGTTAGGTTACATTACAGCCCATGTCTACAGCTGGGGTGGAGCTTTAACTCTTTGAGTCCCAAGGAACGCATCATACATTTTTAGGTTCCTACCTAGAAGCCCAATGAACGCATGATGCGCTGATTTTATTACTTTCTTTACTACCCACTGGGCCTGTGATGCTAAACCCCCTGGGACTCAAATAGTTGAAATAACGAAAAATTGTGTACCATATTGAGACAACAGATAATGTGTGTGGTGGGGGAGGGGAGGGGGGGGGGGGGGGGGGGGACATGATCTGAATTAAGCCAGAATTTTTAAAAAATTAAGCTAAATCAAGATTTCAACATTGTAAAATATGAATAATCCTAGCTGATTACAACAAAGGGTTGTATGACTATCCAAAGGATTTCTATCACAGACCCAGTCTTCAAGACTGACCCAGATTAAAATTAATAATCAGGAAATGTCCTTTAATGTAAAGGTGCCTGAAGGGATATTACTCACATCACTCATCAAGTGTCAAAATTAGCCTGTAAATATTTGACTAGCATGTAAAAGACATAATTCATCTGTGTGGGGGGAAAAACAACTGCTGGATGAAACAAATGCTGGAAGACACCATCTATGGGTGCAAAAGGCCATGAAAACAAGAGATAATTTATAAATACAAGTGACCATCCATGGGTGCAAGAGATCATGGATCTAACAGATAATTTATAAGTTGCAAGTGAGCATCTATGGGTGCAAGAGATCATGGATCTAACAGATAATTTATAAGTTGCAAGTGACCATCCATGGGTGCAAGAGATCATGGATCTAACAGATAATTTATAAGTTGCAAGTGAGCATCTATGGGTGCAAGAGATCATGGATCTAACAGATAATTTATAAGTTGCAAGTGAGCATCTATGGGTGCAAGAGATCATGGATCTAACAGATAATTTATAAGTTGCAAGTGAGCATCTATGGGTGCAAGAGATCATGGATCTAACAGATAATTTATAAGTTGCAAGTGAGCATCTATGGGTGCAAGAGATCATGGATCTAACAGATAATTTATAAGTCCAAGTGACCATCTATGGGTGCAAGAGATCGTGGAAACAAGAGAAAATTTATAAGTTGCAAGTGAGCATCCATGGGTGCAAGAGATCATGGAAACGAGATAATTTATAAGTTGCAAGTGACCATCCATGGGTGCAAGAGATCGTGGAAACAAGAGATAATTTATAAGTTGCAAGTGAGCATCCATGGGTGCAAGAGATCATGGAAACGAGATAATTTATAAGTTGCAAGTGACCATCCATGGGTGCAAGAGATCGTGGAAACAAGAGATAATTTATAAGTTGCAAGTGAGCATCCATGGGTGCAAGAGATCGTGGAAACAAGAGATAATTTATAAATACAAGTGACCATCCATGGGTGCAAGAGATCATGGGAAAAAGAGATAATTTATAAGTGCCAGTGACCATTCATGGGTGCAAGAGATCATGGGAAAAAGAGATAATTTATAAGTGCCAGTGACCATCCATGGGTGCAAGATGTCAACAACATTCCTTGGCACAAGAAACTATCAAAATGATTTTTAAAAGATGTTCATAAGGCTGTATGTGTGTACAAGAGACTACACAAATGGTGCAAGAAACCAACCTAAAGAGCACAACATAACAAAAATAGGTGCAAGATATCAGCAAATGAGTACAGAAGACCAACAAAAATATTTTCCAAATACCTCCAAACAATACGTACAAGAAAGCATTTTGTTGTTTAAATTATCCTGTCAATAATGAGACTAAAAGAAGAATGCAAAAGAGCATTCTTTGGATGCAAGATATCAAGAGGACAACTGTGGGAGAAACTAGGTTTGGGTATCAATAAGAAACATATTCTTGTGGTGTCAAAGACCATCCTATGGGAACAATCAAAGACAATCCAATGGGAACAATCAAAACCATCCAATGGGAAGAATCAAAGACCATCCAATGGGAACAATTACCCCCTACACTTCAGGTGGGAGACACTCTTTACCCAAGCTTATGAAATTATTAATGTTTGAAGAGTGTCACAGTCTTGTAGCAAGTCCTTTACAGAATGCTGCTCCCATCACAGCTTGCCAGAAAGAAATTAAGTTCATGACTAACATCTTTATGGAAGCAAAAAGGATGCACTTATGGATACACTTGCTATTTGGAAGGTAAATGCTCTCAAAATTTTGACCTTGCTGGTGCTTTGCCATGAACTTTTAATGGAAGATAAAGATGGTGATTAAAGGGGAAAGCTCCATTAACTTTTCAAAGACAAACTGTTTACAAAACAGGTATAAAACACAGAGTGGTGGACAGAACATTATATGCACACATTTCAAAACTGTATCAGTGCTTTATTTCTACACAATCTAAAGCAGGTACGTCAAACATGCGGTCCTATGTAAGCACACTGGCAGTCTGCAGTAAAAATATTCTGCAATAATTTAAATGACTTAAATTCACTGTTGTGTGTGGCCCTAATGATGACACAAATATGACCCATATGGCTCCTTGGGAGACACTCTGTCTGATATGCCTGCTCTAAAGTGTTCATAGAATGGGTTAATGTACAAGAATACTGGAATAAAAAGACTTCTGAAATGTATACCATGTACACAATAATTAAAGAATGTATGGTGGGTTGCACGGTAACTGAAGAACGTATGGTTGGTTGCACGGTAACTGAAGAACATATGGTGGGTTGCACAGTAACTAAAAGAGTTAGACTTGTTTAATTAATGTACGGAATCAGATAATATTTCACATCAAATCTTAGACAACATTCCTGTACCAAACCCAATTAGTTTTTAAGAGTTAATTTGGATCCCAAACTTCCATGTTACTGGCTGTAAATGTTTAAATTAAAGTTAGAGTTAAAGTCGAGAGGATCAACTTCATTGCACCGGATTTTATCCCATATGGCTCGGTCTCTCTCCGCAGAACTGTAAGCTGCCTGCCGATTACACAGAGCACGAACTCCGTAGCTCCTGTGAAAATCCCCAAAGATCTCTGTAAAAATTGCACTCATGAATTGAAGTAAGCAGCCATGGCTGTAAATGTTGTAATTACTTACTGTGACCACAAAATATAGTGAGAGTTCACAAAGTAATAGATACAAATGCAACAGGTGACACTGATGGGTAGCTATGTGGATTTGACAACAAGAATATATGTTCTGTAAAAGAGTAAATACTTACATGGACCGTGTGATTCCATGTCTAAAGAGAAGTAAAAGTTAGTTGTGTATCCTTTACAGGACGTTGCTGAAGAGAAGTAAAAGCTATGAAAAATGTCTGCAGACTGACAGAAATGTGACTTACATTTATAGCTACATTAAAAAGAATTTAACAGCTTATAGATTGTCACTGCTTGCTCATAAATGCAAGGAATAAAGTAAGTATATAAAACATCTGCAAGGAGTAGAGCAAATATATTAAATATCAAGAACTGTTCAGTTTTAATGAAGGTTATAATTAAGGTTTGAAGCAACCCAAAAAAAGGTACTACATGTAAAAACACAACAAAGATGGTCATGAGTATATGGCTTTGTTTTTTTTTTTGGGTGCACATATTTCAGATGATGCATAACAATGGTGTGCAACCAACAGCAAGTAAGGAAAGGACATAACAACATTTTAATAAGTTTCCTTTTTCTGTCTTTATCGTATAATTAAATCTATCGCATCTTTCAGCCATTACTGCACTTTTAAATCTATCTCCATTTACATTCTTTATGCCCCCCCCCCCCACCTCACACCCGGGCTACTACCTGAAGGATTAACACCTCGTGACTCAGAGAGTTACATCTGGGATGCCAATCCAACAGAGCTAAATCCCAGATATCATATTCAACTCTCTAGGAAGTTATCATTTAAGAGCCTGTGCTGGTTACGCCAAGTGCCACATTCTTATCAAAACTGTTTGTTATATTTGCTTCTTTGTGTGTTTCTTACTGATGATCAATATTAAATTTAGTACACCTTCTAAAATACAATCGTTACTTTCTAGCAATTTGTGTTTTAGTGGCTAAACAAGCTATTGTTACTTGAGTCATTCTCAGCTAGATCAAAATCAAATGTAAAAAAAAAAAAAAAAAAATCCAACATTAAGGTTAAATCAAAGATCACCACAATACAACTCACCATATAGTATTAACACATAGAAATTACAGCAAAAACAAAATAAAACAAAATCAAATGTCTTTGTAAATACTTTTACAGGAAGTAAGTTAGCCAGAATGATGAACTGATTTTACTTTTAAAAAAAAAATTTTAAACAGTCACTGTTTAACATTGTGCGCCGCTTCAGAGTAACTTTCTCATGAGGAGATAATTGTGAACACTAAAGCCGTTGAACGAAGTTCACAACAGAGTGAAAATAGGGGGTGCTGCAGTTCCATAGTTCTTACATAAAAGCCACTATTGCGTGTGTGCAACATTGTCATGTTTAATATTTAAATGTAGCGACATGATGGCTGGACACCAAAAACAAAAAACATCTAGGATATACACATGGAATATCACAAAGCTCACTCTTGTAGCTCACTGTCACCCAGCTATTGAGTTGAGTGCATCGTGTGACACTGTGAGCTGCGAATTTCATTCATAATGTTTTTCAACTGTAACCAATGTGTTGTGAACTGTAGATTCAGAAAATGGCGAGTGGCCTGTTGCCACAGACTGGTGGTGCCTTAGCTAATTAAAATTGATTGCTTGTGCAACAACTGATATGTTTAAAACTGTTGCTTCCATGATGATGAGCTGCATTTCTTATATTGGACTGTTTGTGTTAGCCCTTCTGATGGCTGCCTTAAGCTTTCAATGCACGTATATGCTAGTGGATATGCTGAGACAGCAGTACATGCCAATTTTTCCATAAGTGACAGTGATGGCCGTTATGTGTGTTTTTGTTGACACAGTAGCAGAGCAGCTATGGGGTGACCCATCTGCTATAAAGCTGAAACTAAGATAACCAGGTCTTGCAGCTCGACCGATTTTCTTTGCTTTGAGGCATTCATGGTGGCATTAGTAAGATCAGACGCCCGTGTGTATTGTTGTGCATGTAAAACAAATTCCTTGGCAGTTGGAAATCGAAAAGAGTAGCCTAATGGCACTGCCCAGCAAAATTTGGAGTTAAAAATCTACCTAGAAAGTATTTCAGGATCCTCGCCGGTGCAACAGAGTTCCTGCACTGCACTGAGATTCTTCAGACTCAGGCTTGAGTCAGAAGTAGAAGGGAGTACTTATGGGTTTATGTTCATGTGCCCTGATGTTGATCCGATGACTGAACTAAACTAATGGTGGTATTCATGATATATGGTGAGTAAAATGAAGGGAAATTGTCCACACCTTCAGGTGTATTGGGTATATAGGGCTAGACCAATTGGCACTTAGTGGGTGATGTGGTCAACACTTTGCTGGCCACCTTTATTTCCCAGGACTTTACCCAATACTCATTTAAGGTTGGGTCCCCCAGGGAGCTTAAGTCATTTCTAAAAGATCCGGCTCCATTCAGATTTGATCCCATGACCTTTGGATCCACAGTTGAGCGTCTAGTCGCTACATCCTGGTGACTTTTCAAAGTATATGGTGCTAAACCTTATATTTCTATACACCGATTGGCAACGATCACCAACATTCTGCCAACTTTTGCTTCCCAGAAACATTTCTCGGGGCAAATCCGACATTTAACTGTCCCTGAGGAGAGGGGATCTAAGCTCAAAGCTTCCTTTGTAATACTAACACCAGTATTTAACAATTTGGGATTTATTTTAAATGCAGACACCCCTAAGTGGTATACATGTAACTTAATTTACAAGAAAAACCTCACCTGTATTGAAATCAAGGGCAAACTCCCCGTACTTATCTCCCTTGCTGATTGAGTATATCAGTTTCTGCCCATGAGGGGAGAGAGCTTTGACAGCAATCACGGGAGAATGGGCTGGTGCATTTTCTGGGACACTGGCCTTGTAGACTGATTGTTCAAACAGTGGGCTGGAGCTGTCTGTGATGTGGATGTGGATAGCAGTTTCCGCAGTCAGAGAAGGGGATCCTGGAAATAGAGTGGTTGAAAAATATGTCGAGTCTGCAAATACAGGGAGTGAGTGAGTGAGTGAGTGAGTGAGTGAGTGAGTGAGTGAGTGAGTGAGTGAGTGAGTGAGTGAGTGAGTGAGTGAGTGAGTGAGTGAGTGAGTGAGTGAGTGAGTGAGTGGGTGAGTGAGCGAGTAAGTGAGTGATTGAGTGACACTGACAGAGAGTGTGAGAATGTCTTTAAAGTTTTTATCTATCAAATGTTTCTGTGTGTATGCTGATTTTGAACACAAACAATGTATATACATATGTGTACACAAGAGTTTCCATTTCTATACAGTGTATGTATAAACACACTCTGCCAATATTAAGTACAGACACATATGAATAAATAGTTTTAATATAAAGTGTACATGTCATCATCTAAAATGACATTAATTTCCACTTCTGGCCCCTATGGTAGTAATATACCCATGGGTTTAGTGTTGCCCTTTGTAACTCACCCATGGGTTTAGTATTGCCATTTGTAACTCACCCATGGGTTTAGTATTGCCATTTGTAACTCACCCATGGGTTTAGTATTGCCATTTGTAACTCACCCATGGGTTTAGTATTGCCATTTGTAACTCACCCATGGGTTTAGTATTGCCATTCGTAACTCACCTATGGGTTTAGTATTGCCATTTGTAACTCACCTATGGGTTTAGTATTGCCATTTGTAACTCACCCATGAGTTTAGTATTGCCCTTTGTAACTCACCCATGGGTTTAGTATTGCCATTCGTAACTCACCTATGGGTTTAGTATTGCCATTTGTAACTCACCCATGAGTTTAGTATTGCCATTCGTAACTCATCTATGGGTTTAGTATTGCCCTTCATAACTCACCCATGGGTTTAGTGTTGCCCTTTGTAACTCACCTAAGGGTTTAGTGTTGCCCTTTGTAACTCACCCATAGGTTTAGTGTTGCCCTTTGTAACTCACCCATGGGTTTAGTATTGCCATTCGTAACTCACCTATGGGTTTAGTATTGCCATTTGTAACTCACCCATGGGTTTAGTATTGCCATTCGTAACTCACCTATGGGTTTAGTATTGCCATTTGTAACTCACCTATGGGTTTAGTATTGCCCTTCATAACTCACCCATGGGGAGTGGGGGAGGGGGCAGTAAGTCTATGCCCCTGCCCCCTACCCTCAATATGGCCCCAGAACCAACAAGAGGAAACTTCACAAAGAAAGAAAGAAGAACTTGTTAAAATAACAACAGAAACAATAAAAATGAACACAACTTCACAGATGTTGTTACCTTTGTCCTGGGCAACAATCCTGAGGATAACTTCGGTGTTATGATCTGTTTCATCCAACTGCTTGACCATAACTTCTCTTGTGTAGGGGTTCAATGCAAATTTGTTGCCATGTGTTTCTGTCAGTGTGTACTTCAATTCCGCATTCTCACCTGTGTCTGGATCAATGGCTCGCACCTGGGGAGGGTGGACATATTAGTAATGTTATGCATTCTTTGGAAGCAGGGCTTTCAAGAAAATGCCAAAGATTACTGGACTGTTAAGCTGGTTGCACCCCTTTACAAGATGTTACAGAACCAACCCCAGCATTTTTGTTTTTGTTGCTGTAATGGTTTTTCTAGCCAATTTTATGTTCACTAGATTGCCACTGCTCCTGAACAGCCAGCTCTCTATACCTTATTGTTTTTGTTTGATGCACACACACAAAAACATATCAAAACAAAGAAGAGGAGATATATTGACAACTTGAAAGATCTAAACATCAAGGAAGCAGACATGCTAGCTATATTGTAAAGGCTAGCTGAAATAACCCTCCTGGTGTGGGTTCCGAGGCCCCATTGTGGGAAAAACTAGACTATACCCACTGCCTGTCCAATATGCAGGTCGTAGAAGTCGACTAATTGGGAGCTTCCATCGAAGTCTGAGTGCATCTGCTCAAGTGGCAAGAAACAACTAACTGCACAGAGATAAGCCAGAAAAACGGATGTACATGCAAAACTTGGGCCCTGGCAAAAAAAGCCAAAATCCAGATGGATGAAAAATCAGGACTTAACAGCCAGTGAACAAAGAAGAAAAAAAAACAAAAAACAAAAACAATAGCTGTCAAACCTAACTGATGTCTGTGGATCTGCAAAAGCGTGTGCAGCTCCTGTGGAAATCAAAACTGAAGATTTCACATGATTCCAAATGAGCAAAAAGATCTGACTGTACTTACCACTTGAATGACCTCCCCTTCCTTGGCATCCCCTGATACAGTTGAGTGATATGGCAGGTTGACAAAAATGGGAGGGTTGTCATTGACATCCAGTACAGTCACCAGAACAACCACATTTGCTGACAGTGCCCTGGATCCGGTTTCTGTAACCTGGGTTAGAATTTGTTAAAATGTCAGAATTGAAATTATATGCTGAACAAATAATTGAGTCCATTTTGCAACTTTTTTCTCAAGAGTTTCTCCGTGTGGATTCTGGGGCCCCATTAGGCTAGACGAGTGTTTCTAAAAGTTGGCACTGCCAACCACTTGGCCACTAGGAGGGTTGAGGGAAGAGGGCAGTAGCTTTCTGGACAAATCTAACTCTAGAAACATACTGGTCTAGAGATAAATTATCTCTTATCATTTCTACCTAGCATAAATAATACATTAAGCAGAAACATGATTTCTTTATAAGTTGTAATGAATAATTCTCCCACATTTTTTATGTTAAGTTAAAATTTGTGACAGCCATAGATAACTATAATTTCACAGTACACTGCAGCTGTAATATACAGTAACTAAACATGAGATGAAATGAGCAGTTCAAAACTAACATCACAACACTTGGGACATTCCATAGGTGCTCCATCCCCACCTTCAGCAGCCAGCACAGAGTTCCAATCCTGATGGTACCAGCAGCAGTCTGACTGTATGTCAATCATGTCTTTCCTCTGATGGTCGCCCAGATCTCCTGGTCACTCCTCTTCAGGCTGTGATAATCTCATTGTGCCTCCACACTGTTCACCTGCTCCCCCAAAAGGCCTCTCCACACTGTTCACCTGCTCCCAAAAGGCCTTGGTTATATCTAGTTGGTTACACATAAATTTACCACCAAGTGGCGCAGAAGTAGCTAATCTAACTGGCTGTTCATTTCCCAACACATTTGTGTCCCCTGGAGAAAATATCTAAAAGACACTAACTACCTGGAAGCTTTTAAGTGATGCTTGCCACTCTGCACTTGTTTCCACCTTTCTCAGCATGCTTTGTAAGTCAGCACGACATGTGTGTACAGTTGATTCTCAAGCCAGCGCAAGGCAGCAGTATCCGCCTCCATCTCCATTCTCAAACTAAATGCTGTATTATAATGTGGCAGGCATACAAGTATTGCTAAACAGTTTTCCATCACCAAAAGCAGAATTTCTAGCTTTTCATAACAACCTGTTTACTACCAATAAAAATACAGTCGATTATCCAAGCAATAGCAGTTTTGTTTGAAATGGGGATTTAATCTCTTACCCTGACAACCAAGGTATAATTATCCTTTTTCTCACGATCCAATGGAATACCATTTGTTGACACAACACCAGATGTCTGGCCCACGGAAAAAAGGTCTCGGTTGTTTAACAATGTGAAGATTATATGACTACCAGAATCAACAAGTTGTATGACTGTTAAGTGAGCTTTCGTAGACATGTTTTCTGCCACACTTGCTGTATACCTGGAGGAGTACAGGAACATGCATTGCTGAATTAAACCGACAAATAAAGTAGTAAAATATTCACAATACATGTGCATTATCAGTTATGACATTACATATCATTTTATTTGTTTATAATAAAATCAATTCTCTTTATGCCTAGTGGCACATGAGGCTTCAGAGAGGACTTTCCATGACTTCGTGTCCTGTGCAATCTTCAGTGCAGTTTTCCATGTCAGAGATGCAGCACTCAGTTCACTTTCCATCCTTCGTCTCCATGTTGTTTTTGGGCACCCCTTCTGGTGTCCAAGTGAGAGCTGTTTTGGCAGATATATCAGGATTCATTCTCATTACATGGCCAAGCCATTTCTATCTTCTCTTTGCTATCATACTGTCTAAAGTTTCTTGGTTTGTTACTTGAAGTAGTTTAGTATTTGAAATTGTATCTGGCCAGAAAATTATGCTAATGTACACAACATAATCATAATCAAATGTACAAAATTTACTGACCTGTCTTTTGTAAATTTGAAAGTCGTTTTTCCTGATTGCTGAACTGCAATGATCAACTTTGCTGTAGATTTGAATTTTCCATCTGTCGCCTGCACACTCAGCTCAAATATTTCTTTAACCAGAGTCTCTTTCTGAACAAAAATGGTGCCATTTTTCATGTCCACATAAAATGAATCCTCTTCATTTCCACTTTGTATGCTATAACTCAAAGGTTTATCAAATACTGTATCAGGGTCAACTGCATGAATCTGCACAACAGAAACATCAGAGTAGGTTGGCAGAATGACTTCAGCTTGATATGTCTGCTGTGTGAATCTTGGTGCATTGTCATTGATGTCTGTCACATGAACCACCACATTAGCAGATGTATCGGCCTTGAGTTGTGGATTCCCGAGATCATTAACTTGAACTGAGAAATTAAACAGCTTCTGTACTTCAAAATCTAAAGTGGCTACGGTCCGGATTGTTCCTGTGTTTGGATCTATTGAGAAATACTGCAGAATCTCTCTGTCAGTGATCTGGTACTGCAAACGGCCATTACTGTTTGAATCAGCATCTTCTGCATTAACAACCAATGGCAACCTGAAGTTGTCCAAGACCACGGAGCCTGGTAGTGCGTCTTCACTGACATTTCCTGTGTATAAGGTGCGTGCAAATATTGGAGCATTGTCATTGATGTCAAGGACGTGAACAATGACACTGACAGACTGGGAAGCGGAGACAATGTTCGATGCTGAGACTGTCAGGTTGAAGATCTCAACCTTCTCAAAGTCGATGGGTTTCAAAGTGGAGATAACTCCTGAGTTTGGGTTAATGCTAAAATATCCATCATCGTCACCTTTTGTGATGGCATAGACCACCGTAGACAAGCATTCTGTTGTCAGTGACATGACAATGGTGTCAGGTGGCAGGTTTTCCATCACCTGAACAATATACTCCTCCTCCGAAAAATGCGGAGGGGAATTTGTTGACATGGTGATAGTAACCTTGACCTTTGTGGTGCCTGTAAGCGGGTGATCCCCGTGATCTGTTGCTGAGACAACCATCTCAAAATCTGAACGAAGGTTGCGATCAAGTTCCTTGGCAACGGATATAATCCCCAGGCGCTCATCAATAGCAAAAGTCGTATCAGCATTACCTGAAATGAAATAGATAAATGTGGTTTTTTTTTTTTAAAACAAGCATTGCTGTTTGTGAATCTTCTGGAAGACTGTGAGTTGTAACTTACAATTCAAACCTGATGCATTTACATTTATTTGACTTCTTCTTTTTTTTTTCCGTCTCTCCAGTAACCATCTCAAAGTGTTGGTGGATGGGAGGGGGGTGTTGTGCATGTGTGAGTGAGTGAATGAGTGAATGAGTGAATGAGTGAGTGCGTGCATGATGTACTGATTTTCTTGGTACTCTTTTTAAGGCTTGTATAAGATTATTGTCATTTCTTATAGGCTGGTCTTAATGCTGCTATTGTTGTACTTTATTTGCTCTGTGTTCATTATATTTCTTCTACATAGCTTTCTATGGCAGCTGGTATCAGGGCCTTCTCGCCATGTGTCCAAACTGTATAACTGATTTCATTCCTAGTCATCTTCTTATTTCTTAATTTTCTCTGACCAAAACACATATTACTGACCCAAACACGTATTACTGACCCAAACACGTATTACTGACCCAAATACGTATTACTGACCCAAACACGTATTACTGACCCAAACACATATTACTGACCCAAACACGTATTACTGACCCAAACACGTATTACTGACCCAAACACGTATTACTGACCCAAACACGTATTACTGACCCAAACACGTATTACTGACCCAAACACGTATTACTGACCCAAACACGTATTACTGACCCAAACACGTATTACTGACTCAAACACGTATTACTGACCCAAACACATATTACTGACCCAAACACATATTACTGACCCAAACACGTATTACTGACCCAAACACCTATTACTGACCCAAACAGGTATTACTGACCCAAACAGGTATTACTGACCCAAACAGGTATTACTGACCCAAACACATATTACTGACCCAAACACGTATTACTGACCCAAACAGGTATTACTGACCCAAACAGGTATTACTGACCCAAACACGTATTACTGACCCAAACACGTATTACTGACCCAAACACGTATTACTGACCCAAACACGTATTACTGACCCAAACACATATTACTGACTCAAACACATATTACTGACCCAAACAGGTATTACTGACCCAAACAGGTATTACTGACTTAAACACGTATTACTGACCCAAACACGTATTACTGACCCAAACACGTATTACTGACCCAAACACATATTACTGACCCAAACACATATTACTGACCCAAACACGTATTACTGACCCAAACACGTATTACTGACCCAAACACGTATTACTGACCCAAACACATATTACTGACCCAAACAGGTATTACTGACCCAAACAGGTATTACTGACCCAAACAGGTATTACTGACCCAAACACGTATTACTGACCCAAACACGTATTACTGACCCAAACAGGTATTACTGACCCAAACAGGTATTACTGACCCAAACACGTATTACTGACCCAAACACGTATTACTGACCCAAACATGTATTACTGACCCAAACACGTATTACTGACCCAAACACATATTACTGACCCAAACACATATTACTGACCCAAACACGTATTACTGACCCAAACACATATTACTGACCCAAACAGGTATTACTGACCCAAACAGGTATTACTGACCCAAACAGGTATTACTGACCCAAACACGTATTACTGACCCAAACACGTATTACTGACCCAAACAGGTATTACTGACCCAAACAGGTATTACTGACCCAAACACGTATTACTGACCCAAACACGTATTACTGACCCAAACAGGTATAACTGACCCAAACACGTATTACTGACCCAAACACGTATTACTGACCCAAACACGTATTACTGACCCAAACATGTATTACTGACCCAAATACGTATTACTGACCCAAATACGTATTACTGACCCATGTGGATTCCTTGGCCATATTTTGAGGGTTGGGGAGGAATAGATCAACTCCCCCCCCCCCCCCCCACCACCACCACCCCTGAAAAGCATGCCGTAAAAGTAAAAGGTAACTGATTGGGGGGTGTTTTCCTTTAAGTCAAAGTACATCTGCTTGAGAAGCGAAGAACAAACAGTCTGCATACAAATAATTCAAGTCTGTAAAATAGATGTGCATGCAAAACTCAAGTTCTGAAACAAGACTAAAGTTCAAAAGTGGATGAACAACCAGAACTTTCCACCAGAGTGAATGCGAAGAAGAGGAAGAAAAAGAAGACCCATCAGGCCTTTAGTGGTCTTTAAAAATATCAGTTCAGCATCATACTCCTGTGTGCATCACTGTATCTTTTACTTTCATTACTTTAGATAAGGTATCTTTTGTGAAACCTTCTATTCTAAAGAGTTTAGAAAATAACTATTTGGTATTGTGACAATTGTGAGCGACATTCAATCCGAGCTGGGGCTTTAATGACACTTAACTCTTTGGGTATATAGTCAACTCTTTATCTCATCCAGGAGTTAAATTCATCTACTCCAAACTCCAACTGCTCTGTTCCAGTTCCAGATAACTTTAAAGCGAATGACTTTAAATTAACAACAGATTGGAACAGAAAGAGTAAAGGACAACTCTCACAGCTAAAACAGAGTTAACCCCCTTGAACTGTCTCACCTGAAACAATAGCGTAGGTCAGCTCAGCATTTTGACCTTTGTCTCCATCCACGGCCATTACCTGGACAACAGAGGTACCCAGTGCAGCCGTCTCATAGACCTGACTTCTCATTTCCTCGTACAGGAAGCGGGGTGTATGGTCATTATGGTCAAGGACGTTGATCTCCACACGGGCGTAACTTCGCTTGGATGGAATCCCTTGATCACGAGCCATGACTGTCAGCAAATGACGAGACAGAACTTCTCGGTCCAGGGAACCAGAAACAACAATGACACCTGTAATTTAAACATCAAAAAAGGAAATTAGAAAGCTCGCATTGGCGCAGTCGATAAGAAGCTCGCTTTCAAATCCAGCTGCGACTCGCTGCAGCCCGCGGTCGGTGTTCGAAACTGGGTGGCTCTCGGGGTTCACCCAGCCTCTAGGATATGGGTACCAGAGTGATACTCTGGGGTAAATGGACAAACGCCGCTGTAGCTACACAGTTACTTGCGAACGGCGACACATGCGGAAAATTCTTATCAGTTGTCCATACTGGTGGCAGAGCACTTATGGTTTATAACTGTGTGCAATGACGCTGGTTCACATCTCCCGACTTTACCTTTACTTTTATTAGAAAGCTCAAACATTTCTAAGATAAAAGAAAAGATGATGTGACAAACTTCTTTGTCAAGAGCAGCGGTTCACAACCTGTCGGTAGCAACCCTTTTTGGGGTCGAATGACCCTTTCACAGGGGTCACCTAAGACCATCTCAAAACACATATTCATTGAAGTTATGAAAGACAAAAATGGTTTGGGAATTGCCACAACATGAGGGAACTGTATTAAAGGGCCGCGGCATTATGAAGGTTGAGAGCCACTGGTCTAGAGCAATGTCTTTCTGCTTTTTTAACTCTTTGAGTCCCAAGGAACGCATTATACATTCATAAGTTACTGCAAAGAAGCCCAATGAACACATAATGCGCCGATTTTACGTCTCTCTTGACTACCCCTTAGGCCTGTGATGCTAAACCCTCTGGGACTCAAAGAGTTAATAAAATACTTTATACCAGGAAAAGGGACAAAGAAGGGAAAGGGGGTATTTTGCAGAATGATTGCTGGCTTAAACAGAAACAAATAAAAATGTAGAAAGCATTTTATTTATTAAATCAGAGTTATAAAATTACAATCTGTAATCATATGCCAGAAACACATAATGTAGGAAGCATTTTGTTTATGAAATAAAATGTTACAAAACTACAGACTGTCCTTTGCCAGAAACAAAAAACAATGCAGAAAGTATTTTATTTATTAAATACAATGTTATAAAATTATAATCTTTCACTCGTGCAACACTTGCAACTTAGAGGTTAGATAGTCTTATATGTGTGATTGGAGGGTTGTTTCTGACATATGAAGCACTGCAACAAAATCAATAGGAATTCTCTGTTTGGTTTCCACTGTAATCGTGACATGACTAGATAGATATTTTTGGTGGATTACGGGACACCGGTCGGTGGATCCCAAGTAAAAGAATAACTAAAGAACCAGAAACAATTATTATCATCATTGGCCTGTTGTGTCAAAATATGTCCCATAGGGCTCAAAGTCTTGTCCTCCCTTCTAATCTGTCCTGTGCAATCCTTTCGGCATCAGGAATCGAATGCAGCCCAGCACTTTGGCCTCTCTCATCAATGTTCGTTATAAGATTTCTTTTGGACATCCTCACTACCTCAATGCCTTTATTTCCCATTTAGTGCCTCTTTGGTGATTCTGTGTTCATGCCTTCTGTGAATGAGTCCATTTTAGCACAGTTTTCTTTGCCAGAAAACATTTTGGATGCCCGTATCATTTTTCTTATCTCTTCCCCCCTCATGAACTTATCCCAAGAAAGAACTAAGGTATATATAATATTAAACATCATAAAGGCAAGAACCAGAAACTCAAACATATCAGTCACATATGTAATATGAAAGAATGACAGACTAAAGCTTCACTCCAAATCTTCATAACTTGAAGGCACAAACCAGTGTAAGGTAAAAAAAAATATGTCCCTGAATTGTCTGCTTGTTATTAATAATGTGGGTCAAAGGTGAACAGAGAAGAGCTCTTCTGACCCAGCAGCTTAAACAGCCTGCTTTGTTCCAAATGTGTACTTGTTTTACCTTTCCTCTTCAGTAAACAAGACAGGCCAAAAGAGGAATTATACAGCACAGCTAACATATGGTCTCTACAATACTACGCAGGCTTTAAGCTGTGGAGAGGAGGTACTTCATTCTTGGCCTTATTGTGCTCTGATTTCCTTGGCTTTCTACACCACAATATGAAACTATTGTCTGGTAAGACAGAAAGATGTCAAGGCACTCAGCAGGTTGAAAGTGGTACATTTTTTTGGGTGAAACCCTAACTGAATGAACAAACGAACGTAAGCTTAAAAAAAAAAAAAAAAAAAGGAAAGGACCCTTTTCCACACCTTTAGGTATATTGGGTATATAGGGCTAGACCTATATTTTGTATATACCAAACAGTACTTGGTGGGTGACGTGGTCAGCATCACGCCGGCCACCTTTTCTTCACAGGACTGTACCTGGTACACACTCAAGGCTGGGTCCACCTGGAAGCCAAGGTCATTTTTATTTTAATCTGGCCCTCGTCAGGAACCCACGACCTTCCGATCCGCAGCCAAGCATCTAGCCGCAAGACCACGGTGGCTCTCAACCGAAAATGAATACAAATATTAATTGCAAGTGTACTGATAACTCAACAATTGATTGATACAATGGTGCCCAGGCTTTGTGCTATGGAGAAAAGGAACTTTAGACATGGCCTTACTGGTTTAGCAAAGAAATTGAAAGGAGTTTTATATGAGGCACCACGACCTGCCTCTTACAGTGGCAAACTTTTGATAGTTACCGTTCAGCTACTGCCCGCTTCAAGCTGGACAGCCACTAGCCAATAAGATGTTGATCCACCAGTCTTGTGTTTTTGAAAAAGTACTTGATGTTAGAAAAAAATTTCAATGGCTAGAGAAAAAAAAATCTGAATCGCAGGTTGTAAATGTACCATGGAATATGCTATGGGCCCATGCTGCGCTGAGGTGGGGGGTTGGAGGGAGAGAGAAAGCGGTGGGAGGGGTGGGATTAAAGATCAGGAAGGGAGTTTGAAAAAGGGAAATTTATTGCAGACAATTTAAAAGGTGAAAGTTTGAGAATGAGCATATTAAACAAATGCAACAATGGTTCTGAAATCTCTGGCTCTATACTTTTCTCAATGCCAACAGTTCTTGCAAATCATACTTGCCATCACCATGGACTGTGAGCCCCTTGCCTCTCTGTAACTTAGTATAACACTAGCCTCTGGAAAGATGGAGAGGTACCAAGAATTACTGATGAAATAAACATGATTTTGTATTCTTACCATTCTGTGCTCCAATGGAAAACAAAGCCAAACTTCTCGTAGAAGCCGAAGACTCGATGGTGTACAGCAAGACTTTATTCCTGTCTAGATCAGTGGCCGCAACCGTCACCACGGGACTGCCGAATTCTGCGTTCTCCGAGATGTTGGCCTGGTAGAGCTTGTGAGTGAAGGATGGCTCATTGTCGTTGACATCCATGACATTCACCAAAACCTGTTGATGACAAGATGCGGAAGCCACCCATCATTGCATCCACCAGAATAGAATGGGAGTTATCAGCCTAAAACACTTGGACACATGCTCAGGAGGAGATTGACAGTCATGTCCATTATGCGATGAAGAAGATCTTTAAATGAACAATAAACGATGAATTACCAGAATCATTTTAAGATAAAATTTTATCACACTCGCTGACAGAATGATGATCTCACCGCTGATCTCCATGTCAATAATTTTAACAAATGCTTAAAAGAGAGAACGTCTAAAGTCAAAGGTTAAAGTTGAGAAGATCAATGCCAGTGCACCGGGTTTGATCTCAAATAGTCCGGTCTCTGTACACAGAATGGTTAGCCGCCTGCCGAGAGCGACAAAAAAAAGCACGAACACCATAGCTCTGGTGATGATGATCCTCAGAGATCTCTGTAAAAAGTGCACTCGTGAACTGAAGACACAGGCGTGAAATGATCCCATGACTTTCAGAGCTTGAGGCAAGTGGTTTGACCACTTTACCATGGAGACCTCCGAGAAAACGTCTACTTAGCTCCCCTGCAGTGTTTTTTTAGAGAGGGTGGGGTGGTGGGGGGGGGGAGGGGGTGGGGTGGTGGGGTGCTCCTCCAGGTGCCGGTGCCTACAGTGTCTTGTTGGTGGAGGGTTACACTGAGTGCTGCATTTAGACCTATGCTAACTAAGCTACAGCTAAAGGCTTCACAATCTGCTGAGGCCTAAAAATGTATTTTAATGTATTTTAAATGCAAATTTTCAGAAATTAAAAAGACTTCAAAGTCACCCACTGCATTTTAAATTTCAAGAGAGAACAAAAAAATAGACTGAGGCGTCAGAGCCCCAACCACCTTGCTAGAGAACTGTACAGACAGCACCGAGATTTGCTTGAAAGAGATGTTGCACTGTGTGAAAAACTTAGGCCAGAACCATGGACAAGCAAGCCAGAGATGGCAAATGTAATTCTAAAGGTGCCAGGGATCACTTCAAAAGATGTCCAGACGGAGACATAACAGAGAACCCTGGCTCTTGCTATGCTTGATGAAAAGTATCCAAACACCACTTGGACCCAGGTTTTCACCGACGGCTCTGCCACAGATGCAGTCAGAAAGGGAAGCTGTGGAATATACATTAAACCCCCTAGCAGTAGAGCAGAAACTCTCTCTCTACCAGCAGGTGACATCTGCACCAACTTCAGAGCTGAGCAACTGCCCTCCTTTCTGAAGTCCAACATCTCATCACTCAAGAACACAAAGGGCACAACATTGTTATACTTAGTGACTCATTGTCTGTTCTCCAAGCACTATCACGCAAAAAACAAGACAAACTAATTGCAGATCTAAGGACCAACATTGGCTTATTCTTAAAGGAAGCAGAACTGGTCTTGCAGTGGAGACCAGCCCACTGTGGTATTCAAGGAAATGAGAGAGCAAATGAGCTGGCAAAAGCTGGGAGTAATCTTCCACAGCCTCATCAACCACACAGCTACAAGGAAACCAAAACAGCGCTAAAGCAGTCTTTTAAGCGGGAGTGGAGAAGGCAGAACGGAGATTACAGACCAGAGAGTGACAGTATAAACAAACTCAACAGGAAAGAACAAACATCAATTTTCAGACTTCGGACAGGACACTGTGGTCTTCAAGCACACCTGTACAGGATAGGCATAAAAGAATCTGCTGCCTGTGATTGTGGAGCAGAAAGACAAGACCCCTGAGCACATACTGCAGTACTGCCCTAACCTCTTCCAGCAGAGACTGTGGATCTGGCCCAAGGGAGCCACATTACAAGAGAAGCTATGGGGGACCGGTGGCGACCTCAAACGCACAATCTTATTCGTGACCCAGACGGGACTCAATGTTTAGCATGACTGATGTCGAACGCTGAAGAAGAAGGAAAAAATACAATTTTCTTTAAATATATTGAAATTCCCCCCCCCCCCCCCCACACACACACACACACATAAGCACACACACACACACAATCTCTCTGTGTTCACCTGCTGTGAATTCCGGGTAAAGTTATGGCTGTTCATCCATTTGGACTTTTTACCAGGACCTGAGTTTTGTATGCGTATCAGTTTTACTGGCTTATTTATGTGCTGTTCGTATTCCCTGCCTCTTGGGCAGATGTACTCAATCTTCGAGGGAAAGTTATTAATATTTTTAGTTGTATTTTGTCAGGTCTTTTATGTATTCTAATGTGGCGTAGCCTGTTTAAACTGAATAAATTAATCAGCTTGATGCACCTCATAATCAATCATTTTCAATTTGGGAAATCAAGGAAAAAATTGGTTCAAGTTGCAATCTACTGCAATTTAAAGGATTATATAATGTTTCTGTGATACTGCAAACACATTCTTTATTATTTATTTTAATAAAAATTATTTAATATATATGCATTATCAATATATTTAACAAGGTGCATACATTGCAAAGTTTTCTAAGATCACCTGGTGTAATTTTAGACTGGTAGGAGCCTCACTGTTTTATTTACCTTAGGGCCTCAAATGCGTGTGCATATTTCTGGACTGTTCCGTGACTTGTTGTATGTTCACTAGTTTTTCAAATAGGACAGCAAGGGACATTTCATTTGATTTTGCCACAGGCACAGGAGCGGAGCAAGTGTGGGGAAACCCGATTGTAGTAAAGATGAAACCTCTACTAAGACTAAGACTTAGGACCTCATCAGGCCTCAGTCCAGCCCTGGTTGGCACACACTTGTTATCTCAATGAAACACAGGCTTCACATAGAAACTGTGAGTTATGATCAGGTGTTGATGCTTCTCTGTCCAGTGTCTTCCCGTGGTAATGTCTAATTGTTTCATTGCCCGCGTCTTACTTCTTCTTCTTCGATCCTTCTGTCAGAAAACTTAAATCAGGAGGCCGGTAGCCTTTATGAAAGCTATCGTGCAATCCATATCTTCTCGTGTACCATACAGTTTTGTCTTCATTGTGTTTGTAACAGGCCAGATTGCGTCTCTGTTGTCAGCTGACAGATGAAGACTATCTAGCCGCAAAGTCCATTTTATCGACTGTAGTATTGTGAAGCTGTTTTCCCATTTTGGGAACCACCGAAGTAACACATCCATCAACACCAACCACACAGCGCCTCCTGGCTGTCGCTCTTTTGATGCAATCGTCGGCACATTCATCTTTGTCGTTGGCGACAGCAGACAGATATTGACACACAACACACACAGGTGATTTTTTTTTTTCCCCCTTAGTTTATTTTAGATGTCTGTGTTGATGTTCCTGACCAGGTGTCTGTCTGTCTGTCTCTGTCTCTCTCTCTCTCTCTCTTTCTCTCTCTCTCTCTCTCTTGCTGTGGGTGTGTGTGCGCGCACGTGCGTACGTGTGAAAACTTGCGCTGCGGTGTGGGAAAGAAGATGAGAGGGAGCATTCCTCTGCGCCAGTGTTGCCACTTTGGATCTTTTATATTCAAATTTAGATCTTTTTCATTGCATTTAGATACTGTTTTTGACGTTTAGATCGTAAATATTTTTCTAGACTCTTTTCATATGAAGTTAGATATTTTATAGATTTTTTTTTCTTTCATTGTCAATTTAATAATTACTGTGTAAAATATTTAATACAATATTTTTGTTTTGGTCTGGCACGTACATTGTGACAACTGCCATTACTTGAACTTTGAACTCTCACTGGGGTCAACGCACAAATATCTGGCAGCCCGGGTACTGATTAATAAAAACGCGCGTAAATCATACTAACTTTGTTTCAACCGTGTCCTCACTGTGCTGACTTTGCGTTTCTTTTTCATGTGATTTAAAAAAAAATAATTGCTCACCTTCTTATGTGGCTTTCAGTTTGACAAAATCTTTCAACATGCCAAAAGAAAAGTATGAGCACAAAATTTGGAAAGAGTGGTTGCATGATGACAAAATTAAAAACTGGGGATATGACCAAAGCTTGTTGTAAGTACTGCAAGTGTGAAATTAAAGCGAAAATACAAAACTCAAAGAGTCATGCAGAGACTAAAAAAGCATAAAACTGCAGTATCATTTAAAGATATTACACCGCTGACATCTGTTTTCAGAACTATACTGATAAATGAATCATCAAAAGTTGAAGTATCAGTCGCAATGTTTTTAATTTGTCACTGCTCAATTTCAAACTGTGACCATTTGATCGATTTGTAAAAAATCTTGGACTAGTTCAATTTGAAAAGTGTGATGTAGAAATTATAGTTTAGGAACTGAAGGACCTTTTAATCAGCAATCAGTTAGGCTTGAAGAATTTGGCTGTAATTGGTACCTAAAAAACGGTGAAATTTGACCTCTTAAATGCTTTCGTGCCATTAAAATTCGGCCTGATGAGACTAGAGAAATAAGCCTACTGTTCCACTTATAAAGAAATTTGAACAGCTAAAGCACACCAGGGTCATTGTGGATCTGAAGCTTCAACTTCAATATCCAAGCTAAGTTTATCCTGTGGATCTTGTGAGGCAGACATCAGTGAAGGTGAGGACATGATTATGTAGGGTAAGTCATAACAAAAGCTATGTATTTTTTGACTTTTTAAATTTGGATGTTTTTTCTAGATCTTTTCCACGCATATTTAGATCTTTTTAGATATTTTCTGACACCGTTTTGGATATTTTTTTGTCAAAGAAAAGTGGCAACACTGCTCTGCGCTCGCCCTTAAAAAAAAAAAAAAAAGAATTGGCATGCTGAGTTTTGGTTTACAGCCAGGCTGCGATATTTGGGCCTTACCATCCAACAACAGATTTCAGTAAAATCCTAATTAGTCGCCATTTACAACATGCTTGTTGGGTGTCGGGGGTGGATCTATTCTGCCCACCCCTAGAAATGGGACCTCAGAACCCACACAGGGAAGGGTACCGACAAACGGGTTATAGGCTTATTTACCAACTGCCGTTTAGCCATGCGAATGGATAGACAGACAGACAGACCAGACAGGTAGGCAGACAGACAGAGAGGAGATGACAGAGAGAGCAGAAAAATGGTTTACAGGTTGGTATATCAACAGTCGTCTGGACAGACAGACAGACGGACAGACGGACAGACAGACAGACGGACAGACAAACAGACAGACAGACAGACAGACAGACAGACAGACAGACAGACAGACAGACAGACAGACAGACAGACAGACAGACAGACAGACAGACAGACAGACAGACAGACAGACAGACAGACAGACAGACAGACAGACAGAAAATATACACAACAGAGACAGATACACATGAATAGACAAACATAGGTTGGTATATCAACAGCAGTCTAGACGGACGGACGGACAGGCAAACATAAAATATACACAAGAGAGAGAGAGAGAGAGAGAGAGAGAGAGAGAGAGAGAGAGAGAGAGACAGACAGACAGACACACAGGAATAGACAAACATAGGTTGGTATATCGATAAATATGGAACTCTAAATTATAAAGTTTTAGAACTAAGTGAAATGGTTTGCCCACTTAGAGAGAATGCCTTGTGACACCATATCATACAAAGCATACATGGAAAGAGAAAAAGGACGTAGAGCACGAGGTAGACCAAGAACAAGATGGGAGGCTAACATCAGATAAACTCTACAACAGCACGATGTGCCTATGGTCGAGGCAGCCAGAAGAGCTAGAAACAGAATCTTATATCTCTCTCGACACCCACAGTGGTAAAAGAGGAAGTGAAGAAGAAGATGAAGAACCAAGTTACGTATTTTCGATTCTAATGTTTTTTCAGCTGTAACAAATGCAAGTAAGAGTTGTAGAACCCCTAACGATATGGAACGAAGGCTAAATGCTTTTAAAAACAAATGTCTAAGGAAAATGCTAAACATAAAACAGAATGAATCCAACCACTAGTATCAACAGTTATATCTAGGCAACCACTAGTATCAACAGTTATATCTAGGGAACCACTAGTATCAACAGTTATATCTAGGCAACCACTAGTATCAACAGTTATATCTAGGCAACCACTAGTATCAACAGTTATAACCAGGCAACCACTAGTATCAACAGTTATATCTAGGCAACCACTAGTATCAACAGTTATAACCAGGCAACCACTAGTATCAACAGTTATATCTAGGCAACCACTAGTATCAACAGTTATAACCAGGCAACCACTAGTATCAACAGTTATATCTAGGCAACCACTAGTATCAACAGTTATAACCAGGCAACCACTAGTATCAACAGTTATATCTAGGCAACCACTAGTATCAACAGTTATATCTAGGCAACTACTAGTATCAACAGTTATATCTATTCAACCACTAGTATCAACAGTTATATCTAGGCAACCACTAGTATCAACAGTTATATCTAGGCAACCACTAGTATCAACAGTTATAACCAGGCAACCACTAGTATCAACAGTTATAACCAGGCAACCACTAGTATCAACAGTTATATCTAGGCAACCACTAGTATCAACAGTTATATCTATGCAACCACTAGTATCAACAGTTATATCTAGGCAACCACTAGTATCAACAGTTATATCTAGGCAACCACTAGTATCAACAGTTATATCTAGGCAACCACTAGTATCAACAGTTATATCTAGGCAACTACTAGTATCAACAGTTATATCTAGGCAACCACTAGTATCAACAGTTATATCTAGGCAACCACTAGTATCAACAGTTATAACCAGGCAACCACTAGTATCAACAGTTATATCTAGGCAACCACTAGTATCAACAGTTATAACCAGGCAACCACTAGTATCAACAGTTATATCTAGGCAACCACTAGTATCCACAGTTATATCTAGGCAACTACTAGTATCCACAGTTATATCTAGGCAACTACTAGTATCAACAGTTATATCTAGGCAACCACTAGTATCAACAGTTATATCTAGGCAACCACTAGTATCAACAGTTATAACCAGGCAACCACTAGTATCAACAGTTATAACCAGGCAACCACTAGTATCAACAGTTATATCTAGGCAACCACTAGTATCAACAGTTATATCTAGGCAACCACTAGTATCAACAGTTATATCTATGCAACCGCTAGTATCAACAGTTATATCTAGGCAACCACTAGTATCAACAGTTATATCTAGGCAACCGCTAGTATCAACAGTTATATCTAGGCAACCACTGGTATCAACAGTTATATCTAGGCAACCACTAGTATCAACAGTTATAACCAGGCAACCACTAGTATCAACAGTTATATCTAAGCAACCACTAGTATCAACAGTTATATCTAGGCAACCACTGGTATCAACAGTTATATCTAGGCAACCACTAGTATCAACAGTTATATCTAGGCAACCACTAGTATCAACAGTTATTTCTAGGCAACCACTAGTATCAACAGTTATATCTAGGCAACCACTAGTATCAACAGTTATATCTAGGCAACCACTAGTATCAACAGTTATAACCAGGCAACCACTAGTATCAACAGTTATATCTAGGCAACCACTAGTATCAACAGTTATATCTAAGCAACCACTAGTATCAACAGTTATATCTAGGCAACCACTAGTATCAACAGTTATATCTAGGCAACCACTAGTATCAACAGTTATATCTAGGCAACCACTAGTATCAACAGTTATATCTAGGCAACCACTAGTATCAACAGTTATATCTAGGCAACCATTAGTATCAACAGTTATATCTAGGCAACCACTAGTATCAACAGTTATATCTAGACAACCACTAGTATCAACAGTTATATCTAGGCAACCACTAGTATCAACAGTTATATCTAGGCAACCACTAGTATCAACAGTTATATCTAGGCAACCACTAGTATCAACAGTTATATCTAGGCAACCACTAGTATCAACAGTTATATCTAGGCAACCACTAGTATCAACAGTTATATCTAGGCAACCACTAGTATCAACAGTTATATCTAGGCAACCACTAGTATCAACAGTTATATCCAGGCAACCACTAGTATCAACAGTTATATCTAGACAACCACTAGTATCAACAGTTATATCACAGAGAAAATGGCTCTATATTAAGAACTTTCTGAGAGGAGACTAATCATCAAACAGGCAATGAAATGGGAATTAGAGGGAATGATGAAACGAGGACGTTGAAGAGAAGCCCTAAGAGAAACGTTGGTGAGATAAGCAAAAGGTGAACTAGATTCTTTCCATGATTTTAAAGTGATTACTTAGGAGAGAATGGAATGCAGAAACAGACTGCCAGTCCTGTATTGCCGATAGCCACAATTCCACTCTTTAAGATGGGTTTGAGTTAGGGCCAGTTCTGCATGTTTTGGGCCCGTTAAAAGCGGTGACATCGTGGAATATATAACACGCGGTATCACCGGCCGGTGGAGAGAACGGAGAAAGCTTCTCGAATAAAACAGTAAACAGAGACACCCCTGTAATGTTTAGCAAAGTTCACGAGCCTGGTAAAGTATGAATGGAAAATGACCAAGTGTAAAAGTGGGTGGAACTTGGGCCTGGAAACGTGAGGAGAACCTGAATATTCACAGTCAGGTAGCCGTACGGACGGGTAGACAGAAACATGGACAGACAGTCAGTTGGAAATCCTCTTCAGGACATAGAAAAGCAACCCGGTTTAGGTTCAGTAGTTTGTCACTGCTTCTGAACGTCACAGCGCTTACACCGTTCTTAAAATCAATACAGATGGGTATGCTACCAAATCACCAGCAGCTGACCTCAAATCCTGGCATGTCTAAATTGTAAAACTGCCTTTACAACCAAACACGTCGACAGATAGACAAATAAACAAGACAGGAAATATTTAGGGCTCGAAACCTAGCATTCCGTTATATTCTGTACAATACTCTCCTTAACAAGCTGGGATCCATTCCAGTACCCTTGGCCTCTTTCTACAACATTCGCTTAAGGTTTTGTTTACTTTATTTATTTATTTTTATTTATTTATTTATTTATTTATTTATTTATTTATTTATTTATTTATTTATTTATTTATTTATTTATTTATTTGTTTGTTTGTTTGTTTGTTTGTTTGTTTGTTTGTTTGTTTGTTTGTTTGTTTGTTTGTTTGTTTGTTTGTTTATTTATTTATTTATTTATTTATTTATTTATTTATTGGTGAGGGGTTAGTTTTTTTCTACCCCTTTCTCTCCCATTTTGATGCCTGTTTGGTAATGATATTAAAACATGGATTTCAAATATTTAAAAAAATATAATGATAATAAAGATTCATTTCTTCTTCTTCTTCTTCTTCTTCTTCTTCTTCTTCTTCTTCTTCTTCTTCTTCTTTTTCTTCTTCTTCTTCTTCTTCGCGTTCACTGGCTGTAAACTTCGGCTGAAACTTATGGGATTTCGTCCATCTTCGGACTTTAGTCTTGTTCAAGAATCTAAGTGATGAGTACACATCCGTTTCATACATCTGGCTTATTTGTATGCAGACTATTAGTTCCTTGCCACTTAGGCAGATGTACTCCGGCTTCAGAGGATGCCCAAGTTAGTCGACTCTTTCGACATGTTTGTTGGAGAGGCGGGAGTTCTATTCTTGTTTTCCCTCACAATGGACCACAGGAACCCATAAGGGGGAATTTACATATTGAAACATGGATTCAAACAGAAAGGAAACTTACTGTGGCAAAAGCGGACCTGACCCCATCGGTGACCGCCACCGTTAGGTTGTAGCTACTCCGTGTCTCACAGTCAACAGTCTTTGCCAGAAAGATGGATCCATGGTCCGGCTGGATTGTGAACTTGTCATCATCATTACCACCTGGAATAGAGAACCACACACGCACTGAACAGGAACGTTAGCGTGTAGGTATTTGTGGATAAATTATATGGTGAATGCAGAATTTACATTAGTGCACTCCAGACATTCCACGCGTGCTCTGTCTCCTTCTTCAGTGCCAACTAAGAGTCGACATGCTCACAGTACTAGTTGCAATCATTACGGTCTGAGGAGAGTGGCACTGCGAGGAGTTACCGGGGGATCTGGCCGGGGCTCAACACTCAGGGGAAGGTTGAGACGGATATACAATCAGACGGTTACTGGTACCATCGGAATTGGAACTCTTCGCAAGCTGCTGAAGATTGGGGGGGGGGGGGGCTGAGCACTTACAGGATTGTCCCGAGTGCTGTGATGTCGATTCTTAATTCAACATTCGACATTCTCCTTACACTCAGGAAATGTCACATTATGATCTTTTGTATTGTAATTGATAAGTACTTTAGCCGAAACGTTTGGTTGCATTCGTGCGCTTCTTTTCCTTTCCCCGTGTTGGAGTTTCTAATCACTGTTTATGTTAAATTGCGTGGTGGTATTAACAAACAACTCTGCTGTCGCTCCTATTTTCGAAATTTCAGGCATTTCAGTTTCAACCGCTGGTCATTATCGTTTCCGGAATTCGTGGCATTTCCGGTGTGCAGTTAAATAGATACTGGCATGGGGACAGATAAACAATACATGCAAAGACTGTTTTTTGTGGACGAATATGTTATACGCCTACACTTACACTTGTGCACTTTAACACACACACACACTTACACTTGTGCACTTTAATACACACACTTACACTTGTGCACTTTAATTCACACACTTACACTTGTGCACTTTAATACACACACTTGTGCACTTTAATACAAACACTTACACTTGTGCACTTCAATACACACACACTTGTGCACTTTAATACACACACTTACACTTGTGCATTTTAATGCACACACTTACTCTTGTGCACTTTAATACACACACTTACACTTGTGCACTTTAATACACACACTTACAGCTGTGCACTTTAATACACACACTTACAGTTGTGCACTTTAATACACACACTTACACTTGCGCACTTTAATACACACACACTTGTGCACTTTAATACACACACTTACACTTGTGCACTTTAATACACACACTTATACTTGTGCACTTTAATACACACACTTACACTTGCACACTTTAATACACACACACTTGTGCACTTTAATACACACACTGACACTTGTGCACTTTAATAAACACACTAACACTTGTGCGCTTTAATACACACACTTACACTTGTGCACTTTAATACATACACTTACAGCTGTGCGCTTTAATACACACACTTACACTTGTGCACTTTAATACATACACTTACAGCTGTGCACTTTAATACACACACTGACACTTGTGCACTTTAATAAACACACTAACACTTGTGCACTTTAATACACACACTTACACTTGTGCACTTTAATACACACACTTACACTTGTGCACTTTAATACACACACTGACACTTGTGCACTTTTATTTACACAAAAATTCTTAGAATGCCGCAGGTCAAGAGGAAGACACACACACTGACACTTGTGCACTTTTATTTACACAAAAATTCTAAGAATGCCGCAGGTCAAGAGGAAGACACACACACTGACAGTATACGTGTGATAAAGAAGATAAGGAGAAAATAAGTAAAGAACAATATGAATAGCCTTGTTTGGTCCCAATCCGTCAGCGTTGATGCTCTGTCCATGCATCTTCCGGCGTGCAACCTACTATCTTAACCTCAAAGACGGCACTGACATGCCTTGCCAGGCTTCTCTCAGAGGTCATGTAATCATGTTAGTGCCAGAAAGACATCCTATTTATCAGCCTAGTCCCATCCGGACAGATGCTATCAACTCAGACTGTGAGTTGGCCACCTCATGATCTGGTAGTGCGATCGATCGATAGTGCTGACGAAATATTCACATATCGATTTTGGCAAACAGAAGAAAATAAAAAGACATTTTTCTAATCTGGCCATTATTTGCTACTGTCTAACGGTGATGTTTTTACTAACGGTGATGTTTTTACTAACGGTGATGTTTTTACTAACGGTGTCTGCTGCAAAAAGAGCACACACAAAAAAAAGGTTCTATTGTTTAAAAGATGTTTACAGATCAGCGGATTGACTTAACAACTCTCTTTCTCACCCTTACTGATAAAGACCTGTTGAAAGATTATTTTTTTAATCATGAGATGTGTTGATTCTGCTTAGAATATTCCAGTCTTCTTCTTCTTTTTCTTCTTTCGCCCTTAAATGGACGGTTGTCACGCTGTGATCTGGTTAACAGCTAGCTTCAGGTAGTTCTGCCTTTCGGTCCAACAGTCTTTATTTAGTTGTTTTTTTACGACACACTTGTTAAGAGACAGCTTATCTATCTTATCTCCCAAAATGGTACCCTCGAACCACACGGATAAACGGCAAAGACATATTGCAAATAATATTTTTTCATCTTGATAAAAGTCTACTTTTGCTTGGGCAGGAAGTCGTTGTAGTGACGTTTATAATGTTGGTATTCCAACATTATCATCGTGTGTTGTTATATTTAGAGTGTAATGTATTTAGGGAAATACATTTGACAATTTCAGCTTGTTAGACCCAGCAACACCGTAATTTAGTGTCAATTATTTTCAATGGGAAACAAATGCCTTGAAACTAGAGCCATTTAGAATTCGCACGACGTCTCGGAATGGATTAAGTTCAAATTCCGATGTCACTTGGCTTTGCTTGCTTTGCGACACACAAAAATAGGTCTTGTTCAACCAGTATCATTGAAGCGTGAGCTTTAGGTTATAATTGTGACCAGGTTATGTGAGCCACATAAAATTGCTTAGCACTGCTCGCCACCAGGTTGCCATAAAAAAGGACACCTGCAGTGTTGATGGGATCAAAGAAGACAGACCCACATACTGTCCCGACCCACGACGATGTCGTCTACGGCCCAGCTACTATGCGATCCGGTCGCCGATGGAAGTACAACTGTATACAGAAGACATAAATCTCAGTCAGGGCGGTCATAATTAACACCCTTCATCACATTAACGCCCCACATCTCATTAATATCGCACAACACATTGACGGAAAGGCTAGAATACAGGTGGCGTTTGACACTAGCAACAACAAACTTCAGCGCCGCCTGTCGTCACCCTTTTCACCTTGTCGTTAGCATATGTCAAAATGTAGACATTTCCCCATGTGTCGTCTTGTTGTTCAAACTGCCACCATCTTGTGCCCCTTACAATGCCACTTCTAACTTGGCATATTCAAGAGGTGTTTTTATTTTGCTGACAATGGGTCTTAAATCAGACAGGTCCAGTTTAAAAACTGTTACCTCAACCTGTCTCTTCTGTACTCGTTTCTCCACATGCCTTCTCTTCTCTCCGGGAGGCGCCATGATGTGGCGGTTAGACTCGCCAGCGGATTCGAAGGTCGTGGGTTCGAATCCGAAACGGATCCGGACTTTTCTCAAAAATGACCTTTGCTTCCAGGTCGACTGAGCCTTACAATTAGTACCAGGTAATGTCCTTGGAATTTAAAGCGGCCCGTATGATGTTGACCATATCATTCATTGAGTGTCGACTGGGTTCTTTTCTTTGAATTCACCCCCATCTGGGGGAATGCTAGATTCCGTGGAGAGTTCCCGGGAAAGTCCAATAATATAGGGGTGATATGGTTAAAATGAACACCGGCTTACACTAACCCTAATCCTCCCCACCACCCTTTCCACATGATTTTGGAATTTCCGAGAACTCCCCATGAAATTTCGGAGTCCTTCTAGGGGTGAACTAGACGAAAAGTAGCATCGATTGGTCTATAAAACATAGGTCTACCCAATATTCCCTATACGCCTGCAGGCGTGGGAAAAGGGCCCTTTACTGTTGTTATCTCTATTCGTTTCTGTTGCAGTCCTCCTTGCATTATTATTATCGGAATTATCATCGACACGTACATCGATACAATTTTTAAAACAAATTTTAGTCTCTGTTGGAAATCGAAGGAGGAAGATAGAGATGGCTTGGGTATGTTTGCTGAATACGTTAAACAGTTAAAGTCAGGAGAATCGACTACATTGCACTGGTTTTTATCCCATATAGCTCGGCCTCTGCAAAAAAGGCTAGCCGCCTACCGAAAGCGTCGCATAAACCACGGAACTCTGTAGCCCAGGTGACGATCCCCACGGATCTCCATAAACGTTACACTGGTAAACCGAACGACGCAGCTGCGAAACGAACGCACGACCTTCAGAGGTGAGGTAAAAGGCCTGACCACTGGGCTAGTGAAACTATGGCAAGGACAGTTCTCCTATGGACGGCCAATTGAAACTTAGACGCAAAGGACTTAAGAGAACCTGGAGGACGTAGAAAAGGGAAGGAAGGAACATAAAATGTACATCGGATAAAAAAGACGGAAAAGCAACAGACTGGCATCAGCGGAAATCACTAATGGATGCCTTATGCGTCTACAGCCAAATGAAGAGGGTATGGATAGATTAAACACGGCCAAGAGTCAAGTACCTTAGCCACTAAACTGCAAATCTGTGGGTATTACTATCATCTTGCGCTCTATGGGGCTAGACGCCCGCCTGCGGATCGGAAGGTCGTGGGTTCGCATCCTGGCGGAGCCGGACTTATTTCAAACAGGACCTTGACTCCCAGGTTGATCCAGCCTTAAGTGGGTACCAGGTGCAGTTCTGGGAAGTAAATGCGGCCGGTGTGGTGCTGACCACATCACGCACCAAGTGCCGATGGATCTATAAATATATAGGTCTAGCGCTAAATTCCCAATACGCCTAAAGGCTTGGAAAAGGGTTCATTACTTTTACTCTACTTTATGGCTTTTCATCTCCATTTCCTTTACACCCTTCTGTCTCTCTCATACACACACAGACACAACATGCATGCTCACAATTACTCCAATTTCGCTCCCCTCTCACACTCCTCTCGTTCCACCCCTGTCTGTTTTCTACTTTCCTCTCCGCCGAGAACGCTTTGTTTCATTTCTTGTATTTAAAAAAAAACAGAACACGTTTACCACCCCCCCCCCCCCCCCCCCCCCCCCCCCCCCAACTCGCCGTTTATCATTTACTCTAAGCCTACAATGAACCTGTCATTTATTGTCTTTCCCCTGAGTAATTGGAAGCACTTGCAGAATTACTACTGAGCGCCTGTAGTTTGTTTACGTCATTCTTTCTTCACCTGTGATGCCAACCTAAGGCGCGTTATTTGTGTGATCGAGGTAGATCTGCGGGGACGAGTGTCCGCAGTAGAAAACATCAACACATAAAGTGATGCAAGCAGTTGCAGATCGCAGACTGTGGAGAGGCCTGATCGCTTACGCTAGTCAGCATGGCACTTGGGAAGAATGATGCTAATGATGATGATAAATAACGCAAATCTGGCCTTTTTATATGCAGACTGTTGCTGGATCCTTGCTTCCCAGGCAGATGCACTTCGTTCTCGAAGAAACCCCTATTTAGTCGACTCTTACGACATGCTTGCAGGGGAGACAGTGGGTTTACTACCTCTCCCTCCCCATAATGGAGCCCTGGAACTTTCACGAAAATACTATACGTGATGGGCAAGGTATCATTTACTGCTCTCTCGCTTTCTCTCTCTCTCTCTCTCTCTCTCTCTCTCTCTCTCTCTCTCTCTCTCTCTCTCTCTCTCTCTCTCTCTCTCTCTCTCTCTTTCGTTCTGTGTGTCTCTTCCACATACACACACACTCGCATGTGCACACACACACACTCAAACTTTCCCTAAATCGGTAAATGGTCGGGCGAGTGGTTACCTAAACCTTCTCGGGAAAAGTATTTCCTAGCAGCACTTTAGGTCATGTTACTAGCACGACTGACTGGGGTGATCCAATGATGAACTGCACCTGTGGGGTGCCCAACGATGGCGCACTCGGTCCTGTTGATGCTTTCCTACTCGCATACCTGAAGAGACTTTTACTCTCGTTCGGACTGGTTTGCTTAGGTACCTACGCCAGGTAAGCGGAATACCGCAATGTTAATTCACTTTAATAATAATAATAATAAGAAGAAGAAGAAGAAGAAGAAGAAGAAGAAGAAGAAGAAGAAGAAGAAGAAGAAGAAGAAGAAGAAGAAGAAAGAAGAAAGAAGAACAAGAACAAGAAAATGAAGAAGAGCAAGAAGAAGAACAATAAGAACGAACAAACTTTATTTTCGAAGGGTTACAAATTGGGCACACCAGTCCGTCTGACATTCGGCCCTTCTAAGCAGTCATTTTTCAGAGTACCAATGCCTGTTATCAATAATGCATGTAGTGTATATAATAAGGAAATACACATTATAGAATAAAGCATACACACATCATGTGTACATAATCTTACACACTCACACACGGGCATATATACTCTTACATTCTCATGCATGCACACTCATCTACAGACATAATAATATTAATAAGAAGAAGAACAAGAAGAAGCAGAAAAATACACTGTTTAAACAAAAACAAAAATCTCAGTTATTGGGTGTCACGTTTTCATTTTTTTTCATGGGAAAGCCGGTACGCTTAAAAATTAGCGATAACCCAGATGCAAAAGAACTGTCAAAAGATTGAACAAGGCATTCTTGTGTACAATTTCAACAATGTCACTCCTAACATTATAAAGATTTTGAATGTCAAAAATAGTAGAATAACAATTATAAACGTGTCGTAACTACGTGCGTAACGTTAACGCTTGGGCAAACACATTGCTATCTGCTATTATTATATGCAGACTATTGGTTTCTCGCCTCTCAGGCAGATGCACTCCAACTTTGAAGGAAAACCCGTCTAATTAGTCGTCCTGTACGACATGCTTGTTACTGGGGCGGTAGGTCTATTATTTGCCCCCCCCCCCTAAATGGGGCCCCGCAACCCACACAGGGAAAATCTGCTGATGATATTCCACCATGCCATCACTTTAACTTCAGGCTATCAAGCTCATCTTTCTTGGTCTGTCCCTGCCTCTTCTACCATCGATCTTTCCGGTCACCGCAATGTTCTCAGCTGTCTCTCTTCCCTTCACATGACCAAACAACACTGTCTTCGCTGGGACGAATTCTGTCCGTATTCCATAGCTGTGGGTTTCAAGCTGTACAACAGACATGGCCACTGAAGACTCCTTTTCCTTTTAGGGATGCCTAGTTGGTCATGTACCTTAGTACTCTTGTTTCCATAGCCAGGTATATACGCCGTTTGAATGTGAAAGGTTCGATTCCGGCACGGTAACTATAGAATGACAGACTTGGGAATTAAGATCGGCACAGCAAAAAACGAGACGCACACCAGACACGCCAGAAGACTTGTTAATCAACATAGAACTGGTACTATTAGCCATCAGACATTGAGGATTATACTGAGGGGAGGATTTGGGCACCTATGGACATGTCCGGAGTTCAATGATGATAACCCAACTAACTAACTAACTAGCTAACTAACTAACTGGTGTTAACATTCCTGCACGGCTGATTTTACATTTCTGCACGGCTGATGTTAAAATTGCCTAGCTGTTGATGTTAACATTTCTGCATGGATGATGTTAACATCTTTGCACAGCTGATGTCAAAATGTGTGCACGCCTCGTGTTAACATTTCTGAATTGACAGTGCTTACATTTCTGCACTGGTTACTTTTATTAATTAACATTTCTGAACTGTAGATATTGTCGGCGTCATTGACTTAGGTGTTATGAACGAGCTTCGTAATACCGGTGTGCCGGGTTTTATCCCAGCTGCGGACCTTGCGCCTCGCGTTGGTTTCCACAGTGGTATCGAGAAGCCGACTGTCCAGAAAGCAATGGCAAACTACTGGACGTAAATTTGCCTAAAAAAACCGCAACAGCCAAAAAATGCTGGGGTTGGTTCTGCAACGTCCTGTAAAGGATACACAACTAACTTTAGATGTTAACAATATCGTACGGTTAATATTAACATTTCTACACTGCTAGTCTCAACATTTCTGCACGGATGACTTTCAACATTTCTGCACGGATGTCGTTAACACGTCAGCACTGCAGATGTTAACATTTCTGCACCTATTATGTTTACGTCCTGACAAGGCTACACCCCCAGACACACACACACAATAGGGCCGGCTGTAAACTTGTCAGTGTCACCCACTGCTCTTACCTGGCATGTCAAAGCAACCAGGAGCCTTCGTGCTCTCAGAGTTTGGTTCATACATTCTAGACTGAAATCGGTTACCCACAGTCTGTTAAAACAGGGGCTTCTTTAGTGTGTCCACGGTTGTCTGCGTTTATGCGGTGTGTGTGTATACGCGCGGGCGCGCGTGCGTGCGTGTATAGTATTTACTGGGGAGCCAGGGGTGGGAGGGGGGAGGGGGTCTGGCACCTTGAGTTCCCCTTCCCCCTGTCTCCGAAAAAGCAGTGCCTCCCGAGCACCTAAATTTAAAAAGTTAAGCTTACCCTTAACCCAGCTATATATAGAAGTTCTTTTTTTTTTTTCCCACTATATATATAGACACAATTCTGAATATATCACTGTATACAATTGCCATTCTGCACATTAGTGTTATTATTATTAAGCACTCGAAGAAAGCTCTGGTTTCTTGAAGTCCCCTCAGAAAAAGCAAAATGGACTGAATGCCCTCCCCCTCCCCATCTTTGTAATGTTTGGTGTCCCTGGACGTGTGCGTTCATTCGTGGATGTGTAGATGTGTGTGGATGTGTGCGTACATGTGTGGACGTGTGCGTTCATTCGGGTTGGGGTTGGTTCTGCAATGTCCTGTAAAGGATACGCAACTAACATTTAACAAACTGACAATCTCTGCTGTTTGGTGAGTTCTGTAATACTTACTTTACACTAGTTTAAGCGGTGTGCTTGAAGCAGCAGCAGAAGATTACAACAAGCAGCAGCAGTAGTAGTAGTAGTAGTAGTAGTAGTAGTAGTAGTAGTAGTAGTAGTAGTAGTAGTAGTAGTAGTAGTAGTAGTAGTAGTCTTAGTAGTAGTAGTAGTAGTAGTCTTAGTAGTAGTAGTAGTAGTAGTAGTAGTAGTAGTAGTAGTAGTAGTAGTAGTAGTAGTAGTAGTAGTAGTAGTAGTAGTAGTAGTAGTAGTGCCATCGTTAGCAGTAACAGTGCTGGTGGTCGCAGCAGCAACAGTAGAAGTAACAATATTTGCAGTTGGTACAGTAGTAGTTACAGCAGCCAGTCAACACCTAACGACGCAGCCGCTCAACATGAAAAGAAAAGAAGAAGTGAAAGCAAGAGGCCGTTCTAGGAGAACATGGATTGATGACATCAAAGAGCTTCTACATCGACATGGAATGACAGTAGCCACTGCTGTCCATCAAGCAATGGATCGCAAACTGTTCCTCCCTACAAGGCTTAACAGCAGAAGTGGAAATTGATGATGAGGATGAGGATGACAGATGTAGTAGTTAGCAGTAGCAGTCATATCCATACCTATATCATCCTCTTAAACCATTCTTGATGTGCTTAAGGGAGCTCCCACGTGTTATTCACCCTGCTACCTAACTAATAACAGATCCAACTAACGCACCACTTGCTGTTCCGTAGTATATTTTCTTTACAGCTATACGTTTAACACACTACCGGGTTGAGCAGCAGAAAGCAAAGGGCAAGAACTGCCGAAGCCGGTTGCTCTCACGGGGGAAGAGAGTAGCGCACTCGACATCACTACTTGGCATTTCCTCGTCGGTTGGTTGTAGCTCCATCTGCTCCAACAGCTTGAGCAAACATTTGCCGTGATCGACAGGTGGTGAGATGGAGGAGGTAGTTACTGTAGGCGTGTGTTCAAGCCGAGAAAGGAATCGTTGCGTTCGCTCATTCACTCCACAACCGGTTTACTAGCGAATGTTGGCTGGCGTATAACAAAATGTATTTAAAAAAGTTAAATATAAAAATTACCAATATTATACTTCTCGTCTTTTTTAGGACGAAATTTTTCGTTATTTAAATCCCTACTTTGACTTTTGCCAAGGGCCGCAATATAGCCTGGCCATAAATATGGCCTAAAAGCTGAACGCGGTTTCTAGGACCTCTCCACGGTGATCCTTACCCACATGGTGGCATATTGTGTCATCGGGTGTTTATCGCTTGTGTGATGTCCTGGTGGGGTAGAAAGTCAGTCAGTCAGTCAGTTAAAAAAAAAAAAAAAACACATAAAGAACACTTATCCTAGACTTCCTGATAATTAATTCCCACCTACACAATGACCTGAACTCCCAGGTCAACCCAGCCTTATATGGGTACCAGGTAAAGTCCTGGGAAGTGAAAGCGACAGGCGTGATGCTGACCACCTCATCCACTAAGTGACGATTGGTCTATAAAATATAGGGCTAGCCCTAAATGTCCAGTACGACTGGAGGCATGGAAAAGGGTCCTATACATACACTGGACCTCAAGTTACTTAACCAACGGCTGCCTAGCATATCTGGTTTAAATGGTTTAAGGGTTCATGAGATTTGCTCCAGTTGGATCCTTACCCGCGAAGATTTACAGGTTAGAGCAGTTTGGTGCAGACGTTACGGGTGCTTAATTAGAAATCATTTTCAGGTTGAACATGGTATCAAGGATTTGTCGGTTGGCTTGCCATCCAGTTTGAGAGTTGTGTAACTATATGGTCGTCAAACCGTCATATAAACAACCCGGGGGGGGGGGGGGAGAGAGAGAGAGACGCAAGGAAGAAATCAACAAAACCGACTGTCTACATTTAGAGTTAACAAAGAACAACCAAAGGAAGACAGAAATGGGGCCGCCATGATCCTTTCAACATATTTAGAGATAAATATATTGACTCTGGCTCTTCAAGCAACTGAGATTTGCATTTACTGTGTGCACATATTTTTGGCTTGTACCGGGACTAATTTGTGTTCACCAGTTCTTTAAATAGGACAGCGAGGGACATTCCATTTGATTTTCAGTGTCATGGGAAGGGAGCAAGTAGGGGGAGTTTGAATAATGGGAAGACAGAAGTAAGGGTTGTATCAAAGAAACGAATTATTCCTAAATGTGCAATAAAAGTCGATGGTGTTATTTTAGGACAAGTACAGAAATTTAAGTATCTGGGCACATGGATAACATCAGATAGAAGATGCATAACTGAGATAAGAAACAGACAGGCAAAAACTGCATTTTATAAAATGAAAAACATCTTGTGCAATATATATATTCTTGTCATTGAGAGTTAGAAAAAGAATTCTTGTTTGCTACATACATCCAGTTTTAACATATCGCTGTGAATCCTGGACAATCTGTAGGCAGACCAAACAATTTCTGGAGGCCTCGGAGATGTGGTTTTACAGAAGAATGCTTAGAATACTTTGGACAGCCGAAAAGAGCAACCAAGAGGTTTTGAAAGAGGCGGGAGACCGAAGACAACTTATCACAGACATCAGAAGGAGACAGTCATTATTTTTCGGCCATATTATGAGAAGAGGGAAAATAGAACATGTTGTGACTACTGGAAAGATCTGCGGAAGGAGGGATAGAGGAAGACAACGAGAGAAGATGTTTGACAGTCTTGTTGCATGGCATAGAGGTGTGTCGCCACACGAAATGATACATGCTGCAGGAGATCGCAGATTATGGAGAGTCATTATCGCCCACGCCAGTCGGCAAGGCACCTGGTGATGATGATGGGGAAACGCGATTGCATTGAAGTTGAAACCCCGACTAAGAGATAAATAACTAAATAACTAACACATTTAACAAGTTTGTAAACTCCGGCAGAAAGTTCGTCCACCTCTGGATGTTGGCCTTGTTCCAGAACTTGAGTTTTGCGTGCACACCTGTTTGACAGATCTGGCTTATTATTTGTGTGCAGACTTGCTTGTTCGCCTTTCAGGAAGACGCACCCAGACTTCGAAAGAAACATCCTTAATTAATCAGTAGGCTTTTACGACATTTCTTCTTCTTCTTCTTCTGCGTTCGACATCAGTCATGCTAAACTCTGAGTCCCGTCTGGGTCACAAATAGGATTGTGCGTTTAAGGTCGCCACTGGTCCCCCATAGCTTCTCTTGCAATGTGGCTCCCTTGGGCCAGATCCACAGTCTTTGCTGGGAGAGGACTTTTACGACATGCTTTTGGGGAAGTGGGTCTACCAAAAATATGAACATATTTGGGGTAAGTTTTTTAGTTACAATATCTTAAAGCCCGTACGGTGAACTGGTTTTGCGTAGATGTTTGAGGATTTGTGTGTGTAAGTGTGTGTGTGTGTGAGTGAGAGAGAGAGAGAGAGAGAGAGAGAGAGAGAGAGAGAGAGAGAGAGAGAGAGATTAGAACCCGCTACCTAGTCAATGATCCAGCAAGGGAGCAGATTCATGTCACTCTGCCAGATGACAGTGTTCTGACACAATGAAGGATAATTTACGATTTGTTTATAGTTGCTTTTTTGTGTCTGTTGTTCAGTAGGATTTCTAACACTCTAATTCTGCATCACTTGCAGTCTCTGTATGCCACTGTCTGCTGAATCAGTACAGAAAAGGGTTGGATTTTTGTTTTTAAAGAAATTTAATCCTTTCAACAAAATGCGAGGGGAAATAAAAACAAAACACAAAACTATGGGTGAGTGTGTTTTTGCAGGAATGAATCAAAATCCACCTTGTTTGGAGTGTGGCGCCGATATAAACACGGTGTGAACTGACACCGCAACACAAGGCGTCGAATTCTTTGTTAGAGGAAGATTAAATGAATTCCGGAGAAACGTTTTCTGTTTATAAGATATAGTTTGGGTTTATTGGCCGGATGGTGTAATGATAGCAAGTTTGTAGTAAAAAGAAGTAAAGTAGAAGGGGGGGGGGCAGAAGAAATAAAACAAGCGCTGGTGATAAAAACAGATACGTAACAAGCAGAAGAGAAATGATATTGAATGTTGTATTAAGAATAGACATCAAAGCACTTGGGACATTCCAAAAAGCGCTCCATCCCCATCTTCAGCAGCAGTTTTAGTTCCGATGGTACCAGTAACAGTCTGATTGTATTTTCATCTCGCTTTTGCCTTGAGTGTTGAGCGTGGGCCACATCCCCTGGTAGCTCCTCACACCGCCATTCTCCCCAGGCCGCGATAATCTATTTGTGCCACCACAAAGAAAGTTAAAGAAGCAGCAACAGCAAAAAGAAAAAAGAAAGAAAGAAAGAAAGAAAGAAAGAAAGAAAGAAAGAAAGAAAGAAAGAAAGAAAGAAAGAAAGAAAGAAAGAAAGAAAGAAAGAAAGAAAGAAAGAAAGAAAGAAAGAAAGAAAGAAAGAAAGACAGACAGACAGACAGACAGACAGACAGACAGACAGACAGACAGACAGAAACAAAGAAAGAAACAAAGACAGACAGACAGACAGACAGACAGACAGACAGACAGACAGACAGACAGACAGACAGACAGAAAGAAAGAAAGAAAGAAAGAAAGAAAGAAAGAAAGAAAGAAAGAAAGAAAGAAAGAAAGAAAGAAAGAAAGAAAGAAAGAAAGAAAAAAAGAAAGAAAGAAAGAAAGAAAGAAAGAAAGAAAGAAAGAAAGAAAGAAAGAAACAGAAAGAAAGAAACAGAAACAAACAAACTCCTTCGAAGTCGAAGTACAGCTGCCCATGAGGCAGGGAACAGTAAAACGGTTGTACACGCAAAAATCAGGCCCAGGTGAAAGCCAAAAGTCCAAGCGGACGATTAACCTTGACCTTCCGCCGGAATTCACAGCCGGTGAACGATAAATAAAAAATAAAAAAACAAGACCAGTAACCTTATGAGTTTTTAGACCCCTGCCAACAAAGACACCTAAAACAAGGCAGCTGACAGTGCTCACATCTAAAACATGGCAACTGACAGTGCTCACATCTAAAACAAGGCAGCTGACAGTGCTCACAGCGAAAGACTGTCAACTAACGGAACGTACTGCACCTGTGTGCCGACAGTCACCGACGTACGAACTGAGGTCTGGGCTGTCCGTGTCGCCAGCCAAATCTCACACATGCCACATGTCTGACATCTATACTTCTGCCACTACATCAAGTGTTATGAGGCTTGTACATTGCAAAGTGGTTTACAGCTAGGATGTGATATTTGAGTCTTTCGGCCCAGCACATCCAATCTCAGCGAATCGTTTTTGTCTTACTTACCTGAGCTGCCGTCACCATATAAAATGCAACCAAATAGGAATCATAGATCAAATTGCATACAAACATCTTTTTTGAATGGCGAAGAAATTTTCTTCGTCTTCTGTGGTTTGGTAGGTTGCAGTTGCATTGTGGTTTACTGCTAGTCTGCGATTTCCGCGCCATTTGGGTGAGATATACCTAATTTTAACAAATCCTTAATTAGTCGCCGTTTACGACAAGCTTGTTAGTGGTGAGTCCCGTTCACCCCCTCCCCTCAAGAAGAAGAAGAAAAAGGAGGAGGAGGTTGTGGAGGAGGAGGAGGAGGAGGAGAAGAAGAAGAAGAAGAAGAAGAAGAAGAAGAAGAAGAAGAAGAAGAAGAAGAAGAAGAAGAAGAAGAAGAAGAAGAAGAAGAAGAAGAAGAAGAAGAAGAAGAAGAAGAAGAAGAAGAAGAAGAAGAAGAAGAAGAAGAAGGAGGAGGAGGAGGAGGAAAAACAAAGACTCTAGTGGCATAACGAGCAAATGATGCTAACAGATGTTATGGATCAATCGGCATCCACTGGTTGCCCCTACTTCCTACTACATTTCCCGGTACTCATACTTGGCTGGGTCAACCTTGGACAAAAGAACGCAAATCAAATGGTTCACCGACTTGGCGAGAATGCCCTGTGACGCTCTACCATGCAAGGCACTAGGAGAAGAGAACGATGTACAGCAAGAACAAGATGAACAGATATCATCAGAGAAACTCTACTACAGGAGGGCGAATAGTCTTTGTTTGAGGCGGTCAGGGGAGCAAATAAGCCGACGCTTTTATCTTTACCGACACCCGAAGCGGTAAAAGAGAAAGTAAAGAAGAAGAAAAAGAAGAAGAAGAAGAAGAAGAAGAAGAAGAAGAAGAAGAAGAAGAAGGAGAAGAAGGAGAAGAAGAAGAAGAAGAAGAAGAAGAAGAAGAAGAAGAAGAAGAAGAAGAAGAAGAAGAAGAAGAAGAAGAAAGAAGGAAGAAGAAGAAGAAGAAGAAGAAGAAGAAGAAGAAGAAGAAGAAATAATGGCAGCCATCATCATCATCAATTTGAACTGGCCAAGTTCAATTGCTACATGGCGAGCTAGCCTCTTTAGATAGCATCAGTTATAATTATGGCTTTTGTTCGTACTGTTATTTCATTGCGTTTCTTAGTGTTGGTGGTTCTAGCTGCATGTTGTCCGTAGGGCCTTCATCTCTTAGTGCTGACTGGTTATACGTCCCTGTCTTTTCTTCTTCAAATCTTCCCCGGTGCAGACTCGAACCCAAGATCGTCGGGCTGACAGACAAGTGTTTGGCTACCGCAGCTGTTATTGTAAATGACCCTAGCGATTCATTCTCCGGCTGCTAACATTTCTACAAAGTGTAAACGATCTGCAAATATAAAATGGGCGCAGGTTATCGGAGGCTCGTTAAATGGCTGGATGATATGTGTGGGCAGATCACGTTACGTTTATGAGGCTGCCAGTCAAAAGCGGATGGCGTGAGCTTTCACCTGTGTTGTGTTGTGGGTTTTTCCACCCGTCTGCCTCTTTATATAATACAGCTGCAGAAATGGCTCTGGAAAATACACATGCATTTCCTGTGCATCATCATCTTCATCGCTGTCTTCTTCAGCAATAGCATCTTTTGCTTGCTTGCTTCTTGTAAAAGAAAAACATAATTCGATCTCGTTCAGACTTGTTCAGCTATGTTGCGATCTTTATTGAGTATGGTTTGCTTGAATATGGTTTCCTTTGGTTCCATTTTGTTGTGTTGTTCTAAACGGTTTAATTGATGTTGCTTCTTCCTTGTATAGAGTTGTTTTATACCTGATGTTGTTGTATCCGAAGGCAAGGGTCTTCTATTTCTTTATTGTGCCACTTTGTTTCGTTCCTGATTATGTCAGGACACATCTGGATATTGTATTTTGGTTCTGTCCTATCCTCTCGTCGTCTTGTGATTCCTGTCTTCTGATTAATTGTTTCTGGCTTCTATTCTTCCTGTCACGTTTTTTCGCTCTGAGCATCTTTTTCCTTTTCACATGCATTTATATGGAAATGACCAAGTGGGTCGCGGGGTTACATTTTGGAGCACAAACAATAGACGTACTGTCCCCCTAACAAGCATACTCTAAGGGGCGACTAATCAGGGGAGTTTCCTTCAAAGTCCGAGTGCTTCTACCTGAGAGGCAATACAAATAGGACATATCTGTAAAACAGATGTGCACGCAAAACTCATGCTCTGGATCAAGACCAGAGTCCAATATTGGACGAACAACCAGAAAATGCAGCAAGAGATTACAGCCGATGAACACGAAGAAGAAGAAGAAGAAGAAGAAGAAGAAGAAGAAGAAGAAGAAGAAGAAGAAGAAGAAGAAGAAGAAGAAGAAGAAGAGGGAGGAGGAGGAGAAAAAGAAAAAGAAAGAAAATAAGGAGAAGGAGGAGAAGAAGAAAATATACGTAAGGTAAAGGACCCTTTTCTACGCGAGAATAGCATACAGGGCATGACCTATATTTTATAGACCAATCGACACTCACTGGGTGATGTGTTTAACATCAAGCCCGCCTCCTTTACTTTCAAGAACTATACATGGTACCCACTCAAGGCTAGGTCGACCTGAGAGCCGATGTCCTTTCTGAATAAATTATAGCATCGTCAGGACCCAAATCCGAGACCTTCCACTCCGCAGGCGAGCGTCCAACCGCTACACTGCAGCGCCTGCCAAGAAGATATATGAAACACACCAAATACCCGTCAATGACGCCTTGGCGTGTGTTTCGCCCCATATAAATACTTGTTTCTCTGTATTCGAGTATGTTCACACATAACGATTGCCGACTCCCAGAATCTCACTCAACCATGACGGTTCCATCTGTGAAGACATCAGTCTTTCTTTTTTTTGCGCACCGCTGCAAGCCAGTAATGTTGGCAGGGTAAACACTGCACCTTATGGCATTCCAATTATGTTACCATATAGTCACCCATCACTTCTAGTGCCAGCCATTGGACCATGTTACAATACCGTCAGTAACTGAAGACAAAGATTCAAAACTTGTACAGCCATCAAGTGGATTGGGAGGCTTTATTCATTCTATTTTCCCACAAACGCGGCTGATAATATACATGTTTTCTTCTTCAACTTTTCTTTTTCTTCTCTTCTCCCAGTTACATCATTGCGTGTAAGGAATTTCCCCATGCTTATTCTAAAGCGCTGTATACTTGAATCTTCATTTTTCTTAGGCTGCTTTTGATGCTGTCGTTCCATTATTTGCTGTCTTCCTGTTGATCTGTACTCAAATGGCCAAACCAACCTATCTATTGCTTTTTAATGAAGTGTCCTAGTCTTTCTCTGATTTGTTTATTTTTTATTGTTTTCTTCATTTACTCGGGCAGCTTTCATAATACATGTAATCTCTTCTAAGATATTCATTTCGTGCAGTTCTTAAACCACTGTTAGGAATTTAATACATTAATTCCTAACTGGTCATTCTTTCCCTTGTTTTCGAATCTTGGAAAGTTTTGAATCTATTTCAGTAACTGTGTTTTTGAATGCTCAGAAAGGAAATATGATTTCATTTAATTAACTACTTTGATCCTAAAATAGTGCTGTGGCGCTTGTAAATTACAACTGGCTGATTTCTTTTAAGATAATAAATTTTAACAAACAAATTGGGTTAAACACATCGTTTTAAAATCACAAACAAACGTATATGTCATGCAAACAGACTTGGTAAACTTTCGTCTTCTTCTTCTTCAGTATTCCAAAAATTTGAGGTTTGTTGCTGTAGGTATCACCCATCTCCATTCAGCTCTCCGACACGCCTTCTATTTCCAGTTGGTGACTTCTCATGTTTGTATGCCTACCTGTGTGTTATCTTTCCACTGCCTTCTGGGTCTTTCTATTGGACTGCTCCCCTCGACACTTGTGTGAAGGCAGCTTGTGTCTAGCTAATATCTGCCATTCTTTCTACATTCCACGACCACTGGTGTCTCTTAACCATTACGATGAGTGGTGATTTAAACAGATTTTGAATGGCTTCTCACTCTCCATTTTCAGCTGTTTGCATCTATGAAATACCCAAGAGTTGTGGGAACTTTGGCTCCATAATTCATAAGATAGGAGAGTGTTGAACAGAATTCAGAAGAAGGCTTGTCATAGAAGTGCAGCGGTTTTACAGTTTTAGGCGCCTAATGGCTTTCCACAATTCCTTCCTGTCGTTCTACTATCCAGGATGCCACCTGACTGTCTGACAATCCTGAGATGACAAACTTGGCAATCTGGATTGCAAGACATCAGAGAACATCCCAGTTTTCCGTTCAACCTTTAAGGAAGTTATACCTGGGGTGCCCATAAAACGTATCCTGCAGCTCATGTGGACTGTTTTTATATAAAACTCATAGGCTGGGGGTCTAGCGATTTGTTTTACAAAATTCATGATAGGTCTAGAATCTGGACCTCACCCATTTATCAAGTACAACCCTCGTGTAAGGTATTAAAAAATTATTATCCGACATATAAATTGTCCCCGTATATACTGCATATGCCATCCGGACTCCCGCTGCCTTCTCATCCATGGTGGTACTCCTTCTGAAGGTACATCAATCTTTGTTTTTGCCCATCGCTGATGGGGAACCCACTTAACTCTACGGAACATTCAGTCCTGTATGCCGTTTTCCCAGACCCGCCTCTTTCACACCTCATCCCCCATTAGCACGCCATAAAACTGACATACAGAAGAGATGCGAGCGTGTTTAACTCCGACATTTACCACCTACTCACGTCTGATAGCTGTGCCAGATGCCAAGTGCGGAAACGTTAGGCATACAATCAACACAGCGACCTCTTGCTCTGCAGAAATCCCGTGTTGCCTCGTCAAGATCTGTGTACATTCAAACTTTCTGCCACAAACCATTGTTGTAATAACTATAACTCCGACCTACTTTTGGCAGCAAGGTACTTGGTGTAACCTCTACATGTGCTCTTATTATAACTTTTTAAGAAGTTCAGCGAGACACACAAAATATATCAACGGACAATCTTTACGCCAGCGACCCACTGGGTATTGGATGCTATTAGACATATTTTCATGATCCCTTGGCACTGCCTGTGTGTTGTTATCAACATCACGCTGGCTGCCTTTACTTCTTGTGAAATTACCTAGTACCCATAACGACTGCCTCGGCCTGGAGGCATAGTTAATTTTGCAGCAAAAAGCAATCCGCCTCCATACGAGTTCAACCTCAAGACTTTCTAGCAGCTACATTACCACAACTCCCGTCCTAGTGGACTGAACTGTCAATAGTTTCACCTAAAATCCGGAGTCAATGCCCTTGGCATTATCGGGCTATTTATTCTTAGGCCGTGCGCGTCTTTTCTTTCCACTGGTCAGACCTCAAAGTGGCAGCTTCGGGAATACGTTGGTTACATAATTGTTGTTTTCGGGTGATTATGTTGTATTCCTTATGTCCTTCTTAGGACGTAATTTTTTGTTATTTGAAGCCCAGCTCTGGCTTTTGCCAGAGGCCGCAATATAGGCAGGCCATCAATGTGGCCAATTGTCTGAACGCGGTTTCTGGGACCTCTCCACGGTGATCCGCATCCGCATGGTGGCACTTTGTGTCATCGGGTGTTTGTCGCTTGTGTGATGACTTGGTGGGGTAGAAAGTCAGTCTGTCAGCCGTTCGGGTGATTTATTTATTTTTTTTAAATGTATGTGATGTGCTAATGAAGGCTCCATAGCCGCAACGTTCACTATTCCGTTTGTTAAACTCTGAAGCTGGCTGGCTGATCCACTTTTCATTTGGTGTTATATCTTTTCACAACTCCCGTTGAACGGGGTACTGGAAATTTACCCTGCTGACGATCGTCGTTGCGGATGTTACATTTTCAGTCAAAAGGTTGTTGTTCAAACGTTATGATAGGGTTTCATTTGTTCTTTGGTGTAATGCTACAGATGGTTTCCCTATTCGCGCATGAACTGTAAGTCACACCTGGCTGCTGTAGGCATGATGGCTGCCTCAATTATAAATTCTTTAGAGGCTGAACAGGGAAGACGAGATTTCCTCTGTTGGCTTGCCGTCCAAACAGATATTTTGTAATCATGTCGATGATACCAGTTACTCTACTATAGTACTAGATTTAATCTAGACCTACGGGTTTCTGGAAAGATCTGTGGAAGGAGGGATAGAGGAAGACAACGAGAGAAGATGCTTGACAGTCTTGTTGCATGGCATAGGGGTGTGGCGGCACACGAACTGATAGATGCTGCAGGAGATCGCAGATTATGGAGAGGCATGAACGCCCACGCCAGTCGGTAAGGCACTTGATGAAGATATGGGTTTCAAAAATAAATTAGTAATTCTTCTTCTTTTTCTTCGCGTACACTGGCTGTAAACTCCAGGGGAAAATTCTGGTTGTTCGTCCACCTCTAGACTTCACTCTTGCTGCAGAACTTGCATGTTGCGTGCACACTCGCGTTACAGATCTGACATGTGTATGCATACTACCTCTCAGGCAGACGCACTGCCGCTATGAAGGATGCCCCCAGTCAGTCGACTCTTACGACATGCTTGTTGTGCCATAGTCTCCAGCATTTGTAGAATATTAAAAACAACAATTGATATGACCTCCATCCACTTCCTTTGGTGAAGTAGCCACCAGATTGCTACTTGCTTTAATGAATTCACGCTGATATAAGAAAGAAAGAAAGAAAGAAAGAAAGAAAGAAAGAAAGAAAGAAAGAAAGAAAGAAAGAAAGAAAGAAAGAAAGAAAGAAAGAAAGAAAGAAAGAAAGAAAGAAAGAAAGAAAGAAAGAAAGAAAGAAAGAAAGAAAGAAAGAAAGAAAGAAAGAAAAGAAAGAAAGAAAGAAAGAAAGAAAGAAAGAAAGAAAGAAAGAAAGAAAGAAAGAAAGAAAGAAAGAAAGAAAGAAAGAAAGAAAGAAAGAAAAGAAGAAGAAGAAGAAGAAGAAGAAGAAGAAGAAGAAGAAGAAGAAGAAGAAGAAGAAGAAGAAGAATACAAAGAAGAAAGTGACCGGAAAAGAAAGCGTTGAAAACAATAGAAAAAGAATAAACGGTAAATAGCAGATCTGTGGTATTATAGAGCTCCACAAACTGCAAACACAATCCAAAAGATTGAGCTGCAGCAGATACATCAACTAGAAGTGCATTTTTTGAGCCACCCGATAGGTTGTTCATCTTCCAGTGACGTTTACTTGGTTAAAATAGAGTTGCCTGAACGGAAAAACACACGCCATCTTTCTGATGTCGAAGTTTACATAATTTATTCTTTTTTAGTGCGAAAATCTACAGATACCTTTAGCAGACTTACTCCGCCATTTTTCTACACTTTTCATAAAGTGATGCTGAACTGATTTTTCCGCACATAAACAGTTATCTTAAACAGGAAATCATTTGTAGTTAATCGGGAAATAATATGTAATGTATCAACAAATTAGCTGTGATTGGTTTATTGCCACAGATCGGTGAAAAGATGGCAGAAGAAATGAGAGTCCGCCAAAAATTTTTTTTTACAAATACAGCGCTTTCGAAAGTGTTGTCAACGGTATTCTGCTGCTACTTCTTGGCGTACATCAGCTGTAAACTCTGGCGGAAAGTTCTGGTTGTTCCTCGAAAACTGCTTGTAAAAGTAGTGAACATTTTAAAAGACGCGTTTTAAGGCGTGTTA